>VMOF01000388.1:69375733-69806645 GCA_011764245.1 Trialeurodes vaporariorum
CTCGTTGGCTCCCGTGTGCGGTGTCGGGTGGCCAAAAGGGCCGATACAAAAAAATTCCAAAAATCCCCCATAACTAAACAAAATTGGGGTTTTTTTTGGAAGATATTGAAAAGTGCAAAAATGTCGGCAACTACATCTACTTTCAAATGATCAACAAGTTTTTATACCTTCAATGGAGGTTTTTTTGAGAAAACTTGGAAAATAAGTTTGAATCCCCCAAATACGCCCCAAGGATCTGTCGGGGGCTTTTGAAAGTATCAAAAATGAAAAATTTGGGGTCGATCCCCTCAATGACTTTTTTATTTCAAATCATTTGATTTAGTTGTTTTCGAGAAAAATGCCTGGTACGGGTGCTCTGGCTCACCCTGTATGGCGCCGAATAGCCTTGTTGCTTTGGAACCAATAATTTTGTAATAACTACCACTACTACTATATGTATTGAGTGAAAGATGTTTCACTGGCTGTCCGCGCTAGCTCCAGTTTTCAGTTGTCGTACATTGCCAGTCTTCCGATTGTTTACGGCTGTGGGAGATTGTCCTCTTGTAGTGAATCTGAGTGAATCAAAGTGAATATCGGAATGGCAATTAAAATTAAGCCGTTCTCTTCGTTCACTGTCTGATTTCTTCTTTTTCGCTAGCTCAGATACTTCATATGATATTTTGGAGCCAAAATAGCTTACATTCATGCTGTGTCTTATTAATATACTGGGTGTTCCAGACCACGGCCAGATTTTATTGTGAGTAATGCTAAGGCAAATACGAAAATTCCGTGAGACACGCATAACGTGTAAAAACAGCTCAATGTACTTAAACACTGCGCTACGAAATATTTTTTGCATCGAAGCGATTCCCTAGTGAATAATATAAACCTCCATAAACTATTAGTCATCGAAGATGTGCGAGTTTACTCTCAATTAAAACACAAATTGATACTTTTGAATGGAATAACGAGCTAGAATGTGCGAGTTACTCCTGGACACCTGATTCAGTTTGAATTAAATCTCACATTTAAACATACACTGCTTTCATAGAAATACGATATATAGTACATCGGAGATAGTGGGATACATCATTAAAACAGCTTCCCTCCCAGAGTAAGACGCAAATGGCAAATTTGTGAAAGAATGTTAAGACTTACTGAGATTGCAACAAATGCCGATAACGATATGTTGAAGAAGCCCACAGCGTGATAGGTAGCGGCCCATACAGAAAAGAGACGATCATTTCGTCTTAAGAGCCTGTTGTATTGAAAATAAGAAATTATAATCTTGAAGCAAGTAATTGGTGATTGTTCTCCCTCATAAGGACTGCCATCACCACTATGCATGGGCATAATTAAAGGTTCCCGATGTCTGAGATCAACCCCAACACATATACGAGTCTTTTTTAATAACTCCTTTTAGACGATTAAAACATGTTCATTTTATAAACGAACCACCCTGACTACTGCAATGGCGTAGCGTGCAATTAGCAACGTTGTGTAGAGTCCATTTAAACTCACGTAAAAGGTCGAATGCGAAGGTGTTCGACGAACAACCACACGTTCGATCTTACTCATATTTTTAAATGGACTAACAGCAACGTTGCCAAATTAGACGCCACGCCACTGCTGACGAGTGAATAATCGATAAAAACCCAGTTCACTCCATATGAATGGATTAAAAATGAATTCATCTTGACTTTTTTGCACAAGTTTCATCTTACATCGGTCAGGCAGTTAGCTGAAATCAATCAACCAAAGAACTAACCAAACCAACAAATTCTCTTCAAGTATATTTTTTTGGCCTTTTCCTTCTATTCACTCGTAATTACATCAACTATTTTTTCATTCAGTACAAGTTTTACTACTTTTGGTCATACGGCATGTTAAGTACCTTTTAAGACAATGGTAGTCATCAATTCCTTTTATTATAGGCTTCAAACATTGATGAATTTTCCTCACGTCCGACGATACGAATTTAAAATTTGATTTAATCGTCTCCAATGGTACACCTGAGAATTAAAAAATAACGGAGAAAAGAGACATATTAGAGGGAAAATAAGCTCAAGATAAGCGCCGAACCGGATCGCCACTATTGAAATGGAACAAACCTGGTATTGATGCTCGTCGGCTAGATAAAATCTACAAATGACTGACACACATTTTTGATACTCTGCTTTGAAAATTATTTTCGCACTTAATTTAATTCCATAGGTCTTTCAGGGTTTGTACAGTCTCAGAATTTTCTTCCAGTTAGTGCGCAGTGCAGATACTGACTTTTGCACTGACGTATTTGTCTAGTACAGATCACAACCCAAAAATTTGTTGGAGTTGTGCCCTGTTAAAATAGGCCCTTACAGAAACAAAAATGTTAATGCTATCCAAAGAGATCCATCAGCAACAACTGTTGCACTATAATTTGTTTGGCGTGGTCAGACCCAAAATCTGCCAACTCATGAAGGTGGTCGGTGGGAGCACAACTTTTTTTTCAGAGCAGAAATACGTTTAGTAAATTCATTTGAACCCTATTATAAGTATAAAGAACTTTTATGATTCTTGTCGTAAATAAATATAATTTCTTACTTATTCTCGGATTTAGAATCCATCCCAATTAATTTTTCTTTTTAATTTTTAATTTCTTAAGAATTTGATTTACTTTGCGTAGTATCACTTAAAATCACTCAAATGTACAATGTATAAACCTGTCCTGAAAAAGTCTAATGAAAAGTATGTCGGAATGATTTTATCTTTGTCATTTTGTGGGAGAGAGGGTTCAGGCGCCCAAAAGTCTAGGTTTCTAGTCAACAAGAGGTCTTAAGACAAGTCTTATTTTGTGATCCCCTTAGCAATGAGCCCCTTAAATGTCAATGACACTATCTATAGATTCCAATTTCCAAGTGTTTCAGAGAGTGTATTTCGCACACAAAGTGTTAATACGTACAACTACTCAGGTGAGATAATTTTGCTTGTATCTGTGATGTGGCGGTTTCTTTAACTCGGAAGTGAACCTTTTCAAAAGAAGAAGTAATACCAATTTTTTGAAACATAGCCACTCTACAACAATTTCACCTTCGTTTCCAATTTATGCCAAATAGATCAGTAACAACTTTAATTTAAGGTTAAAAAATAAAAAGCAAAGACAGAGCCTGTGTACGAAGTCCATGAAAGAGATGATCGTGTTGATTTCAAAATTACACTCCAAAATGTGTGTATACGGGCATAGCCGTAGCCAGGATATTGTTTTTCTCTCTCTTAGCCCATTTAAACGCATGTGTTAGAAAAGGACAGAAAGAGGGGCTGAAGTCACGTGACAGCTCCTATATCCATCCTTCTCTAACACATGCATTCAAATGGGCTAAGAGAGAGAAAGACAACATTCTGGCTACGGCTATGTATACGGGTATCGCTCGTTAACTTCCTTTGTAGAGACTAGCCCAGACCACCCGAATAGGGCCTTTTTCCTGTGAACGGCTCATCCAAATGCTTTGAAACACAAAAAATCGACTGCGGAACTAACCGCACATTTTTTCATTTTTAGGTGCTGTCGCGTAGCAAAGCACCTTATGCTATCGTCGCTGTCCGTACGTATGTATGTATGTGACGCTCAGTTTGTGCACGCGAAAAGTGGTAGTAAATATTAATCGATTTTCACGAAACTTTGCAGAAGCGTTTGTCACTACCTTAGGATGAACTGCCAAAAATTTGAAAAGATTTGGTCCAGAAATTTTAAAGTTATCGAGGTTTTAGTTTTTAAGTTTCATCGGTAATTCTCGTGCTCAGTCGGCAGTCTGTAGTTCGCCGCGCGATGTCGTCCGGCACGAACGAAATCTCCCCACTCCGATCATCTATCCCCCACTCTTCGGTCTTCCTCTCCTCGCTCCCTCTCCGCGCGTGAGCGCGTCACATACTGTGATACACTCAGTTCATAACTCAGTCGCCTTACAATCGCTCTCCTTATCATTCTTTATTCTCCCTTCTTCGTTCATCCTTTCGCTAACTGCAGCGCGATTGCTGTTTTGCATTGTGCCGTCTTGTGCTGTTGTCTTAGCCGAGACCATGCGGAGACACGAATATTTTCTTTCCGCTATTAAAGCGATCATGGACTCAATCCGAAATCAATTTAATTGTATTAATGTGAGCGTTCATAACTGGAGCATTGAATTAAATAATGAGGTATGCGCCATTAGGTGTTGCAAAGATTATGCAGTTGTTTCTTTCTCAAAAATATTACCAAAGATGTCCACTGAAACGAAATTGTATTATTAAATTTCCCCTAAAATTAACGATTTTTTCCCAGAAAAATACCTGGTAATCACTTTCAGTATTGTAGATAATCACACAAAAAAAGATGCGCAATCTTTGCAACAACTGGTGGCGCATACCCATTATATATTTAAACGCTTCAATTAAGGTCCTGCAGTTCAGTGAACTGCGGTTTCACTTTATTTTTTTTTTTTATTAATATTATTGAAAATATCTTGTCGTCTGACAGAAACCAGAACAAGAAACGGGAGGTAAAGGTCGTTTCAGAAGTGCAGGCACACGTGAAAGGACAATATTTTGAATTTCGCCGAGGATTGACGAAAATGAAAATTTGCCAAAGATTATCGTTGAGCTGCACCTCCACTTCTGAAATAAAATCTAACAGTCGTATGCCGTCTCTTTCTACTCCGCTTCAGAGCCGTCGCCAGGTTTTTTCTCTCCCTTATCTTTGCCCATTTGGACGCAAGTGTTAGAAAACAAATAAACACAAAAAACAAACAAAGCAAATAAAAAATAAACAAACGAAACAAACAAACAAAAACTTGTGAAAAAACTTTCTCATCAGGTGCTGTCGCTTCTAAAATGAATAAAAAAAAAAAAAAAAAAAAAAAAACCAGAAACCAAAAAACCCAAAAATCTAAAAAGTAAACACATAAAAACAAACAAAGAAAACCCATAAAAATCAAACAAACAAACAAACAAACTAAATAAAAAACATACAAGCATAACAAATAAAAAACAAATAAAGAAGCAAACAAACAAACAAACAAAGCAAAAAAAACAAACAAAACAAATAGAAAATAAACAAACAAATAAAAAACCGAAAATTGTGGAAAAAACTTTCTCATTAGGTTGCTGTCGCTCCTAAAATTGATTAAAAAAAAAAACAAAACCAAAAAAAAAGAAAACAAGTAAAAAAAACCAAAAATTGTGAAAAAACTTTCTCATCAGGTGCTGTCGCTCCAAAAACTGATAAAATAAACCAAAAAACAAACAAACAAAAACAAACAAAAAAAACAAAACAAAGATAAATAAATCGGATAATTTCAAAAGCTAGCAAATAAAAGGAAAGAGGAAAAAGTTTAAAAAGATAAATAAATCGGATCAGGTGCTGTCGGATTATTTCAAAAGCTAGCAAATAAAAGGAAAGAGGAAAAAGTTTAAAAAGATAAATAAATTAGATCAGGTGCTGTCGGTTTGTTTTGAAAGTTCAAGATGCAAGTCAAAGATGAGCGACAGTCTGGGGACCAATAAATATTACCATTCCGTTTCTACATCATCTTCCACATGTCAAACGTAATATTTATTGGTCCCCAGACTGTCGCTCATCTTTGACTTGCATCTTGAACTTTCAAAACTAACCGACAGCACCTGATCTAATTTATTTATCTTTTTAAACTTTTTCCTCTTTCCTTTTATTTGCTAGCTTTTGAAATAATCCGACAGCACCTGATCCGATTTATTTATCTTTTTAAACTTTTTCCTCTTTCCTTTTATTTGCTAGCTTTTGAAATAATCCGATTTATTTATCTTTGTTTTGTTTTTTTTGTTTGTTTTTTTTTTTTGTTTTTTGGTTTATTTTATCAGTTTTTGGAGCGACAGCACCTGATGAGAAAGTTTTTTCACAATTTTTGGTTTTTTTTACTTGTTTTCTTTTTTTTTGGTTTTTTTTTTTTTTTTAATCATTTTATATTTTCGGAGGCCCCCAGAGCCCCTTGGAAGATATAAGGGGGAGAAGGGGGGGGGCTCAAATACACCTTTCAGGTTTTTGAAAAAGTTTCCAATAAAGGTAGTAAATTGCCGACATTTTAACTCTTTAAATTATTTTCTGAAAACCCCACATTTTTTGAGTTACAGGGGCTTTTTCGACCATTTTTGAAACGGCCCTTGTGACCACCCTGTTCAGAATTTCTAAAATATTTTTACAGACTCTAAAAGAACAGAAGACTTTCCGATTGATGTGCCAAATGTTACCTCAAAGTGAAAAAAGTAGGCATTTTCTGCCGAACTAAAAGTTTTGGAACCTAACTGGCTCAAACCGTGGAATCGTGATAAAAATTTGATCTCGCGGAAAACCTCTTACTTTTTAACTTTAAGGTAACAAGTAGCACATTAATCAAAAGGCCCTGATCTGTTTTTTTAAACTCTGTAAAATTTTATGAGAAATTTTGCGGAGTAGGACGGTCACGACGGCCGATTCAAATACATTTCAAAAAGCTCCCGTAACTCAAAACTCTAGTGGTTTCCGGGAAAATTTATAGGAGTGAACATGTCGGAAATTGCCTTTTCCTTTAAGATCTGAATTTCTTTTAATTCCTTCAATGGGAACTTTCTTTTATGACGGTTGGTAAAAAGTGTCTGAGCCCCCCCCCCCCCCCCCCCCAAGGGATTTTTTCAAGGGATAAAACACAGAAGGGGACCGTATCAAAAATGAAAAATGTAGGGCCAATTCCCATTTTGACTTTTTTGGTTTCAAATCATTTGGATGAGCTGTTCACGAGAAAATACCCTTACCGGGTGGTCTGATACACCCTGCATATCTAAACAGTTGGCGTTTGAGGATCAAAAGTTGTGATATTTTACTTATCAAGTGTCAATGGGGCTATTGCACACTTTTGCTATAAGCGATTTAACAGTCGATTATGGCGTAAAAACCTCAAAAAATAACGATGGCGGCACTAAAAACTTCCAAAATCCACTCCTAAACTCAATAAACGTAGTTATTTGCGCGAGCCTAATGGTGGCCGAAGGCACTAACAATGGGAGATTCCTATCTTAATTTCGTCACTCTTTCTATGCTGACAAGGATGATTCACAGAGTAATTAGTCATCAGAGTGATGATCCACATCCGATGAATGGTACCGCAACACCAAGTGACACCGGTGTCAAATGAAAGTAGTCTCTTATTGGTCACTTCTTGATGGAGTTTCAGAATTGTTAGATGGGAATCTCCCATTGTTAGTGCCTTCGGCCACCATTACGCTCCCGCAAATAACTGCGTTTATTAAGTTTAGGAGTGGATTTTGGAAGTTTTTAGTGCCGCCATCGTTATTTTTTGAGGTTTTTACGCCATAATCGACTATTAAATCGCTTATAGCAAAAGTGTGCAATAGCCCCATTCGCCAGCGATAGCCTCTTACCTTTTTTCCGAGTCATTTTGTCCCTTAGGAGTCTATCTGTTTCGTCATTGTTTGGATGTTCACCTCTAACGTCTATTCCCGCCAGGTAGTGGCAAAGAATTCCGAATTTAATGGTGGATAAATGAAGCACTTCAAGATACAGCATGAACCACGATACAGAGACGAGTATCGCGAAGAGACCCACCACTGCCTCATAAAAGAAAGCGCACCAACACAAAATCCGTGATGAAGTCACGTCGAACGGGTACCAAGCCGGGAAGAGAATTTCCACGTATCCGTCGTGACGTAAGGGAGCGTCGTTAAGTAACCGAAACACGGGTAAAATAAGTAAACCAAAGAACACCACATCCATCATCACGGCATAGATCCCAAAGAAAACGGTGTGAAAAAATGCGTGGCTTTGAAGGACAGACTCGTGTCTACTTCGTAAGTAACAATTGAGCTGGATCCCGTCAAAGTCTCGGAGGGACTCGACGACGTCAGGCCGGCGCGTCACAAAACTATAGGAAGCCATGAGAAATCCACCAAGGTTGATGATGACCGGTGAGAGCAAGGCTAAGTCTTTAATACTGATACTGTTCCGCATTACTAAGTTGAACATCCCGATACATTCCTTCAAAAAAGAGGACTCCTCATCAATGAATCAAACGAATGGTTTTAAAATATTTGTTTCTGACTGAGCAGTTAAAGGAATATCTCATTAAATTACTTTTTCCTTTCAAAGTTGATGATATCCCATTCTGAAGCTTATCTCATAAGTGCCCAGAGTTGCTCAAAACTTTAATATACAGGGTGTTGAAAAACTGTTCCCGAATATTTCCGGGGCGGATTTTACAAGTCAAAACAAGATTTTTTTTCGTATCAACATGTGTCCGGAAATGCCCACCTTTTGAGCTACAGCCCACCAAAGTTTTAAAAAAATTACGGTTTTTTTTGGAATAGCGACCACTTTTAAGAACCAAATGTCCTAAAAATTGGTGTCTCAAGGAAATTTTATGTGTATAATCCATTAATGACCTCGAGAAATTCAGAAATTGAGGCCTACTGTACTTTTCACGCAATTTTGTACCTTTAACGGCACGAATTTTATGTTACGGATTACAAATTTGAAGAATAGTTAACCGAAACCAGATGCGAAAAACCCTCAGACAGATTTTTAGACCACTTTGTTTCCTTCGATACGACGCGCTTTTAAGCGAGATTATCACGGCACAGTGTAGAAAATTCAGCGCTGTTACCATAGCGGCCGGCCCGAAGAAGCAGCAGAGAGCCGGTGTGCATACTCACTGCCGCTTTTCATGGTAAAAGCGCTGACTTTTCCACACTGTGCAGCGATTATCTCGCTTAAAACGCGTCGTATCGAAGGAAACAAAGTGGACCGAAAATCTTTCTGAGGGTTTTTCGCATCTGTTTCCGGTAATTATTCTTCACATTTTTAATCCGTAACATAAAATTCGTGCCGTTAAAGGTACAAAATTGCGTGATAAGTACAGTAGGCCTCAATTTCTGAATTTTTCGAGGTCATTAACGGATTTTACACATAAAATTACCTTAAGACACCAATTTTTAGGACATTCGGTTCATAATAGTGGTCGCTATTCCAAAAAAACCGTAAATGTTTTAAAAATTTGGTGGGCTGTGGCTCAAAAGGTGGGCATTTCCGGACACATGTTGATAGGAAAATAAAGTTTTATTATGACCTGTAAAATCCGCCCCTGAAATATTCGGGAACAGTTTTTCAACACCCTGTATTCTTTTTTCTTATCACACACTTATCTTAGAGTGAAAGAAAAAACAAAAAAAACAAAACTTCTGAAAACAGAAATGACTAATCATTTATGGAATGAGCAAGATTACATCTGAAAACTATCTCTGAGATAGTTTGTTCCAAAGAAAAAAAAAAAATCAAGAGGGCTATTAACAGCCCTGTTAAATATTCTTTATTTCACAATCATACGTGCACACTGCACAACTCTTTCCATGACAACGCTAAATCTTTCGGTCATTCATTCCAACCTTCAAGTAAGGTAGACTTACTTTTGAGACAACTGCTCTAAAAAGAGCTTAATTCTTGGTAGTAATGGATAAATATCTATCAATTATATTAAATAAATATATTATATAAGATGCTCAATTGTTGTTACATTTTTACGTAACAATCCGTGCGAGCACATTTTCAACTGTGTATTGGATTACTGCAGGCAGCACGTTCTATGCTCATGGAATTTAAGTAGCTGAATTTGAAGCCCATTTATTACGAAGGCTTGTTTGAGCCGTTTTATGTAAAAAAGGGTACTTTGCAATGTTTTTGCAATGGAAAAAATCCTCTTTTTAAATAAAACGCCTCATTTGAGAAATGGGCTGACCGAATATCTATGGAGATTTACACATGTTATTTCTGAATTTGCAAGATGAAATTGAATAAAAAAAAACCAAATTAATAGCTTTTGAATTCTAGAACTTAACAAGCAGCCGTTCTTAAAAATTATTTTTGTTTCTTTCTTCCGAAGTTTAAGTGTCCTTTTCCGCAAACTAGGGCCCCACAGACAAAAGGGAAGAGAGAAGAAGAAGGAAGGATGAAAGTGAGAAGAGTTACATGCATGTCCTTCCGAGATGACAAGATCTGAGATCTTCTAATCTTGTCACCTCGGTCGGGATTCAAACCCGGCATCTCTAGGTTAGGGGCCAGTTGCGCCAACCACCAGACCACGAAGGCTTGAGAAAAATTATTGATCCAGGTGGTCTAGGGACACAATGAAAAGCATACAGTTGTCAAGGAATATAATGTCATCCAGTTTTTACGAAGTCAAAATTGAAAAAAAAAAACACGTATCTCATTTTGATAAACAGCGGGTCTGCTCGTTAGTTTTAGATCGGCAGAATCGTCGGATAGTATACAGGGTTATTCAAAAGTAACGGTCCCATAACTTTTCTTTCGAATTGAGATAAAATAGTGCGGTTTAGACATTCCTGTTTTTATCGGAGGCGCTATTTAAAGGAGCTAATGTCAATGAGCCTGCACTCCGCGGGGTGGGAAGTCAACTCAATTTTCTCCTGCCGCACCCTTAGTCTTGTGATACGCCATTTGAAAAGGCATAGAATTTTAACATTTCCGCCGAAAACAGCGGCTCGATATCGATTTCGTTTTCCAAGGATCACAATTCGACTTTGACACATTTTAAAAAAATCATCACTCCACTTTAAAAAATCGGACTTTAAAAAACTAGGAGTCTTAAAAAAACTCCAGAGTAAAGCATAATAATAACACAAATTTAGTCAAAACTTGGTTTTGGATTTCCTAGACATTTTTAACGTTTTTGCCCCTCAAGGGGGAGGGGGGCTTTCTGGGAAATTCCGAGAGCAAATCTCTATAGCGTGATACATCGATCGAAAGGACATAAAAAACTAAGCATTTTGGCGCAAATCGGACTTAGATATTGTTTTTCACTTTTGAGAAACCGAAAATCGACGGTCTTTTTACAAAATTCCCTTTAAAAAAGAACAAAACAAAACAAACAAACAAAAACAACAAAAAAAAAAAAAAAAAAAAAAAAAAAAAACAAGAAAAACCAAGAAAAACAAATCAAAATTTTGGGGCTCCGACGGATCAAACCATGGAATCGAGGAAATTTTGCCGCCGAAGCCCCAAAGTTTTGACACACGAAAACACACCATCTTCTTTTTCCTACAAGGTAACGCGGGGCAAATCAATCGAAAGGTCTGATGTATGTTCTTTTCGAATCTAAAAATATTTTTGAAACATTCTCCACAGGGTGATCTCCAGGACCGACTCAAAATTTTCCAAAACGCTAACATGACTCAAAAATGGGGGAAATTTTGGAAAACTAATTATTGCAGCAAAAACTTCTGCAATTGCCAATGCTTTGAGGATAATAACTGTTTTTTAATACCTTTATTAGTTGTTTTGGACCCCCCCCATACGCCTCAAGGGAGACTGACGAAGAGTTTTGAAAGTATCAAAACAGACAAGTTTCGTGTCAGTTCTTTATCCGAAGGTTATGCTTCAAATCATTTGGATCACTCGTTCGCGAGAAAAATACCCGCTCCGGGTGATCTGGGACATCCTACATGTTCAGGTTTAACCAAAGATATTATACTATACAGATACGCAAATGTGGCATACTTAGGGCGGGGAAAGTGGGCCCTGAACGGGGTACATAATGCGCCTGGGAGGGTATGCTTCTTGTTAGCTTCACGATACAAACAAATGACGATTTGAAGGTTAATCACAGTCCTTATGCGTACTATTAAACGAACGGTTGTGATTTCGCTTTTATCAACTTCTACAAATTTTTTCAGTGTCCTACTTTTCATTTTGTCTCAATTTTGCTTTTTTAATGCCTTACTGAAACTTAATTTTGATATTTGATCATCCAGTGATCTTTTGTTCAAACCTAAAACCTCCTCGCGAGGAGTTATCCTGAGTTATCCTCACCCTCCAAGTCGCTGGAACTAAACTTTTATCCATGCCTTAAATGTTTAAGTTCTCGACTCCTTGAATAATGAATACTTTCGGAAATCGTTGCTGTTTAAGGTTTAACACTTACTTTCATCATGTTTTCTTGCCATTTGTCAGTGGATATTTGCAGAGTGATAATCAATCCTTCCTTAGCGGAAACTGCGTCTCCTACATGCATTACTACACGAATGTTTCATTCCTTAACTTAGGTTGCAATTTAGAGACCTGACCTAACTTGAACTTAATGAGTCCTCCTGATTCAATTTGCAATTCAGAAACTTATCTTGAATAAAGGTCTTGAGATTTCTTGAGAAAGTTTGAAGAGTTGTTCAATTAAGATTCATACGCTAACTTTCTGTTCGGACCGCTTCGGTCACGTAAAGTTGTGCACTCAAGGCAATTCTGAAGGAGATAAAAATTGAAGGTGACTCATTAGAAACCTTCAACTAAACTTAGGATTCCTCAAGAACTGCCGGTTGATTGCAAGCTTTTTGAATTCCTATTTTTCTCACTCTACCTCGACTCAACTCGCTTTTGTTTTGAGTATTTCTCAGGGGATGTCAAGTGAAGTATATCTCAAGTAAAGTTTCTGAATGCAGCCTAAGTATTCTTTTGTTTTTTCTCCTTTTCTTGAGTTGCACTGAACACCTTAAGTAATGTTGAAGGTTAAAGGGGCTTGTTTGTCTTAGACTGCAGTTATCATAGTCGTGTCCCCTCCTTGCTTGGAAAGTGAGGGCAGCGGATTTCTTAGCAAGTCAATAATTTCAAGAATAATCCTGTCTACGGCGCAGCAATCAAGATTGTTAATTGCTTTCGTTCATGAGACAATTCCGTTTAAGTAATTCTACGTTGCACCATCAAGACTCTTTACTAAATTTCCTCGAAGGCACTTGATTATTTCTCAATTTGCTCATCATCTTCGGGTTAGCAGTGGATTCATCACGTTATTTGTTCTATATCTTTGATTCTGATTCCATTTAAATGCCATCCTTACTGCCAAGATGTCATCTAAACTGATCAGATTAAAGTTAAATTCATCGCAGGATTTTCTCCCTTAACTTCATCAGGTAATTATTTCACTGCATCTTTAAAATTGTTAAATCCACTGACATCTCTTTACTGCTGGTTGTTTTAATATACCGTCATTGTTAGAACTGATCAATACTTGCCTTGCGGATGGTGTCTTCCCTGACTTCATAAAAATAGCTAAAATAACACCTCAATTTAAAATGGGCGAGAAGCAATTACACTCTTTAACTATAGACCCATTTCTGTGCTCTAATTTTTTTCAAAAATTTTTGAAAAAGTTATGCATGAGCAGCTGAGCAACTATTTTGAAAACCATAATATTTTAAGCTCTCGGCATGTTCGTTTTAGGAAAAAAAAATCCACCATTCAAGCAGTGCAATAGATAATGTAAATGAAGTTGTAGAAAAACGCTGCATTGCTCTTAGCATGCATGTTGACCTAACCAAGGCCTTTGATTTAATAAATCATCGACTTCTTCTAAAAAAACTGAGAGTCTATAGATTAAATAACGCTGCTATGAAGCTTTTTGAGTCCTACCTTGTTGGTAGAAAGCAATTGGTAAAAATAAATTTGATGTCTGGTCTGACATTCTCTGATGCTCTTGACCTAACTCAGGGCTCTATTTTAGGCCCTCTACTGTTTATTAACTTCAAAAACGATTTACCCGATTTTGTAAATTTTCCAACCTATTCATTTGCCGATGATACCTCAACCATTCTATGTGAAAAAGAAGCTACTTCCCAGTTAGAGGAGGTATTTCACAAGGTAAAATACGGTTTCAATGTATGTATGTTGTATAATTCAGACAGCTCTATTTGTATAAAATTCTAAATAAATAAATAAATAAATAAATATCCACTGTGGGTGC
Organism: Trialeurodes vaporariorum; assembly: GCA_011764245.1. NCBI lineage: Eukaryota > Metazoa > Arthropoda > Insecta > Hemiptera > Aleyrodidae > Trialeurodes > Trialeurodes vaporariorum. The sequence goes on from VMOF01000388.1 coordinate 69,389,494, forward strand.
AGCTCTCAAAACAGCTCATGCAGTTGACTTAAAGTGAGTCCTAGAATGAGATGAATATGACGCTAGGTGACTGACTAGACGGAAGGAAGTAGACAGCGGGCTAAAGTATTAAAAGATCCTCACAATTAGTCGTTAGGAAATAAGTCATTTAGGAGCCCTCGCCCTATATCTGGAAAACCTACCAAGCAAACGGTACCCATACCAATTCATGAGCTTCCACCAAGAATTGTCATCAGTACCTTTGGACTCTCTGGGACCAAAACATCATACGTCCTGACGGTCCTACCCGAAAATGATCGGAGAGCACTTGGAGGGTATAAACCACACGCAATAATACTTAAGTACGCACCATCCATCGTCTTTCGGAGGAACGTCAAGCTGTAACATAATTTGGTCCCTGATGAGTAAAGTTTTAAAAAACTGTACAATGGGAAACTTCGACAGAGACCAACAATTATTTATCGTTGAGTTTCGAGTAAAAGAGGGAGATGAAAACACATATTTCGAGGAACAGGGAATTTCTATTATTTAATTTGTGAAAGACAAAACGGAATGAAGGATGATTGTTGTAAAAGTTCAAAGTTTTGGAATTGCTGCGAGATAAATGAAATAGCCAATAATGTTCTCCGAAACAAACAATCACTGTTTATCAAGGTAGATTTTAACTGTTTATAACCTCCAAATCTACAACTGCTGATATTTGTTTGTATCGTGAAGCTAACAGGTTGCCTACCCTGCCCCTGATTTTTGAGCCCATTTTACATTCACATTTGCGTATCTGTATAGTATAATATCTTTGGGTTTAACACACCAAAATTCCCCTCGGAGGTCTGAGCTGGAGCCTTAATTTCTTTCTTGGATTTTAGAAATTGCTATAAGATTTTTTTTTTTTTAAAGTGCGTACACAATACACATCTTGCACATACACGTAAATTTTAAGTTCTTGACCATAATCGAAGATGACAACAAAAACAAAAACAAAAACAGAAAGGTCTTTACGTTCAAGCCGCCCAGACGAATTTGGAAAAGACGAATGGTGAAATTACCTGCACGATACCGACACATGAGATTGACAGAAGTAGTGACCAAATCCTTAAAGCAGTCTTGTTCCCCTCATACATCTGGATTAAACCACAATTTCTCATCATATAGAGTACCATTTTAGTTTGCCACGTCTTTCCAACATTTTTATTTTTAAATCCTAAGCTATGTGCATTGTCATACAGAATTTTCAGAACCTGCGAACAACTCATAATTTTACTCTGGGCAAGGTTCATTCAGCGCAATACAAGGGTGTAATTGAACTCCAGGTACAAACTTCTAACACGTATTTTTGAGGTCGAAATTACAATTTTAATCCTTTAACATGGGTCCGAAAATGCCCCCCTCTCAGTGGCGTATCTGAAACTTAGGGAGCCCCCCGCAAACCTCCTCGGGGGCCCACTACATTTTTACACGGTGAATGGAGGGTCTTCAAAGACAGCCCCCTCTCCCAATCTAGAGGGGGCTCGGAGATCCTCCCCTGAAATGTTTTGAAAATTGAGTGCTCTCGAGACGTTTTTTCACGCAGTTTTAGCTGCGAAATTCCGTTTCTCTCCCAAGAAAGAGAAGAGCTGAATTTCTGTTTCTGACAGCCTGAATATCCATTTAATACCGCGGAAAATGCATGGCCAATTTACCACATATAACGGAGAAACAAAGCAGCTGTTTTTACTTTAATATTACACTTATTTATTTCCTCCTCCATCTTTCTCTTCATTCTTTCAAACGTTGTATTTTGTCAAATAAACGGGTCGGATCGATGTAATCATGGGGCCCTGATTGAGGGCCTCTTGGGTCGGGGGCCGCCCCGCGCCGCGGGGGCAGCGGGGGCCTCCGGTACGCAACTGCCCCCTTTTAAGCTACCTACCCTACAGCCCCACAAAGTTTTAAAAAAAATTGTGGTTTCTTCGGAATGGCGACCCTTATTATGAACCGAATGTCATGATTTGTTCACCAACGTAACTTCAAGTATAAAATCGATTAAAGGTCTTGAAAAATTCGGAAATTAAGTCTGACTGCAATTTTCAGGCAATCTTGTACAGTGAGTCGGACTTAATTTCTGAATTATTGCTAGAGGTCATTAATGGATTTTACACATGAAATTACCTCAAATCACCAATTATCATGACATTTGATTCTTAATTCTAGTCGCTATTCAAAAAAAAAAATATATATATACATATATAAATATATTCTTAAATGTGGGAGACTGTAGCTCAAAAAGGAGGCATTTTAGGGCCCATTTTAGTAAAAACAAAAGTCTTATTTTGACCTCAAAAGTACGTGGTAGAAGTTTGTGCATGGAGTTCAGTTACACCCTGCATACATAGAGCGTAGGTAATTTTACTTGAGCAATACGGCACATTGAATAATGAATATTTCAATGTAAAAATACGAAAAAATACGAAAAGGCACATTGAACATTATCAATTTGATTTCATTGACTTGGGAAATCTTTTTAAAAGAACCGTTCATTATAAATACCCTGCAAACCTGCAAACTGTAAATGAATAGTCGGAATCAACAACTACGCGTTTATACAGGGTGTTTCACGTAACCTGCTCACTATGGTTTTCTTGCACGCGGGACAATAAAAAGATCGGGAAAATCGGTTATAAGGTTACTCTTGAAGTTTCGTTTAAAAATACTGTCACAACACAAAATTTGGTTTTGGGGGGGGGGGGGGTTTCAGGGGGGGCTAGTCTCGAAAATTTCAAATCGCAACCCCTAGCTTGTGATACCTCATTTGAAAGGGCGTAAAATTCTAAGCATTTTGGATTAAACCGGAAGTCAATATCTCTTTTCGTGTTCGAGATATTGAAGGACGAAGTTCGATTTTGGACTAATTTTTGAAAATTCGTAACTCCTACAAAAAAAGTCGTAAAAATAAAATCGGCACTTGCAAATACTCTACTTGATGAGTACTTTCACGAATAAAATACGAATTTAGAATCAATTAAACAAAAAGTCGACTTTTAGGCACCTTGAAAGTTTTGGCGGGAAAACCCTGATTCATCAATTTTTTCAAATGGCAACCCCTATCTTTGAACATCTTATTCGAAAATAGGTAACAAGTTGTGCATTTGGGGGCAATCCAAAGTTCAATATCGTGTTTTTATTCGATATATGGAAAATCGAAGTTCGATTAGGACCATTTTTCGACCCTGTAAAAAAAAAATGGATCCTATCGTGTGATTCATCATTCGAAAGCGCTTAAAAAGTTAAGCAGTTTATCGCAAACCGGAAGTCAATAACTTTTTTTGCGATCGAGATATCGCAAGTGAAAGTTTTCTTTCCGCTTAGGGCCTACCTTAAATTTTGACTTGCGATATCTCAACAGCAAAAAAAGGTATTGGCTTTCGGTTTGCGCTAAAATGCTTGATTTTTTATGCGATTTCGAATGATGAATCACACGATAGGATCCATTTTTTACAGGGTCGAAAAATGGTCCTAATCGAATTTCGATTTTCCATATATCGAATAAAAACACGATATTGAACTTTGGATTGCCCCAAAATGCACAAATTGTTACCTATTTTCGAATAAGATGTTCAAAGATAGGGGTTGCCATTTGAAAAAATTGATGAATCAGGGTTTTCCCGCCAAAACTTTCAAGGTGCCTAAAAGTCGACTTTTTGTTAATTGATTCTAAATTCGTATTTTTTTCTCGAAAGTATTCATCAAGTAGAGTAAATTGCAAGTGCCGATTTTATTTTTATGACTTTTTATGTAGGAGTTACGAATTTTCAATAATTTGGTCCAAAATCGAACTTCGACCTTTGATATTTCGAACACGAAAAAAGATATTGACTTCCAGTTTTAGCCAAAGTGCTTAGAATTTTACGCCCTTCCAATTGAGGTATCATAAGCTAGGGGTTGCGATTTGTTATTTTCGAGAATAGGGGGGTGGGCCTGAACGCCCCCCCCTAAAAACCAAATTTTGTGTTTTGACAGTATTTTTAACCGAAACTTCAAGAGTAACCTTCTAACAGATTTTCCCAATCTTTTTATCGTCCCGCGTTCAAAAATATCATTGTGAGCAGGTTACGTGAAACACCCTGTACATATGTGTGTCTAAACATCAACATGACATTCAAACTTTAAATGTTTAGTTGAGGTACTTACGATACTTACATTTTTTCATAATTTTTTTTACGCCACAAAAACTTAACAGGAATGGTAGCCCATATTTCATGTCTTTAGGAGGAAAATCCAACATTTTGAGGCCAGAATGATGTGAGATGATGACATAGTAATGAAGTAATTAAAGTGCCGGAATATAACTGTTCGCAGAAGATATGTTAATGTTTACATAATAGTTGAGCGAAAGTTATCTAAAAAGATCGTAATAAGAGTAATACAACGCTTGAAAGCGCAAGTCGTATTAACGCTTCTAATCAAAATTCACGACCGATTGAAATGTGGGTGTCGATTGGCTTCCTGGAAGAGAGAGCACTTCAACCATTTACTCTTACAAAAGCTCATAAAATGAAACGGCAGTAAAGAGCAATTATACATCAAAATTTACCAAAGTACCCACTCGACAGGCGCTTTTCCAAATTTTGAGATAGCGTGAACATTGGCAGACAGCATGAAACAACGATCTCCTAGGCCAAAGAGCGTCTTTTTTAAAGGGCTTTCCAACGGGTATGTGGTCGGGAGGTCTTGATTCAATTTTTTTTTTTTTTTTTTTTTTTTTTTTTTTTTTTTTTTTTTCCGTGGCATTGGAAAAAATAAGTCCTGCACTCAAATTTTAAGACTAACCACACTTTGGCTGGATGCCATTCAAATACCGTAGTGACAAAGCATTCGAACCTACATAGATACTCGTCAATTGTTAACGAATGTCAAAGGAGTAAGTGGTTGAGGGATGTTGGATTAACTGTTTTTGTTTTGGTGGCCTTGGAAAAAGTAAGTCTTGCACTCAAGTTTCGAGATAAACCAAACTTCAGCCAAATTTCGACGTTTCCATAAAGCAAATCATTAAATGATTAGTCACGGTTCAGTCACTGAGTGACAAAATAATTTGCTTGATATCAGTATAATCTTCGTCATTAATGTTTCGTAAATAGTTTGAACTTAAATAACATCAATCGAGACCGTGTTACATAGTAGCAGACAAATCAAATAGTCCAAATGACACTTTTTCCAGTTACATATTTTTTTAATCGGGTCACAAATTCGTAACCGATATCGCGGTATTGGTCCCAAAAACTGAGACCTGGTCACAAAATTCGAAACAAAGTGACCAAGTTCAGCCATGCACTTAGAGAAATTTGCTTATAAACACGGTAGTTCCGTTAATGAGGTAGTGCGACGGTGAAACCAGTATATAGTTTTTTAAAATAGACAACTCTTTCAAGAGATTTCCTGCGTTAACGACTCATAATTGAAATGTTTAATGTGCGCATCGAAATGTTTGCAAAATCGCACGATAGAATTTAATTCCTACGTCATATTGCTGTAACAACTGCAACCAACAGACCCATTCTCAAGGAGCAGGTAAAGACGGCTGTGGACAAATTTTCAAAAATGTATTGCTATGCCTACGGTTAGAGTTGCGATCATGCTTGATATATTGACCACTGAACATTGACAACCTGGAAATAAAATTGACTGAGTAATTAGTAACTGAGAAAAAAATAAACAGCTTTCAACTATGGATAAAATAAAAAATACAGGTGTAAAGGATAGAGCCGCGATAAAAACGATCAAACCTAAATGTTTGCTCTGGTGTAGGATACTTTATTGATTCCGAGCTTCTTTGCCTCCAAAAGATATTAATGAACTTGCTATGGTATGTTTTTGATGCGTGCGATAGGTTTATTCCGACTCACGCTGAAGTTCTCTAAGCTATGTAGCCAGATGGCATTAAATTATAATACTTTGAATTGATTACTACCCTGGCGAGGAAAGTAGTAAATTCTTTCAATGTCATTTTTCTTAAACAATCTTCGTGATTCTGTTTGTTAGTTTTCTTTGTTTTTGCTTGTTTTTTGTTTTGTTTTTAATTTAAATTTTAATTAGTAATACATAGAGAAAAGAGAAATTTACTAACAGGAGTAAGATAGTAACATCAATAACAATTAGAGTTGTACAAACTAGAATTAACATTCGATGTGGCAGCATGTTGTCGATGACAATTTATTGCGGCATAATTACGTCCATAGGGGGTTGCGACATGCAACTGCTTGCAACATAGCTTATATTGGCTACTCATCACGGGTTTCCTTAACACACGACAGATAACTGAGTCCAATTTTGTCATTCACCCCGAAAGTAATTAAAAATGGGTTACTTTCTTTGAAAAGTAGGGGTGGAACAAGATTCGAAGTTCTGCAATTTCTTTCCCTTTCATTGCGTTTGATACCACCATCTACTTTGTTTCCTCAATGTTATTTTAAGAAAGATACCACCCTGGACCTTTCGGGATCAGTAATAATATAATGCAGTAATAATTAGGTATATTGGTAAATATTAAAAGAAATAAATAACTATAATCGATCAAGATTCCGGACAGTAAAGTTTTTATATTAAATTTAAATTACACACTTTCTTCATAATTTGTTTCCTTATGACGAAAGTACCTATTTCGTGCATTCCTTGAAGAATTAGAAAAAAAGCAAAAAACGACACAGACGAGAAACTATCGGAAAGCTATCCCACGTTGAACTGGCGTTTAACATCAAAATTGACAGCATTAATTATGGAAAGGAAAATATGTCAAGGTATATCAAAATCACAATATAGGGTGATCGCTTCTCCATTGTTTTTACTTACAAAATGCACATTTCATCCCTGGAATGCACTACTTATACAATTAAATCTAAGATAATATTCACAGAAATCATTAACGCTTCATAGAATCGTTATCATAAAATTAAAAATATTGCCAAATATAATTATTATACCTGGATTTGATATTATTTGAGACCTGATCAATTTGATTGAGCAGGTCGGCGGTTGCGGAGACCACAACACTCCGATTTTCTCATGAAAATGCGCTATCACAGTGACAACTTTTCTTCTGGCAACATTGAACAAAACACTTAAAATAGTTGTAAAGGCCTTACTCAAGTGAGGAATTAATTATCAGATTTTTATGCCAACCTCATGCCAAAAGTCAAGCTATCTCAGCTATTTAGGCCAAAATCAATCATCTGCTTGTCCAAATGTGACAGTTTTGAATCGTACTCAAACCTAATTAGCTGAATCATGGCTGCATTAACACCTGATTGGCAGAGATCGTCACGGAAAATTACTAAAATAACTTTTATGAAACACATAGAGGGCTTCTTGCATTTTCCACCTTATCATGTCTCATCTATGCCAGGCAACAAGTATGACCTTCGGAGGCGTTTTGACGTTTTATCATTCAGAGCTCATAGCTTTGAGTGAAAACCTCTCAGAGCATCATTCGCTCTCATTCACTTCGATTGAAAATAAGTTCACTTATGTTCCCTAAAATCAAATTCAGAAGTTGGTGTGGATGATTTTGAACATGGTAGATGCAGGTATGCACTTGACCTAGTATTTCCAATACTTTCATAATGGTGACTTAAAAATAACAAAAGAACAAACAAAACAGCAAACAATTAAGTATAATTTCTGACGATAGAGTGAGATGTCCTATGCATTTTAAAAAGAACAAAGCAAACAGGACGCAGGACGCACAATAAGAAAAATACTATTCCAACAAGTGCTTCGATGTATTGCACATTGTGCAAAAGTAGCTACACACCCATATCATCACCACCATTGATATCCACCAATCTCCTGATTGAAGTTGAAAATTCAGTCCCTCTTTCATACTTAACACAGCGTTTTTGAAACATTCAGATAAATCTAAAGCGTACTTGAAAGGATGAAATTACCTTAAATTACTCCCATAATTTTAATAGGCTGATTTGGCAAAGACTCGCAAATTGAGGTCAATTAAATAAATAGTCTGATTTTAAACGAAACGTTCTTCAGTTTATGAAATTATCCAACAGCCGCAATAGCATAACTGAGAAGACATTATACCGTTTGGAAGAAAGCACCACTGACAAAAGGCCTCACTTTTTTACATTGATTCAAACAGGAAACGTATGGCTTTTGACCCTAAAATGGGCGAAATGGCGGCTCTTGCAATGTGGCCAACATTGGTATTTTCTCAATTCAAACCCGTATAGAATAATCGGTTATTGGTGAGGCAATCTACAACTCTTAGACACGATCTTTAACGTGGGGGTTCAAACAGTAAAAAGTACGGTTGCCAATATTGAACGCGCCACAACTGAGCGTGCAACACTGATCTCGTCTACCTCTCACATTTTTACTACTAATGTACAAGTTGAGAAAGGATGGAATAAAGGGGATGGTACTGATAACATCGACACCCACGACGTCGAAAAAATTTGGCGTCAACGTCATGAAATCACGGAAGCACACTCTGAAAGAAACGTCGACAGACCTTTTGTCGACATTGTGGTTTTGGATGTTCTTTTGCGAGCGCGGCTCCACGATTTCCTGACGTCGACACCAAATTTTTGCCGACCTTGAGGTTTTCGACGACGTGCGTCTGCTTTATGAGTATCGCTATTATCAGTACCCTCTAATGAAGGGGTTATTTATCCCTCATCTATCCTTGTCTAACATATATGTTAGGGTGAAGGCAGGAAAGAGATAGCTAATTTCTCATTGCGCTATTGTCACCATTTACTCCACAGCCTTTTACCGACCCATCTCCTTTTGATCATGTCGGAGCCTTTCTCGGCTATCATGATGGTCGGCGCGTTTGTGTTGCCCGATGTGACTTTGGGCATTATTGAGGCATCCATAACCCGAAGCCTGTCGATGCCGTGAACTCGTAGTTCCGGATCTACAACAGCTCCTGCATCACCGATTGGTCCCATCCGACAACTGCCCGCCTGATGATTTTCCGGTCCTGTCATTCGTCGAACGGCGCACTCCCAGTAGGCATCGCAGCCAAATTCTAAATTCTCGCAACCCACGACCGGAGTGCGATCCATCTCGAACCCGTACTTTTGCAACGAGGGCGTCTCGGCCAACCGGCGTGCGAATTTAATGCCGTCGATCAGACGAGTGACATCCTCTGGATGCGTTAAATACCTGCAAAAATATGAATAATGAAATGAAAACTTTTTTTGAAACAACAAGTCGCAAAAAGAGCAAAAGAAAAGGTTACTATAAAACAGGTAGAGGTCCTTTGTTCCACAGAAATAGCGTCTAAGGTAAACTTTTGTAAACCCGGTGGCCGGCACCCCTAAAATTTGCCCAAGTACCCGGCACCTCATTTTCACAATGTGAAAAATATTAGTTTGGTGGCAATTTAGGAGTTTTGCGTATTTTTTTCGAATGTTTCACACTTGAGTCCTCAGAAAAAAACACACAAAACACCAGTATTGCCAACAAACTAATACTTTCCACATAGTAAAAATGTGTGTCGGGCACTGGTGCAAATTTGAGGGGTGCCGGCTACTGGGGTGTTTACCTCACTATTTGTTTGGTCTGCTTAAAAATAGGTCTCCACTATTATTTCGTCTAAAACTAGTCCGTCTAATTTGTCATATCGTCCACTAGCATTTAAGGTCCACTTATTCCTCATCTACTATCTAATTACGTCTACTTACATGTAAGCGTCAGATTTCACGCGTGACGCCACTGATTACGACGGGTTTTCAACAAAACCTGATAATGGAAAATATGCTTTATATGCTGAATTTTGTCAATTACCTGGCGTAGATGAGTGGTGGGGTCAAGGGATTGGCATTTTTCAACTTCAAGACACCTCGACTTTTCGGATGGAGAACGGCAGGGATGATATTCACCGTTCTTCTCTGCGGAAGGGACGTATTGGCAGCGTCGGCACTTTTCTCGCCCACCTGACCCGTCTTGGCGCAATTGGCAAGGAAACCGCCGAAGAAAAGCTGCAAATCTGGATTGTCATCGGCTGGATTGGCCAGCTTCGAGTTGATGAAGGCGGTAACTTCGGAGAGTCCCGTTCCGGACATCAGACCATCCCGGAAGAGAAGGTACTCCATGGCTGTGGCCCAGTTCAATGGTGTCGTCGCCGTATCGTTGATGAAGAAGTTGAGGAAGAAAGCGACGTGGTTGTGAAGATTCTTGCCTACACCGGGCAGATCGTGCATGACCGGGATTTTGAGTTGTCTCAGATCCTCCTTTGGTCCAATCCCAGAGAGGAGAAGCAGCTGCGGCGAGTTGACCGCTCCGCCACTGATGATGATCTCGTTCTTTGAAAGCACCTACCAATAAAATTAAATAAATTAATTTGAGACAACAGGATCACCCAAAAATCCCCCCCCCCCAAATCACCCTAATCTTTCTACACAGAGAAAAAAAAAATCTACTATTTTTTTAAATCTACTATGAGAACGGAACTTCGGCTCATATGGAACACCAAGGTGTTCTGTTACAGTAACCGAAGTTTTCAATTGTGAGTACCGAACTTCAGTTAGGAATACCGAAGATCTCGGTAAGTGTGACTAATACTATAACTCACATTTCGTTCTTACTGAGTCACTTCGGTACTACTAACTCACAACGTAAAACATCGGTTACTGAAACCGAACACCATAGGTGTTATATATGAACCGAAGTTTTTTTTCTCCTTGTAACTGCTGGAAATTGTTGTTGTTGTTGTTTTTCGAACGCTTAACGAAGCTCCAACAATTAAAGATAACAACACAATAGTGAGGCAATAATAAAACAAAAAATCGCCTTCACAGTGTCAGTACGACTGCAAGACACTAAACAGACACTGAGCAGTGTGCAGTCGTATTTTGGTTTTTTTATTGCCTCACAGTAAAGTTGTCATCATTGATTGTTGGAGCTTCGTTGGTCGCATTTCCACAAAACGCAGATGTGCATTTCTGTGTTTACTACAGTGTGTAGGAATAGAGGCTTTCTCCATATTTTGAAATTATTCTTTTTTTATATTTTTCATTTTATACAATTTTTGAGTTGAAAATGGCTGCGATTTGAAACGAAACTAACAAAAATAGAGAGTATTGCGATGGCGCGGATGTCTGTCTGTCTGGATCTCGGCATAACTTTTAAACCAATGGTCCATGCACATCCAAATTTTGCAGAGAAGTTGCTTTCAATATTCCTTAGATGGGCTTTTTTTGTTTTTTTTCGAAATTTTGAATTTTAGGCAAGTTGTGGAGGGTAAAATGTTTCCATTAAAATCAATGGAAAAATGGGGTAAACGTAGGGAAAAATTGGTAGATTTCAAATATGCCTGTTAAAATGTTGACGAAAATTTGCAAAAAATTCTGCAACCAGCCTACTGTAAAATTAACACCTTAAGGGGGGTCTGCGGGTCTCCCACAGAGTGATAAAGGGGGGTCTTGGGGTTTCCTCTAGATTAAGTTTGATGTGAGAAAGTGTTCGTGGGGTATTCCCTATAGTTTATTTTTGCGAATTGTCCAGCAAATTCTTTTGTCGCTAGTTTATTTTCGATCTTGCGTCTTTGTTATTGACAACGCCTTGGCAAAGCCACCGCACCGTTTTGTGTAATCAACAACCGTTTGTCTGAACTAACGAAAAGCGGACTTTGAGTTACCTGTTCTCGCTGTCCGTTTGAAATGTATTCAACTCCGAACGCGAGTTTCTTTTTCGGATCAATCAGGATCCGAGTGACGGTGCTGTTGAGCATGACGTGGAGATTCGGCCGCTCTTTGACGGGTCTCAAGAAAGCCTTGGCCGAGCTCAATCTGGACCCGTTCCTCGAGGTCGTTTGAGCGATGGCGAAGCCTGAGTGAGAGACTCCGTTAAGATCTCGGATCTCGTAGCCGAGTTCAAGGCCTCCTTGGAGGATAGCGTGAGATAACGGAGGGTGGTAAGGGAACTGTGTGACGGTCAAGTAGCCTCCGACACCGTGGTAGCCGGGATCCATGACGGTCGCTTGAAGATTGTCCTCAGACTTAAGGAAATACGGCAGGACGTCCTGGTAACTCCAGCCGGGGTTACCCGCGGCTGCCCAGTCGTCGAAATCCTTCCGGGACCCTCGAATGTACATCATACCGTTCAGGACGCTAGTTCCGCCGAGAACCTGAAACAGAGGTTCGGTTAGTTGAAGATTAAGAATCACAATATCGAATCATACATCAACATGGAAATCCAACGGCGTCGATTTTACGGAATTATTGAGCCATTTAAATACTAACTAGATCTATACTCTGAACTTTTTTCGATCTTTTTGATTGGAATTACTTCTCAACAAAACTTTAAAAATATTGGACTTGATTTACTTACATTAAAATTATTAGATAACACTAATTATTCAGGATAGATTTTATGAATCTACACCTTTTTACCACACCCACTCATAACTGATCCCTTTTTCAGGCATTACAAATAATTTTTGGTGAAGTGAAATTTATACAAGCTTTTGATGCTTGCACAATGAGAAAAATTTATTGTTGACGTAACCGGACGTCTTGTTAATACTTACTTACTTGACCGAAATTCCTGTTATTTTAACAAGAAATTCACGTCATTTCAACAGGAGTTGAAAATTCCTGTTACCACAACAGAAATTCCTAATGAAATACCAGAAATTCAAGTTGCGTAAGTATAAAACAGACGTCCGGATGAATTAACAGGAAATATTTTCTCTATGCTATCACGCCCCTAAATCTGAGAGGAACATTGGAGATGCTATACAGTGGTATGGCGGAGAGAAGATCAAATAGAGAAGGAAGAAAAAATAAAGTTCTAAATCCCAGGAGGAAGAAAAATGAGAGCGTTTCGATACGCGAGCGAGGTTCCAATTGATGAATCATATATTCAGCTGACGAAGATGATGTTTCGCCTGGTTAAAAGTGCAAGTAACTGACAATACACCTACGAAATGCGGGTTGCCTACACGTCTCCATCAAGGCACTCACAGTATCACTTTCCTTCATCAGAATGTTATCCTGGTTGAATGAATAAAATAAGTGAATCATCAAGCTTTCGATGAAAGGTGCGTTATGTAATTAATTTTAATTTTGAAAGCGCTATAGTTGATTAGAATTTTAGGAAGAAGAAGATGTTTATCAAATGGCATAAAATGGTGGTTAGTGGCAATTCCGCTTAAAACGCGTCACATTGAAAAATGCAAGAGACCAAACCCCTTTCAAAGAGTTTCTTCCATCTGCTGATTGTAATTATTTTCCAAATTGTATAATTCATAACACAAAATGTGTGCCGTTAAATATACAAGATTGCCTAAAAAGTATAGCCAGACTTATAGTTCAGTGTTTTACTTAGTTACTGAAAAAGTGAAGAATTGACCGTCAGTAGCTTTGGTATACAGAGTTTAATGTTTCACAGAAAACACCGGATTTCTAGAAAAAAACCTCTTGATGGATGTAAGTACCGCACCCTGAAAGTTCTGAATACTTGACTATAGTCCGTTTCATTTAAATAGAAGCTTGAGCTCGACTCTTTCCCCTACGAGTTTTACCCTCACTCTCGTACCTGCGATGACTCGAGACCCGTCCCGTCGGTCGGGGATTCTGCTCCGACACCATAGACTGTCCTTTGGATAGCTGACTGTCCATTGTGACGGACGGAATCCCTGACCAATGGGGCAGGTCTCGAGTCATCGCAGGTACGAGAGTGAGGGTAAAACTCGTAGGGGTAAGAGTCGAGCTCAAGCTTCTATTTAAATGAAACGGACTATAATTAGCGACGTGATCGATGAGATTTTATTTTTCCGCAAATTATAGACTTTTGTTGAAATACACTGCAGCATTTGTCAAAATATTATCATTCATTAAAAGTAAGTCCAATGGGGCTCTTGCAAATTTTTGCTGGGGATTGGAGAGTTGATTCTTGCACAAAAACGTGTAAGAATGACGATGAGTCCACTAATAAATCACAAAATTCACTCTCAGAATCGAGCTTAAAGGCGGAGAGACGCAGGTATCATGGGAGATTCCTATCTAAATTGAGACATATCTCTGTGCTTCGGTAGAGAAAGGGATAAAATAGACAGGAATCTCCCATAATATCTGCGTTGAACCGCCATTTAAAGTTGCCGTTGTAGCAGTTACGTGAGTTTATTACTGAATTTTAGACTTTCTTGGTGTGATTTTCGTGATTTTTTCTGGTTTTTATATTAGAGAAGACTAATCATTTGCTCTCAGCAAAAGTTTGCAAGAGCCCCATTTTGTGATTCAAATCAGCATACACTTTAAATAAATAATATATTCGACGATTAAAACTTACTTTCCCCCTCGGCCAATAACAGCGTCGCTCCTTCTCGTTCAGACAAGCCATCTCCTCGGGTTCTGTGTTGTATCGCCAGTCGATATCTGAACCGAGAAAATTGAGGAACATGGACGGAATTTGAGTCCCTGTCGGTTCATTACCGCCAGCCTCGATTAGTAACACTCGCCAGTATGGCACCTGCGCAAATGAATAAAATGAACAATAAAAATGCGATACAAGTTCAATTATTTATAAATAAATCCCAATCAAACATAAATCTTGTAGAGAGCTATGTTGCAATCAGCTGTCAGGATCTCGAAGATAAATTTGATAATTGCGAGTTTAAATTGCTTCGTGATTCAGTGCATGAATCTCCTGACAATTTTGAAACGCATTAAAAAGAGGGGCGCAGTTCTGAGTTAATATCCTTGATTTACATCCAACATGCTGCAACACCAGGGGAAGGGGGGAGGGGGCACACGAAAAACGAACATGTTTTCAGTTACCATCTTGATGCCTATAGATAGAATGCGGTAAACTTGACGATGACGTGATTTCGGGTTGAATGAAACGACCAATTAGTTAATCATACATAAAAGCAAGAATGATTGTAGTTAAGTACTGCTTTTCGTCTCTTTCATTAATTCCGTTGTAAAAGATCAAGTTAACCATATTATTTTCAAGGAGCAAAAATGAGTTACCGCATAAGATGGTAAAGCTTACCACACTTATTTTTTTATCTGTCTTTTAAAATGTCTCTAAATTGAGGAGTCTGGTGCAAAAAGGGCGTGAGTGCATGACGAAATCCCTTTCTGATCATTTAAAAATTTATTCATCAATGAAAATATATCATTTGGCTGGAAAAGAAAATAAATGGTGCGATCTGACAACGTATGCGACGATACTATCTGGGAAATATTTTACGCAACGTTGTCATGAGTAACTTTTTTCGTGTTCACACGGCTAGGTAAGAATACATCTGTATTTTTGTGTAATTTATACGTAGAAAACGAGCGTTTGAGTGCTGTTCGAACAAATTAATCGAACGTGCAAATAGTTGTGCGAAAAAAAGAAAAAGGAAAACACGTCGGCGGTTGTGACACTGAATTTCAATCGCTTCAGTCGAAGAGCAAATTCTGAACTTATATTTTACGTATAGCATCTTGTCCTTCATGTGTACGAGTATCCACGTATTTAATATAATAATTCTTAGAAACTAGAGAATTCTGCACAAACACACACGCACACAAACACACACACAAAATGAACTTCCGAGCCCGGAATTAGCCGAAAACCATACAGCAAAGTTGTATGATGGATTCTAGGCAAAATTGTCTGTAGCAAGTTTTGTCCTAAAATTAATGCCCGGATTAAAAGACTTAAAACTTACAATACGCTCCCTCGAATTGATCAAAACCAGTGGCAAAGCGCGCCATCTGGCAAGATGGCATTTTTTCTATTTGAACGCATACGAAAGGTCGAATTCGATGGTCATCGTCAATTAATGTTAGTTCGATAGTTTACGGGGTCCAAGTGCAACGTTGCCTGTTTGCACATTTCGCAACTGATGAAAACCCACTGTTAAACTAACAAAAAATTAACTTAATTTGTCTGCGTAAATGATACCACTTTGCTAAGACATTATGCAACCCTTAACCAATGTCCACCAAAGGTACCATTTACGTGGTTAGTTCAATGTGGCTAAATTAGCTGCTGCTGATCAATCTGAAGGGGTGGAGGGGGGGGGCAGGAATACGTTAACGATTTCACAGACCGTCATCTAATTTTGAGGCTATTTTACGCTATCGTTCTTCAGAAGGTTCAATTGTTTAGGTTAGGAAATATACAGGGTGTTGAAAAACCAGGCGACAGCACGTTAAAAAATACACAAAATGGGTACTCCTTAAATTTTTCCAGAAACGCATCCCTTCCGCGAAAAATGAGATGGAAGGAAAAACTGAGCGCTATGTTTCGCCAGGATGTAGGCAATTCGCGTGGCATGAAATACTCACTCGAGAGGCCGAATGCCGCGCCGCACAATGGTGAGGCAGGCGAATCAGTCTCGATTGTGGCGCTCGGCGGTCGTGGGTGAAGTTTCAAAGACGCGCTGAATCCTCGGAGTAACTTACTTGCGTTACTAATATCTCATGAACAATCGATTAATTTATTGAATTTGGACAAGTGCTCTTCTCTTAGATTAATGACCAAAAAAAAAAAAAAAAAAAAAAAAATTAAAAAAAAAAGAGTGATGATGTCGGAACGTGGAAAATGTGTCATGAAAATCTTTGCAGTGCGTGGATCACGCGACGCGGCGAATGATCGACTATTCCAAAAATCAATGTTTGAATGATATTATGTACCTAGACAGTTCTCCTTCTTATTCCATTTTCCTCGTTCTAATCAAGATGAATAGGTTACAATCTGACATTCGTGCGAACTCGCTCGTGATAAGTATCCTCTTTATCTTGATACAGAGTTTAGAATGCGTTCACCAACACCGTTGTTTTGTGGACCTCTATTGTCCAGCTTGTTCGACAACATGAGACCTAAGAGTGATTAAGTCCGAGAGCCCCGAATTGTGTCCTATGTTACAATATCTCCCATGAGTACGCGTATTTTGCAAGAAAATGCAAGTAAAGCAGAGTTGCCAATAGTGGCTAGATTCGTCCACACGTGGACTATTTTGATGAGACTTTAGCCACGCTCACTCTTTCGGTGCCGATGAGTCGAGTATTTTCTCCCATCCCTATCCACAGCGTGGCTAGTAACCAACTCGAAAACTGTCCACGCGTGGCTATTCTACCTTGTCCAAACCTGGCAACACTGAAGTAAAGTGAAAATATTTTTGGCAAGATATGGTAACGTTGATTTTATACATCAACGACTCGGATTCACGTGTATCTTCTCATTGTTTTGAATGGGCCAGCTTTGACCCAGGGTAAGTTGAAACCTTTTCATTTAAAATCAGTACTGATCTATCGAAATGTAGCGATCCTTGCACGTATGTGAGAGCGTAGTATTCGTTTTTTTTTTTTTTTTTTTTTTTTTTTTTTTTTTTTTTCCCGGACAAAAGTTTTTAATACTTACGTCGGTTTCCAGCGTTTTTGATTGTGAGGTTTTTCGGCGTATTATTAAAATGGTTTTCCACCGGTTTAGTACCGCAGAATTGACAAACATTCATTTTTGCTACGAACTCGCGGACGGAAACGGTCTTCTGGCGCAAAATTTTTACGCGGAGCGTTTTCCGAATTTACGCCTTCCGGATAGGCAAGTGTTCGTAGACATCCATCGCCGCCTTCTAGAAAGAGGTGAATTTTACCCGCGCAATGAGGGTGGTCGTGATAGAACCGTTAGGACTCCCGAGGTGGAACAGGAAATTTTAGCCAGAATCGAGGCGGATCCCACTCTCAGTACTCGAGGATTAGGTGTGGAACTGAACATCGATCATAAACTTGTGTGGCTCGTGCTAACAGATCATTTACCGTACCCTCATCACTACCAACGGGTGCAAGGTTTGTTACCGACTGATTTTGCTCCACGCATGGAATTTTGCACGTTATTTTTGAGAGAAATTGCCGAAAACCAACGGTTCGAGAACCGTGTTCTTTTTACTGATGAAGCTAATTTTTCAAGCGATGGTATTACTAACTACCATAACAACCATGTTTGGGCTGAAGAAAATCCGCATGCGATTGTTGTGAAAAATAATCAACACCAATTTTCTGTTAATTTTTGTGGGGGGGGGGGGGTATTATCGGAGACTACTTAATCGGTCCGGTCTTCTTACCACAAAGCATTATTACAATGCATTATTATGCATTATTAGCATTGTTTACAATTTTTACAGGAACAACTTCCAGAATTGTTGGACGACATTCCGTTAGATACAACCTATGACCACTTCTTTATGCATAACGGGCGGGCCGCGGGGCCCCTCCTCATTTTCGGCTTACCGTTCGTGAACATCTTCATCTGACGTATGGTCATCGGTGGATTGGTCAAGGAGGTCCGATCCGTTGGCCCGCCAGATCACCGGATCTGAACGTATGCAATTTTTTTTTTTTGTGGGGTTATGTGAAAAATTTAGTGTACAAAGTGGTGATAGCGACCGAAGATGAATTAAGAGAAAAAATCGCTGCAGCTTTTCAAACAATTCGTGAAGAGCCTTGGATTTTCCTTAGAACACGACGGTCAATGAAGAGGCGGGCGGAGGCTTGTATCCAGTCAAACTGTTCACATTTTGAACACTTGTTGTAGGTAAGGAAAGAAAATAATAATTAATTCCCACTCAAAATTTAAATTTAAATTTTAAAAAAAAAAAAAAAAAAAAAAAAAAAAAAAAAAAAAAAAATGATGATGGTTAAAGTCGATCATTCGCCGCGTCGCGTGATCGACGCACTACAAAGATTTTCGTGGCACATTTTCCACGTTCCGACATCATCACTCTTTTTTTTTAATTTTTTTTTTTTTTATTTTTTTTTTTTTTGTCATTATCCTAAGAGAAGAGCACTTGTCCAAATTCAATAAATTAATCGATATTACATGAGAGATTAGTAACGCAAGTAAGTTACTCCGAGGATTCAGCGCGTCTTTGAAACTTCACCCACGACCGCCGAGCGCCACAATCGAGACTGATTCGCCTGCCTCACCATTGTGCGGTGCTGCATTCGGCCTCTCGAGCGAGTATTTCATGCCGCGCGAATTGCCTACATCCAGGCGAAACATAGCGCTCAGTTTTTCCTTCCATCCCATTTTTCGCGGAAGGATTGCATTTCTGGAAAAATTTAAAGATTACCCATTTTGTGTATTTTTTAACGTGCTTTCGCCTGGTTTCATCAGATTTTGAAAATTTCAATCAGCAAAACAGTTATGAGCGTCTGAAAATGTGTGTACCCCTCTAACCCCCCTCCAATGAAGGAGGGTCAAAAACCCTCCATGGAGGGGTTTGGAGCCCATCAATCAAAAGTACGCCTAAAATAACTCTCATTCACCAAATTTCGTGAACTTTTAATCATTTTTGTGAAAGTTACATCATTTTTTAACTTTTTTTTTTTAGAAACTTGGCAACGCTATAACTCGGAAGGGGTGCATTTTCGGACACATGTTTATAGGAAAAAAAAGTCTTATTTTGACCTGTAAAATCCGCCTGTGAAATATCCGGGAACAGTTTTTCAACACCCTGTATGTAGGAAATAGGTAGTAGGTTGTAGGAATTTGTTTCTTTTTAAAAGAAACAGGTATAAACGGAAAACTGCTGGATACATTGAAAATAATTATGGTGAGGACGTTTTGGCTCAAATCGCAGCTATTTTCAACTCAAAAAATTCAGGAATTCAGAAGAATCACTCCACGCGGAATTTCTGTGTTTACAGTACAGTGGCTCTCTCCACTCTTTGAAATTGTTTTGTTTTTAATTATTTTTTATTTTTTAAATTTTGAGAGTTGAATATGCGGCTGCAATGTGAGCCAATTTTCCCGTCACACCTGCTTTTTAAGTCGAGGCATCAGCGTCGTTGGTTCGTTTTCTATCTTGTTTCTTGTCTCTTTGCCCTATTCAAATTTTCGCTGATGCGGACTCCTGGACCTAGAGGTCGCCACGCGTTTCATTTTATTCTGCTTTTTCTATCCTGGTCGTACCGTATATAGGTTCATTAGAGCAGGGTTAAAGCGTGCGATGACTTTTAAAAGAAAGTATCCTGAGAGAAATTTTGATTATTTCCTGTCTTGCCCAATTTTGAAAAATGTTGAGGTTTTAACGGGTTTCAGAGTTAAACAGAATTACTAAGTAAAGTATGCATTGAAAAATCTTTAACTCTTTGGAAAAACAAAACATAAATATATATTTTTTTTTTTTTTTTTTTTTTTTTTTTTTTTTAAGAACAAGACGAGAGGACTTTCTTTTAAAGGGCATAGTACTTACATGCATGGGTACAAATATGTGTCCGCAATAGTGACATTAACATAACATCTTTGTTTAACTATAAATCCATAGTCCATTTTGGACGCACAACGGCACAAACGAAGTGGTTTTTTAAACCCAATAGAAATCTTTGAATGCGCAAAGAATTCTCCGCATCACGTGGCCCCAAAAAGTATTGCAAAGTTTGACGGGCCGACACACTTTGTAGATACCCGATTTATGCGCAGAATCCATTGCGCGCGCACTTGCTCCCTGCAAACCACACTGTAAGAACTTCGTACTCGGGACTGAGAACAGGAGTGGATGTTGGAAATTCTGAATGCAGACATCGTATTTTATGCTTCATTTCACTTGCAATTTTACGCTTGAAACCGCTGTAAACCGAAGACAGAAGTTCGCAAGAGACCCATTCATAATTCCGGCAACGTAGCAAGTATAACTGTTTTATTTCTTTGTGAAACTGCCCCTTTGCCGACTCATGATATCCGACTTACACACGAGTCTTGAACAAATAAAACCACGACGTTTCGGTTTGGTCAAAAGCGGATCGTTGCAGATGCGACGCTCATTGTGTGCTCTCAATTCGGCGCTAATATTGACCAATCGGCAATCCTCTACCCAGATCCCATCTCCTCATAAATCCTTTTCTCATGCAATGGAACAGTTTACCGTGGTGCGTACTAATCGGTGTTTCAGTTGTCATCGGCGAACGGCCGGCCCCGCTAAGCTCATTGTTTTGTATGATTAACACACATCCTCCGTTTCTTCAGTTCGCAATATCTTCAATTATATAGCGCGCTTAAATTCCGTTTTATTTTGAAAAAATTGAGCTGCAGACCTGCTCAGACTGGTGATTATCTCGAAGCGAAATTAGCTTGCTACATCTCTTGCTCAGTGTCCACGCGCGTGTGAAAGGAGTCATAAGACTTGAAGAGTAGCAATAACTCGACAAGAAATTTTATTAAAGACTTTGTGAGTAAAAACCGGTGGAGAGACCAAAGGAAGGGGGGGGGGGGGTTGACTTACGATTTATTGACTTATCCAATATACAGGGATATGACTCCATTAAGCTACTCATTCTCGGCCTCCGTGGCCTAGTAGTCAGCGCAACTGGCCACTAACCCAGAGGTCCCGGGTTCGAATTCCGGCCTAAGAGGTGACAAGATTTTACGATATCAGAAATAATCAATGGGAAAATGGATAAACCTAGGGAAAATTTGGAATATTTCAAATATAACTGTTAGAATTTTGAGGAAAATTTGCAAAACATTCAGCAACCAGTTTACTATAAAATTAACCCCTTTAACACATATATGCCCAACTTTATTTGAACATGTTGCGTGTTTTATGGTGTTTTTTTCTCAAAAAACACCATCTTAGAGTTAAAAGAAAATTAAATAAAAAAATTGTGAAATTTTCTGGTGCAGCTAAATTATAGGTGCTGAAAGATCACAACATTGATTTTTCAGTAAAATTGGCCTAAATTTAATGTAATTTGGTCCAAAAAAATCAAAATAGTGGGTCGTTAACGACCCAATGGGCATATATGGGTTTAGGGGGTCTGGGGGTCTCCCCCAAAAAATAAAGGTGGGTCTGGGGGTTTCCCCTAGATTAAGTTTGATGTGAGAAAGTGTTCATGGGGTATTCCCTACAGTTTATTTTAGTGTGAATTTCGTGATTTTCGCTGGATTTAACATCAGATTTAACTATTCATTTGCTCTTACAGCAAAGATTGGAAGAGCCCCATTTTGGCGTGAATTTGACTAACTTGAAACGCGCGCATCGTTATTCTTGTATAAGTTTAAATCAGAAGTATAATGTTCAAAATCGTCGAAGCAAAAGTTCCCTACAGACCAGACCCATGCACGGCGACTCCTATATCGCAGTGTCTTCGCGTTCACCGAGCAATTTGCTGAGGCTTAGGCAATAAAGGCAAACGAACGCGGACGGACAATAGAGCAGCGGTCAAGAGACCCACAGAACAATAAATCTTTTCTCGAATAGGCAGTTGCTCTCCTCATTAACTTGCATAACAGCTGACCAGTCATTTGTAAAAGGCGCATAGATAAGGCCAGGCATTGTTTAGAAAAATTGTCGGCTAATCGTCGGGACATAACTCGCGCAAAAACTTTTCATGAATTTTAAAATTGTATAAAACAAACTGATTTGTATTGATTGATCGCACTTATAGCTATAGGAGGAAGGAAAGATTAGGGGGGAGGGGCGTGATTCCTGAGAGACGCGCGCATGAGGTGAGGGTCGCCGCGAGCGGGCCGATGCGAAATGCAAATTCGCGGGTCAGAGATCGGCTCCTTGCATAGCCGTAGCCAGGATATTGTCTGTCTCTCTCTTATCCTATTTAAATGCATGTGTTGGAAAAGGATGGATATAGGGGCTGTCAGCCCCTATTTCTGTCCTTTTCTAACACATGCAATCAAATGGACAAAGAGAGAGATAAAGACGATATTCTGGCTACGGCTATGGCTCCTTGCATTCAACTTTTCTCGGATGGTTTACATTATGGAGGTGCAGTCAGTAGTGAGAGCCGACGCACAGTGGGCCGAGATCATCAAAACGTGGCCGAAAATCTGGAAAAAAAGACTCATCAATTCATCGTTTGTAAAATGTCAAGACTAATTTTAATAAAATAGAACACATTTAACAGAGACAAATAGAGATGGAGCACTACGCTAAAATACATAGGGAAGATTTGAGGCACACTGAATTTTCGGGGATTCAACAAAATAACATGTAAAACAACAGTCAGCACCTTTTGATGTCGCATGGTGTTGAATGGTGACATTCGGAAAACACGGTGGTAATAGGCGGGAAGGGAAGAGGAGGGTGCTCACCATTCAACACCATGCGACGTTGACTGTTGGTTTGTTGAATCCGCGAGAATTCAGAGTGCCTCTGCTGCAGCCAGTTAGTGCTCCGTCTCTATTTGTCTCTGACATTTAATAAGTCTTTTAACCCTAGAAATATCACTGGAAAGTTTTAAATTAATGAAGCTCTTGCAAGGTTTTTCTGTAGACAAATGGCCTATCAATTATGATGTAAAATGCTGCGAAAATAACGACGGGGCCATTAAAAAAGTATAAAACTTACTCCTCGCAAAAAAAAACTTAACTTGAAATTTCGGGTGACCACCCTTGCATGTATGCACCAACCTTGGATTCGAACCGCAAACAAAAGAACAGGATATAAAATTAAAGGCCGTCTTCCTCGTTTATGACATAACGTAGAACTTTTCTGTTGTTATCACCGTGCTCCTAGTGACAAATTGTGTATAAATGGACCTTTAATTCCTTCACATTCACTCTTTGAAAGCAAATTCCTTAATCTCATTGTTCAAATTCGTAGGTTATGTTCTTTTGTTTGGATTGGCGAATCCGAGGTTGGTGCATACATGCACAAGGGTGGTCACCCGAAATTTTAAGTTATTTTAATGGTCTCATCGTTATTTTCGCAGCATTTTATATTGGAATTGATACTCCATTTGCCTATAGCAAAACCGTGCAAGAGCTCCATTAAGCAAGAATTGTTGTAAACGATGATTTGTAATGACTTTCCCCCCCTTATGTTCGGCCAATTTTTTCCAATCTCAGACCACAGTGCGACGCGTCGCGGGACAAAGCAAGTGGTGCCAGATTTGCCGAAAAAGAAACTTTGCCGCGTATTTAATATTTACGTCTCGCAAAATTTGGCTGCACAGCATACAGTACAGCTATGTTTTTTCTGTAAACAGTAGCACGGAAAGTTCCAAAAACATACTGTAAAATAAGTGTAAACTGAACATTTTTTTTGTTATTCCTGACCTAAAAACCAACAAGAAAATAATAAACTGCGCGTGGATGACATCAGTGAAAAAAGCTTGACATTTTTTGTTCGATCGCGATCGTAACATCGAAGTATCAAAGTTTCGATTAAAATTAATCGAATTTTTTGATCAATTGGAAACTTTCAAACGATCGAAACTTCAGCATTTCGAAATTTTTAGAAAGCTGCGTTTTGATCAATTACAGTCTCTTTCAAACGCAACGAGTAAAATCACGCAACAGACACATAACATTGGGAATCCGTCAAAGGCATCCCTCGGCTCCCACTGAAAAAAATCTCCAACGCAGCGGCGTCGCGTGCAAATGGGCAACATTGTATTTCGTCCATTTAAACCCGTGAAAAGGGTTGAACTATAGACGGCTTTAGTACGAAGTCAACGGTTAATCAATAGTCACAACAATGTACTCATCGGTAGCAATCGGTTGTGATAAAACTCGCGCGTAGCGTTCCAAACTATCTCACTCAGTCTCCAATGACCCCCATGTACTTACACTGTAAGTACAGTGTATATACCCATCTCTTTCTAGCTTTGAAACTCGTATACAGTGCCTTGTTTAAAGGTATATTATGCTCGAAATCGCATTAAAATGCTTCGAGGAATCCATTTCTACCAAAAAAATTGGTAAAAGAGGTCTCTATATACGATCTTTGAAATGAGAGTGAGATAGCAGTACTTACACGGGGGTTACGTGAGAGCAAGAGAGACAGTTTGTCTTTCTTTGGAACGCTCATCATTGGATGACGTCATCACCAAGTCATCACTCAAACCGTCTATTGAGGAATTGAGGAAGCACAGTGCACTCTCTCGAATCGATATTTTATATGATAATATGAGTTTAAAAGAACGAAATGCAGCATTGCCAGATTGCAAGCGACGCCACTGCGGCCCAACTACACCTCTGAAAACACAGAATACTTGTCCGCCCTCTTTTCATCCTAGCCTTCCCCTCCCTCCTCTTACAATCCGGATATAATGGTTAAATGAATTGCTAGGACATAGGTTACCCCTATTTCGAAACACGACCGGCGTAGAACGAGTATAATCTAGATGGACATTTCGATAGTTCACACGATTTCTTTACACGCTTGGGCTTTGGTCGCAGAGCTTTATCACGAATTTACTAAATTCGGTCTGCGATTTTAATTCTTCATAAGTACACGCTCTGCTCGTATAGTCGACAGTTTCGTTCTGACAGGGAAAAAAAAGGTAAAGAAACAAAAAGAAAGAAAAAGATGGTTGAAAACAAAGTTTGAGCGGCCCTGGATACTGGATTCCGTGTGGATCGTGCGAGATCGTGTTGTGTGTTTCATATAAACTCATTAAATTGGCGTTTGTCGTGGCAGAGAGTCACGCCGAAAGTGACGAGGGACTTATGAGAAAGAGGAATGAAGGAGAGAGAGAGAGAGAGAGAGAGAGAGAGAGAGAGAGAGAGAGAGAGGGTGAGAAGGAGGGAGGGAGATGTCCAGAGTGTGAGAAAAAGAAAAATACAGATGGATTTATTAGAGTTCTTCAACACTTGGATAGGACTCGAATAATGTTTACATTCTTCGTCACTTGAATCGATATAAAGAGAGACAGACAGACATACTGAGAGAGAAAGAGAGGGAGAGAGGGAGAGGGAGTGAGTGAGTGAGTGAGTGAGTGAGTGAGAGAGAGAGAGAGAGAGAGAGAGAGAGAGAGAGAGAGAGAGAGAGAGAGAGAGAGAGAGAGAGAGGAAAAAAGTGAGAGAGACGGTGCGTGTACAGCGGTGCATGCGTCTGAGCGAGATGAAGATAGAAGAGATAAGAGTTATGACCAGAGAAGAAAGAACAACTTTTGGAGATATGGTAAGGGGTGATGACTTGATGAGGTTTAGCGAAGGCACTGAAAGTGTACAGCGGATAGAAAGCAGCTTAGGGTAACCGCAAGGGTCTCTTCCGATCGCACGGACGGGTCGCGGAGAAATTTCAAGAGTACAATCACTTTTGATGAAAATCTAAATTATGACAATCATCGGATTATTGAATTTTTAATCAATCTGGCGACTTATTAAATCTCGATTATCATATCAACGTGGCACGGCGCGGACGGGTGGCGGCGCATGCAAAATATATCTTACAAACTATTTTAATCAGAGCTGCCGATTTGCGTACAATAAATGGTGTTTTTCATTTCACCGATGATTCCACCGGTTGAGAAAATATTACACAGTTCATTTCATTGTATGACGGTACTGCACGAAAATACTCTGATCCGTAATCTTTTCTCAATCGGTGGAAACGCCGTTAGTTAATGAAAAGATCCGGAAGTTTTTTAAAGTCATCGAAGACTCCACCGGTTAAGGTGCGAGATTACAGATGCGAGTATTTTCGGGCGTTACAGTCATACAATGAACTGAACTGTGTTATCTTTTCTCAACCGGTGGAATCATCGGTGGAATGAGAAATACCAATAATTTTATAAACAAAACGGCAGCTCTGGTTTTAATAAATCGCAGTGATCGATTCAATCGTATCGATTGCCGTCCTAGGACCTTTGGTAGCGTTCTAGAATTCAACCATTTACTGCATCCGTGCAAAAAAGATTACATTACCCTGTGATACTGTATATCTATGTACATTGGAAAGTGCTGCTATTCATAATCTTTTTTGCATCGAGACAACTAGAACGGTACCTTTGGCTCCAAACAAACTCAAATTCACAGTAATTTTGCCATATGTGGATTTTTTAAACGGAAATAGGGCTGTTGAGTGAGTCGGGGATTCGTGATTTTTCTGTGTGATCTTACAGTCCTAAACGCGGGAAGAACGAAGATGGCTTCATTTTTTTTCTACGTTGCGCCGTTCCTGAGAAAATTGAAGTTGAAAATTGGATCCTCAAAAAACGGCTTTTTGGCGGGAAACTGGCTGCGCGGTGCATTGTGGGTGCCTTTTGACGTCAATGCTCCGGTTCTCAGTTGAGGTGCTCAGCGTCTTGCTTTCAGCACAGCGAGACCGCATGCGACCCATTGATCATGCGGCAGTTGAGGGGAGGCCGCCAGTGGCCCCGATCAAGCCGTCTTCTCACGCCATTTTCTCGAAAACCGTAAGTCTCAGCAAAGAACCGACTTGTTAGATCGAAAGAACATGAAATTATCAATTGATATGGTTTGGTTGTGTTTTTTTTTCAGACTTACCTACGAGACGAGTAAAGAGAAAATCACATGAAAATTAAGATTATAGAACGAAACTTCCGATAATCCCCTTCTGTAAATCTCTGTCCCCCAGTTGACATAGCAGCGCTCAAAAAATCGAATGAAACATAAGCATCGGAAATTTTACGCTCTATAAATTTGTCCTTTTGTGTTTTTCTCTCAAAATGGACGGTAAACAAGGGAAATTGAAAATTCTGCGAAAATGTCGGATTTTCAGCGATATTCCGGGAATCGAAATTTTTGAGATTGGCTCGTTATCTGACTCATGGAAGAACAAAAAATAATATAAGTGTAACCAATCGAATGGAAATTTTCTAATCTTCCTCTTTGATAACCAGAATTTTTCGTGTAAGACGCACCGGTACCAAAATATTGGTGAAAAACTGCGTCGAGTTCTGGGTTGAAATGACACTCTCACCATCAAGATCGTCCAAGTTGCTGCTGTTTTTTGCATTTTCCGTGGTTTCGGTGCGTCTTACATGAAAAATGATAGAAACCAAAGAGAAAGATTAGAAACTTTCCATTCGATTGGTTACACTTATATTATTTTTGGCTCTTCCATGAGTCAGATAACGAGCCGATCTAAAGAATTTCGATTTCCGGAATATCACTGAAAATCCGAAATTTTCGCAGAACTTTTCAATTTCCCTTGTTTATCGTCCATTTTGAGAGAAAAAACACTAAAGAACAAACTTAAAGAGCGTAAAATTTCAGATAGATATGTTTCATTCGATTTTTTGAGCGTTGCTTTGTCAATTGGGTAGACAGTGATTTACAGAAAAGGACTGTCGGAAGTTTCGTTCTCTAACCTTAAATTTTTATCAGATTTTCGGTCCATCCGTATCTTAGGTAAGTTTGAGAAAAAAACCACCAATCCATGTCAAATGATAATTTTGTGCTCTTTCGATTAATTAGATTGGTTTGTTACTGAGACTTACGGGTTTCGAGAAAATGGAGTGAGAAGGCGGCTTCATCGGTGCCACCGGCGGCTGCCGTAGGATTCAATAGGCCTGCCACGCTACCGTCCGGCCGACAGAATAGGGATGGGTACCTCCGCTGAGCAAACCGAAGAAATGACGTAGCTGTGACTCGCTAGCCGATGTTTCCCGCCACGGGCCGTTTTAAATCTTATAAATTTTTCGGCACTTTGAACCCACTTTTTTCGGTGTTCCCGCGTCCAAATGAAAAAAAGAAAAAATATGGGGTCCTTAATTTTTCCTCTTCTTTCATAATTTGAATTAAAAAAAATCGACTCAACAGCCCTATTGTGGCTATTAAATGAATAAATCGATGCACCCTCTTAGGATTAATGTAGGAAACCTACACCTAACCTAACGTAAATTTCTACTTTCACCGTGAAAAATAGCCGTTCTTTTCAGAAAAATCGCCAAACTCCAACTAAGAATACTCCTTTTATTGATATTTTCTATTACGATACATTATATCTCCAAGCGCACATAATCTACAGTTAATTTTATTTTTTTAGACTATTATGTTTTGACCAATAGGAGGGCAGAAAATGGCCCTTAATGGGACAGGTCCATTTCGGAAGTTTTGAAGACGTTAGACGTTGCATATAAATTGGAAATACGTCACTTGTTGATTTTCTCTTGTGGAGCCAGAGCGAAACATCTTCATGAATTAAATTTTACTTTTTTTAATTTCCACGTTCATTGTAAAAAAATTTCCGTTTTTCCTAAAAATCGCCAACCTGGCCATACTCATACACAAATCGGGTGTAGTGACTAATTATGAATACCCCTTTCATTGATTTTTTCTGTTAGGTTAGACCTCCAAGCACACGTACGCATACACATTTAATTTGAATTTTGTCAGACTTTTAAGTTTTGATCAAAAGGAGGGCAGAAAATGGCCCTTAATGGGACAAGTCCTTTTTAAGAAGTTTTAGAAGACGTTAAGCAAATAAATTGGAAATACGGCACTTGTTGATTTGCACTTGTGGAGCCAGAGCGAAACATCGCTATGAATGAAATTTTACGAGTACAGAAATAATTTAAAAGAAATACCGCAAAACCGACATCAAGGCGATGAAGAGAAGGTAAAGTTTGCAAGCTCAGAGGAAGAGCGATTGATTTAGAACCTACTGATTTATTGCTCTCAGACTCTGAGAGAAAGGGAACGGACTTTGATAAACGCGAGGCTTCTAACCCCCCTTTCGTGGATCTGGGGCGAGGCGCAGGCAAGAAGGAGAGAGAGGGATGTCTATATCACATTACGCCCCGAAATTAGTCGTCATTTGCTGTGGTAAACGATCCCTGAAGAACTGTGTCAGAGATACATCGATTGGTTTTAAATTATTAGTCCACATTTAGAACAACTCTTGTCCTGCTAACCTCACGTCCTTATTTAAGTTTGCTCCGGATGATAAACAAGGAAACAAAAAATTGAGACTATTTCCTCAAAGTTCAATTCCCTTTGCACCGGCAATATAATTGGGGAGAATGTCGCCAACTTTTGGGACGACTCCAAAGTTGTCAAATATTCCCCCATTTTTCGGTTTTTCCCCCAAAATTTACGAAGTCCGCCCCCCCCAACACTATTGCCGGTAAAGCAGACGGTAACTTTAGAGAAACAGTAACAGATCTTTTTCGTGTCCAACGTCCACGAAAATGTATGTTTTGGTCCGATGTGTGTTGGCTCGTTAAGGACGTTACATCGATTTCTCCTCCATATAAATGGACCAATGAAAATACTCGATTCTCGAAACATGGCTCATGACATATTTTTCTTTTAAAAAAAAAAAAAAAAAAAAAAAAAAAAAAAAAACAAGCAGGGAAAATTCCAACACGCAGGTGTTGGAAAAGCGTGCCACTAAAGTCTGAACAGCTTTAATGCTTTTGCTAGCAATGATAATTCATCAAAGAGGAACCACTTGACATGGAGCTGATCTCGAGAAAATTGAGTCCAAAGTTGAAGAGCTAGCATTTAAACAAAAAACTCGGAATTACTTACGTTTTGATTTCATTCAACTACCGTGTTATGTTTTTGCATTTCAACACCGGAAAAAAGGAATTTCCTATGCAGAAAAGGTACCTACTTAATTTTTAGCGTTTAAAGTGACTTGGTTCCTTTCTTCTTTTTGTTTGGCATAATCACGAAAACCGAATCTCTAAGAGAAACCAAACGGCAGAGTTGGTTTACACTGTTGATATTTTAAAATCCGTTAATCCGGACTTAAGGTAGATGTCCCAATTACCGCCCCCCTTAAGAAAAAATTGCCGTAAAATGCCTGTAAAAATGTTAATTTTTATCAAATCTATGATCGGTTTTCACTAGGGCCTCTCAAATACTATCTAGTTTTATGAAAAAAATATAAAGTTGGTGTAATCAATCAGGAAAAAAAATTATTAATAAAACTCGAAAAAATGGCCCATGTCCCAATTACCGCCACACCAAAAGTGGCTTTGTCCCAATTATTGTCATATCAGGTGCCCTCATTATAGCCATACATATTTGCGCGGACTTTTCATTCAAATCATCATGTTTATTGTCAGGAAATAATGACATTATAATAATTTAAAAAGCAGAAAGTAAAGAGAACAGATTTTTAATAAGTAACTGCTGAGAGAAATCGGCAAAAACAGGTAATACGGGGGCAGGTGTCCTGTGTCAACTTCTATGATTTTTTAAGGGCACAACGCTGCTAAATATCAACTTCAAACTTTTTTCACCAGTTCAGCCAACCTATGAAAAACACTTGTCCCATATACGCTTAAATTTGTCTGCTAAAGTAGGCTTATTTTAAAGAATAAATGAAAAGGGGGGCGGTAATTGGGACAGGGGCGGTAATTGGGACATCTACCTTAAGTCCGTTCCCAATTCTATAAAAGGAACCAAGTCGGAGTTGGTTCCTTACGTGACTCGGATTAAGGTTTAAGAAAAAGGAACCAAGTTCTCATTTAATTTCATCATATGGACAATGACTTCAATGAGGCTCACCAGCTCACTTTCACCTGGAATTTTGACGGGAAATAGTTGTTATTAGAAGAAGCACTTGTTGCTTCGAGATTCAGTATTGCTAGGTCTATCAATCAATAACTCAATTTTATCAAAAATGTCACTCAGTTCTTTTGTGAGAAGTGCTGTCCAATTGAGCTTGTTTGGTGAGAAATGATGAAAAAAATAAATTTAGATCAGATGTATCTATAAGGAGATGAGTCAAAGGCGTTGTTTTTGTGTGTTTGTTTTTTGTTTTTTGTTTTCAAAACTTTGGAGGGCTTTAGCTCAGAAGAGAAACATCTGTGGCACATATTCATGTAGAAAAATAAAGCTTTATATAGGTACATGTTCACCCCAAAAATACACTCCATAAGTTTGGCACTTAAGTTTTGCAACACCCTATATTCTTGATATTTTGCTCCCCGCCACCCTTCACAGAACACAACATCTTGACCATGCAAATTTTTAAAATCACAGTTTGACTGTAGAGATATTTTCTTCCCCCCCCCCCCTTATAACGAAAAAGGGGAAAATGGATCGCCTGTCTTTGATGTTCGTCGTATGCGCGTGCACAGATTGTTCGGCTTTACGACTGCCATTTTGGCTTTCTTTATAATGCGTTTAGTGGGTTTATGAATGGCTTTTATGACTATTTGATGCCGCCAATGTAATTTTCAGGCGATTTTATATAAAAATCAAAACTCTATAGGGCTGTAGCAAAAGTTTGCAACAAACCTATTGAAAGCTGAAATTAGTAGGTGTGGAGGTTTAAGGCGTTTGTGGATTTTAATGGGTCTGTTACAAACTTTTGCTACAACGATAAATAGTGTTTCATCGTAGGTAAAATCGCGTGAAAAGTCCATGGGTGGCATCAGAAAGTCATGAAATGCGATAGTAAACTCACAAGAGATGTTTAATGAAATGCAAGATGGCGGTAAAGTATCGAGCAGTCCGTATGCATGCACCTTTAACATCCAAGAATTGCCAACGTTGACAACCTCAAAGCGTCAGAGGTTATGTGTTTTATTTACATTGTGATTGGGTGTGATCGATATTGTGAGGTTGGCTATCCTTGGATGTTCGTGGTGCATACATACAGGTTGCTCGATATTTTACCGCCAACTTGGAGTTCATTAAACGTCTCTTGTGAGTTTATTATCGCATTTCATGACTTTCTGATGCCACCAATGGACTTTTCACGCGATTTTACATGATACAGAACACTCTATAGCGCTGGAGCAAAAGTCTGCAACAGACCCATTCCCCCTCCCCCATTTATTTTGTTGAAAAGTATCGAAAGTTTACCGTCAAAACTAAGCCATTATTCATTACAACTCATTGTAGTATTATTTTTTTTTCTGTACCCCATGTTCTTAAATTATTATGCATCTTCATCTATTCTGCATTACTCATACTAAATGAAAAAAACTAAAAATTAAAACATGAAAGTTTCCGTAAAAAAAGAAATTATGAACTTCAAAAATAAATAAAACATCCTCCACTCACTTAACGAAAAAGAAACTTAATGCAACGACATAATATTAATTCAAAGCTAATTACTCGACATAACTTATACGCAAAAACTTTTAATACTAACAACACTAGACATAACGACTTCCCTTCTGCTTCTTCTTCTACAATCTTCTACTGTGCAACTTTGTAATCCGTCTTACGAATTACAATTTGATGATATTTCCCAGACTTCATGTAACTCTACATGGTGCCAACAAAGATAATTTCAATCCATCGTAAGTCAAAATATGACATTTACAAGTTGTTACAAAACAGCTTTTCGAACAACGCTATCCTCCGCTCAAATGTTTTACAACTACTTCCCATAAGTAACAATTAAACTTCAATGAATCTGAATTATGATTGCCATTGTTAAACCCAATTAAATAAATTTAAAGGATAATCCAAAATCAAAAAAACTTATTACAGACCATTCCAAAAATTGAATTCCGAAATGCATTACTAAACAATGCATGGAATCTACTTCGTCTTACCGGCCTGCCGGGAGGCATTTTTTTTCTGTTGCCATCGGTCGATATCATTTTTCGTGTTGGAGAAGCAAAGTTTCATATGGACCTATAATTTCCAAAATTTGAAGAAGCTTCCAGTAAAAAATACTGTACACGCGAGAAACTTTTTAGGATAGGTAAATAAGTTATTCCAGAGTCAATTCCATAGCCGCAGCAAGGAGGCTGTCCAGGGGTGGAAGACACGTGACAGCCCCTCTCACTTTTTAGAGCTGTTAATGCGAATTTTACCCCCGTCCCTTTGTTCTGGATTTTAAAAACCTTTTTTTCGCAACAAAACGCCCAAAATTTCCTCAAAAATCCCTTGATTGCATAGACGCTCATACAGGGGTTTTCAATTTGCCGATCCCCCAGAATTTCAAATGTTTCCAATGACCAAGACCTGTTTAGTGAGACGTCATGAAAAAAATTGATTCCAAAAAAAGGCTCCGCCTCACTCGCGCTCTCGTGGGTTTTCCCATATGAAACACGATCCAAATTTTCGAATACAAGTGCTAGTAAACAACATGTTCTTTGCACCAGTTGTGTTTATCACACCATTGAGTTCCACGTCCCTTATATAAATTTCCGATTGTTTCAATGAATTTTCCGATAGGATATATATTCCCGCGCTTTTTTCCCCATAGAAATAATCGAAATTTCATAGAGACAATCGGAATTCGTGTAGATTCAAGCGCGCTGACTATAGCAACGAAAGGTTTCATGATTGAAATAAGGCGAAATCATCTATGGCTCTATTCTTACAGTTTTAACAGCCACTTTTTTCTCAGTGATAAAATATGAGCCCGCTATACCACAAACTTTTTGAAACATCGCGCATCAATGCACAATCACAGTTTTATCAAAGAAAGTCCTATGTTTTGTCCTTGTCACACTCACAGTTTTTTATGAGCACAAAATTCTAGGATATAGGCTCATCAGCACCATCACGACATGTGTTATACCTCGAACAATAGCTTCGATACGAAGAAAAGTTGGAATGATTGAGTGTCATGGCGGTGATACTCCCATAAGAGACCGTGAGTAAGACGAGTACAAAACGTAGAACATATTTCGGTATAACTGTGATTGTAAATTCGCTTGATTGTAAATTAGCTTGTGATCTTTTAGGAATTATGTTAGAGTGAAAAGATACTTTAAAATACGTGGAATCTAATGGTGCAATAAAATTTGAGAAAACTGTTCTTTAACTAGCATGAATTTGCGTTCGAAAATTTGGATCTGATTTCTTATAGGCAAATCAACGAGAGTGAGAGATAGAGCATTTGTTTGGAACCAATTCTGATCGTGACGTCATCACTAAACAGGTCTACTTAAGGATATGAACGAGTCCCTCTCTTTTCTATTCCCCGCCCGCTCTTTATCAATACCTCGCCGTCACTTCTTTCCGAAACCCTCGTCAAACAGATTTTGACACATTTACGACCGCTTAATGCACCGTGAAGAAATCTTGTGACCGGTGGAGCCCAAAGGCGAGGGGCAAAGAGGGTTCCTGCGGGAGATGTTTCCACCCCCCTCCTGCCTTTGAATTTTGACTCATAGGTTGGCACAAATGACTTAGGTTGCTGGACCTGTATGGAATTCTCGTTCAAAGGAATTCGACTTTGACGCTTAATAACTTATTGAAATTAACAGGAATACCAAAACTTTTACAATTTTAAGAAAATAGACGCCGAGACCTCCTGGATTGCAGCAATAAATTAACAATTAATGAAACCAGTTTTATGAAAACACGTTTTTAATTTTTCAAACCTTTCCCGCCAAGGTTTTGCCATAAGCAAAGCATGCAACCTATATATTAGATATGAAAATGAAAACAAAAAGCGTACCGTATATATACGGCACGCTTAAAAATCAAGGATATTCAAGGACATTTTGAGGAGTTTTCACTGGGTTTCGGGGACTTCCAACAAGAAAAAACGTAACATTTTTTGTAAAATTTTCCAGAGGCGGAGGGGCGAGATTTTCTTTTTCCAAGAGAACTGATGATTCTCACTTAAGAGTGCACTAACCAGTAACCAGAGGCAAACAGTAGAAAAGAAAAAGTAAAGAAAGAAACAAAGTTTCGACTAATTCTTGCAATCTTTCTCGCTACTTCGCAACCGCAAAACGACAAAAAGTTCCTCTGACAAACAAACAAAATGATAAACAAAATGGCGATATGCTGCAGCCGGACGTTTTCAAGGATTTTCAAGTACATTTGGCAACTTTGTCAAAATTCAAGGATATCTCAGCATATGAAAAAAAAAAAAAAAAAAAAAAAAAAAAAAAAAAAAAATCAAGTTCAAAGACTTTTCAAGAGCACTACGAAACCATGTAGGACGGTTCAATTTAAGATCATAAAGATCGATACTTTTGCATGGGTTCAAATAGAAGAACGACGAGAATCGCGATTCGATTGTTCGCGAGCCGCGCCTGCAGGAGGAAAGAGTAAAATAAACTGTTCTAGTTACCTCACTAAGTCTATTTGCTACGACGGCCCCCGCTGAGCCTCCACCCACTATAATAAAATCATACTCTCGATCTGGAACTGTTCTACTTTCTGGCCTGCCGCATGGATCTTCTAAATCACACTGAGATCTTATGAATACCTCCAAGAGACCCATGAAGAGCATGAACGCTGATCCGCCACAGGTATTGGCCAACGTTGGACCCGGCTGCGTTACCGGACAATTGCAATTCATCTGAAAAAAACAAAAACAAAAAAGATAGTTATACTTCGAAATTTGAATTAGCGTTCACAAAAATAAATATTATAAATGTATGAGTGAGGAGTACCTTACCTACCTGTGAGATAAAAGGCTGAGACAAGGATTCCAAAAGAAATTTTTGAGAAAATGGAGACAATAATACACGTTCTCTTCAGACGATTCCATCAGGGTCACTGGCGCAACCAGGATCTTTTCCATCTCTCTCATTTCCCATTTGAATGTATAAGTAGAAGAAGGACAGAAAGAGGGGGTTCTATCCCCTTGTCCATCCTTGTCTAACATAGTTTCTTAATGGAGAAAAGAGAGAGATGGAGAAACTCTCGGTGCGCTACTGATCAGGTTCGATTCGTTCGAACCGTGGACACCACGTCGCGTCGCGCTGTTTAAAAATCCAAGAAGTTTATGCTAAAATGGGGCTCTTGAAATCTTTCGCAATGAGCAAATGCATACTTAAATCTGATGGGAAAACTAGCGAAAATCACAAAAATTACTCTAAAAAAGTCTCCAACTCAGTAATAAACTCAGGAAACAGTTGTAATGGTGGAGCTACGCACGACGCACGTATCATGGGAGATTTCTGTCCCACTTGTCACTTTCTCTACGGAAACACAGAGATATGCCTCATATTAGATGGGAATTCCATGATATCTGCGTCTCTCCATCATTAAGCCTGATTCTCAGAGAGAATTTTGTGACTTTTCAGTTTACTCATCGTCGTTTGTAAAGGTTTTTATGCAAGCACGAACTCATCAATCACCTGCAGCAAAAGTTTGCAACAAAGAGTAAACAAGAGTCGCAATTGAATGGAAGGCCTGCGTGGTCAACGTAGATAACGGATCGGAACGCGGGCTGGCCTCTGATTGGCTGCAACGCGTGGAGCAAAAATGTCTTAGGGTATAGGGAAATTAACAGGGGGTTTTCGTTCCGGGACGTTTATCTCGAAACCTGTGGAAAATCGTCTCTAAACAATTTATGCGAGTCGATTCACCAGAATTTTCCGAACAAATTGATAGGTCATAAGTGCCACTTTATTGCAAATTCGAAAAGACTGTTTCAGTTGAAAAGTACGCACAATGGTGTGTTTACATGCTTGGCGTGTGTTCGAGCAGTGTTTGAGTAACTCACTATTGTGCGTACTTTTAAACTGAAACAGCCTTTTCGAATTTGCAATAAAATGGGCACTTATGACCTATCAATTTGTTCGGAAAATTCTGCTAATTCGACTCGCATAAATTGCATAGAGACAATTTTCCACAGGTTTCGAGATAAACGTCCCGGAACGAAAACCCCGTGTTAATTTCCCTATACCCTATGACATTTTTGCTCCACGCGTTGCAGCCAATCAGAGACCAGCCCGCGTTCCAATCCCTTATCTACGTTGACCACGCAGGCCTTCCATTCAATTGCGACTCTTGTTTACTCTTTGGTTTGCAAGATCCCCATTGATGAATAAACGCAAAAAGCACACATTTGAGAAACGTCAGTAACGAGGGAGAACAGTGTAAAATTCCTTCAAAATCATCCCGGGGTCGTCAAACAGTTTCGAAAACTCACAGACACGCAAATAAATGCGTTTAGATAAAATTTTAAGATGGACATCGTACGACGAGTCACGATGGGGGAGTCCCGTCTACTTTGTCTGTTACTCTATGATGAATCCCTGCTTTCGGTAGAGACAAAGCTGCCATTACACGGAACATCCCTCCCCCCCCCCCCCACTATGACTAGTTACACGACAGCTATACTAAAATTCAGTCAAAACGCTGTCACTGAGTTTATGAATAGATTTCAGTAGAGTCCCTATATACTATGAGAGTTGCGCCAATGTTGCATCCATTGCTGATCGGCTCTCAGATTTAGGCTGTCAAGAAGGCTCCAAGAGGCAAATGCAAATGGCGGTGGGTTTGTTTACTTTTCGCGTACTAGCTTTCATTACACATTTGAAGTAACAGTGACCGCAGTAATTATTGTTAATTTTTCCTCTGCTTGAATGCTATTCTGGAGAACATTATCTCTTTCAATAACGACCGTTATTGTCGAGAATCTGAACCTAACCTATAAGAGAAATAGCGGCAACATCGCAGAGGCAAAAGGCCATCCGCCATTTGCAATTTGCCTCTTGGAGGCTTAATTGATCCGCTTCTTCTTCTTCATTTTGAAAGACTTGGCGCAACTCTCATAGTATACAGGGACTCTAGATTTCAGAACAATCCGATACTCTTAACGTCATTTTATCGTGAATTTAAACCGTGTTCGACCCTATTTCTTGCTGTTGGAAAAATTTAAAGCAAACCCATTTAAATTAAAACTGTATCCGGGATGGATCTCAACACAAAACAAGGTTTTTTGCGGTTTTTTAAATACCGTTTAGGGTTGAGACAGACCGATAGATCTCCCCTGTTTATGTGCGTATCTTGAGTCAAGAAATCTTTGTAGTTGCTGTTGTTGTTGTTTTTTGTTTTTTGTTTTTGTAACCTCATTCCATACGGGAGCCATAAATACGCTTTCTATTCGAGCAAATCTTCACAAACTAAAGAATAATAGGAAGCTGAGATAATGGATAAACCATGAGTAAAGATAAAGTGTTTGCAGCTTACGTATAGTGAGGCAATATGGAAATCGGGCGGTTAGAAAAAAGATTTCTCTCTCACTTACACAAAAGAGCATCCCGTACCAGTCCAGTCCACCCAACTTTACCGTTCCCATACCAGTTCAGTCCACCCATTCCGTTCCGCGATCGCGCTTCCTTCTAACTTATTTGCATTCGAATTTGCATTCAATCAATTCGGACTTTAAATTTTACCCCCGATATTTCTCAATCGAGCGATCACGACTCTGTGTGGCCTTTCTCTCGGATCGTGAGATGCATTAAAATTGAATTTGTTTCGAGCTACATTTCCCGCGAAATTGGCCGAGTCGTGATCAAAGACGCAGGAGACATTGAACATTGAAATATTTATAATTTTGCGCGGTTCGGAAAAGCAATGTTTTGGCTCTGATAAAAACCAAGTGCAATGCATCAAGGTTGCTGGTAAATTTAAAAAAATAATAATGAAAAAAAAAAAAAAAAAAAAAAAAAAAAAAAAAAAAAAAAAAAAAAAAGAGCAACAATCACGAAAATCTCAAAACATTGGAGCATAAGAATTAGGTAAAAGACGAACACTGAATTCCTGTAGAGTTAAATAATTGACTTTTTTTTTTTCGTCCTGATGGTGAATTCCATCTCCTGATTTTGATGAGAGGGACACATTTTTATCACGTCACAAAAAAATGTGAGTGGCGCATTAGAGATATCGACGCACAGTACTGTGAGAAAAAAGCTCCAAAATCGCTTCAGGCAGCTTTACTCGGCAAATTGTCGAGTCATTTAAAACTGACAAAAACTCCTATTTCATTTGTGAATACGAAGAGATTGTCTTTTTAAGTTCTTCCGTATCTCAATTTTTGAACGAGAAATGCTGCTCCTGCGAAAAATTATTCAGGGCAGGATTTCGCGGTCGAAAATTCATAATTGGAAAAGGAAATATCTTTGTTTCCACAAAAGAAAAAGGTATTTTTTCAGTTTTTAAATGTCTCGATAATTTTCCGAGTAAAGCTACCTAAAGCAATTTTGGAGCGTTCATCTCACTGCACTGACGTCTTATTAAAAATGTTTTCGACTAATCTATTTTACGCCGCAAGAAAGAAAGAGAAAGAAATCCGTGTTTTTAAAGTTAAAAAGACGACTCACGACAGGTGCACATCAATGCTATTTTTCAATTCACCGATGATTCCACCGGTTGAGAAAAGATTACACAGTTCAGTTCAGTGCATGACTGTAATAAACTAAAATACTGGCATCTGTAATCTTTTCTCAACTGGTGGAGTCGTCGATGACTTTATAAAACTTGTGGATATTTTAATTGATCAACGAAGTTTCTACCGATTAAGGAAAGATTACAGATCAGAGTATTTTCGTGCATTACAGTCATACACTGAACTGAACTGTGTAATCTTTTCTCAACCGGTGCAGGTGCACCTCGACCTCGTTTTGATAGGAAGCGGTTCAACGAAAAAAGGTTTGTGAAATAAGTTAGTGCCTTCCCTTAAGATGATTCCAGGATCAATTAGTTCAAACTGAGGACACCACGACCAAGTGGCGTCGCGGTTCTCAAAAAGGTCGAGAGATTATGGCTAAAATTGACGGATTAACGCCAAAAGTACAAATTTGAGGAACGTAAGCACCTGCAAACATACCTCAGGAAGATAACCTAAAATTTTCAAGCTGAATCCAATGAGCTATAACTTTAGAGTGGCACATCAAGGAACGTTCCGCTGGTTCATTGTTGTCACCTAGGGCGCCGCCATCTTGCCGTAAAAATCGATTTTGAGGTTAAGTTTTGTAGGTTGTTTCCGGTCGTTTCGTAAACAAACTCGGGCATCGCCGGAAACGACCTACGAATCTGCCGTCCAAATTCCCGCCAAATTCCGAACGACCTACAAAATTTAACCTCAAACCTTGGAATCTGCCGTCCAAATTCCGCTTTTTCTCGGGATTCCTTCTACCCTGTGTGGCACAAGGTGGACCAGCCCGCTGCCACTCTAAAGTTATAGCTCATTGGCTGAATCACTCAAAAATAAAGACGGAATTATGAAATACGAAAATCCCCATAAGCATCAACGAGTGCGAGTGAGGCAGATAGGCATATTATCACTTACTCGCGGTACAGCCGCAGCAGCTTTTTAAAATACACAAAAAAATCAGCTACGCAATTGGGGATGCATTTTTATCAGACTTTGCAATCGTTTGCAATATACGTCTTGTTAAAAGCTGTTTTTAAGATATACTGACAAGCGGCGCAAGATCTTATTCTGATTAAAAATATCGATATAGATTCACTTTAACGTTTGTAGTTTCTACTTATTTGTACCGAACAAATACATTATTTCATCGGAGATCCATGCAAAAGTGAAAATTATGAAGTGACAATTTTTTTTTTCATTTTCGATTGATTTTCCACTCGGTTGCAGAGGAGAGGAACGATTTATTAACTCGTCGTCGATTAAATTGTAAGCGAGTTAGTGAAGGAGAGAACTCAATGAGATCACGTATCCTATTAAAAGTAAATTGACTCATGAGAGATTGAGACAACCCAATTAATAAAAGACAATATTCAAAAGCCGAGGGAAAGAAGGTACAGTATAACTCCTTACAAACTGTGCTACATACAGTTGAAGATTGTAAACATTCAAAAGTGAAATAACCGTACTGCAAACAAGACGACAGGAGCAAGCAGAACCAGTGCTGTGTTTGACGCGAAATTAAAAAATGTTACGTTAAAGTAAATGGACTAGAGAAATTCGTTTAATTACACGCAAAAATTCAGCCCTGAGTAGCAGATTGCTGTAGGAAAAAGTACGCAACAGCCTTATGGTACCCGCAAAACGGCTAACAGAAAAATCAGAATAATCGCTTTGTCGCCGCTGAAAAATCCCTTGGTAGACATAAATAAACCAGCAAAATAATTTAGTAAAGCGAACAAACGGGTTTGTTGATCTAACTAAAGATATTTTACTCAGTGAACCAAAGATTCTGTTTGGCGCTGACAAAACCCTTGGTAGACATAAATAAACCAGCATAATAATTTAGTAAAGCGAACAAACGGGTTTGTTGATCTAACTAAAGATATTTTATTAGGTGAACCAAGATTTGGTTGCCTCATGCTAAAGTCTTTTGCGGGGTCAAATACCAAAGGTTTTGTCAGCGCTAGCAAGGTGGTTTTTTACATTTTTTCAGCGCAGCAGAGAAAAATTCACGACCGACCCACTTGCTGGCAACCCTGAATCAATCGAGTTTAAGCACGTGAGAGCGAGACGGGAAAGAGAGTTGTGATGTGTGAGTGATGCAAGTGACGGTGGTGGTTCAGTACCGATGAGACGGGACCGACGCCGACGCACTCTGGGCTCACATGGGGAAAAAATTGACCAAAAATCAGAGCAAACAATTCATAAAAATCAGAGCTGCGGATTTGCGTATAATCAATGCTATTTCTCTATATTCACCGATGATTCCACCGGTTGAGAAAAGATGACACAATTCAGTTCAGTGTATGACTGTACTGCACGAAAATACTCTAATCCGTAATATTTTCTCAATCGGTGGAAACGCCGTTGGTTAATGAAAATATCCGCAAGTTTTATAAAGTCATCGACGACTCCACCGGTTGAGAAAATATTACAGATGCCAGTATTTTAGTTCATTACAGTCATACACGAACTGAACCGTGTAATCTTTTCTCAACCGGTGAAATCGTCGGTGAATTGAAAAATAGCATTGATTAGACGCAAAGCGGCAGCCCTGTAAAAATCATCGTTTTTGACCTTGCAAGCTTATTGCGAAGATTTCCTATGACACTGCTAGGTTTTATTACTCGTTTAAAGTGTTCTCCGTGATTAACCATTTGACCCTTCAATGCTCGCATTTTGGGATTTGACTTTTTTTGAGATTTTTTTAACCACTCAAAAAGGACAATTTTCTAAGAATTTTGATGGGTCACACGGTTTTTTGTTTTTTTTTTTTTTTTTTTTTTTTTTTTTTTTTTTTTTTTGCAAAAATTCCATTTAAATTCCATTGAATTAGAGCTCGTTATATTAGAGCTCGTTTCAGAAGTGTAGGCGCACCTAAACCATAATCTTTGGCGAATTTTAAATTTTCATTCCTTCAAATGAAAACAAAACTTGACTCTGCCTTTAAACTTTTAATTTGAAAGCGTTCCTTCCTCAATTAAAAGCCAACGCTAATATTCATTTCCCTTAATTTTCATTTGGAAACATGAGAAAAAATGTTGACAAATTCCAAAGATTCGGTCTTGGTGCGCTTCCACTTCTGAAACGACCTCTCCATAAAATGGTGCACATGTGCACCTTGAAAGGGTTAACTGACAGGTTACAAAGATTATCAATGTTTACTCACTCCAATTGAGCAGCAGCAGGTAGCGCGGTAGCAGTCCATAGCAGGTAGTTAAATATTCCTACACTGCGATCCTGATTTTGCATACACAATAGATTGAAGGCGCTCTAGAAAATATTATTTTTCAAATGTTAACGTTGAGTGTTCGTAGGGTATTCTCTACAGTTTATTATATGTTCGCATAATTTCAACTGATTGAAAGCTGCATGATGGCCAAAGCTCACACTTTCCTCGGTACTATACTCGGGTGTGGCATTGAAAGGGTTAAAGTTGATCTTGAAATTTTATAAATGAGTTTTTGAGCAGTGGCGTAGCGTGCAATTTGACAACGTTTCGGCCATTTAAACCTATGGAAAAGATCAAAGTATTGGGTGTTCGGTGAACACCTCCGCATTCGACCTTTTTCGTGGATTTAAATGGACGAAATGAAATGTTGCCAAATTGCACACTACGCCACTGAATTTGAGCAGGTAGTTAAAAATGCCTACACTGCGATCCTGATTTTGCTTACACAATAAATTGAAGGCGCTCTAAAAAATATCATTTTTCAAATGTCAACGTTCAGCGTTCGCAGGGTATTCCCAATATTTGATTGTATCTTCGCATAATTTCAACTGCATGATGTCCAAAGCTTACACTTTCCTCGGTACTATACTCGGGCGTGGCATTGAAAGGGTTAAAGTTGGTCTTGAAATTTTATAAATGATGTATCGGTGAGTAATTTACTTTCAGATGTATGGTCACTTTTTGACGCTCT
The DNA here is from genome assembly GCA_011764245.1 of Trialeurodes vaporariorum. Lineage (NCBI taxonomy): Eukaryota > Metazoa > Arthropoda > Insecta > Hemiptera > Aleyrodidae > Trialeurodes > Trialeurodes vaporariorum. Next base: position 69,433,111 of record VMOF01000388.1, read on the forward strand.
GAGACCAAAGTGCGGCGACGATACCCGACGACAGGGCAATCGGTCTGTCTCGTTGTTAACGCGATGTTGTCGGCTGCAAACGCCTAGGTGTCAATACGGCTCGTAAACGTATGATGAGCGTGCAATTATAGATGAATGAGTTGACACCGCATCTCATCGGATCGCATCAAAAGCCACTTTGTAGATGGTCGGCGCGCGACGCGCCGCACTATGGTCCGGACAGCCATTCTAGCAGTTATAAATGGGGCTGTTGCACACTTTTGCTGCAAGCGATTTAACAACAGTCGATTCTGGTGTAAAAACCTCAAAAAATAACAATGGCAGCACTAAAAACTTCCGAAATCCAATCTTAAACTCAATAAACGCTTTTATGTGCGAGGGCGTAATGGTGGCCGAGGACACTAGGACAGTAACAATGGGAGATTCCTATCTTAATTTCGTCACTCTTTCTATGCTCACAAGGATGATTCACAAAGTAATTAGTCATCAGAGTGATGATCCACATCTGCGATGAATGATGCCGCAACACCAAGTGACACCAGTGTCAAATGAAAGTCGTCTCTTATTGGTCACTTCTTGATGGAGTTACAGTATTGTTAGATAGTAATCTTCCATTGTTACTACCCTCAGCCAACATTACGCCCGCGCAAATAAAAGCGTTTATTGAGTTTAGGAGTGGATTTCGGAGGTTTTTTGTGCTGCCATCGTTATTTTTTGAGGTTTTTACACCAGAATCGGCTGTTAAATCGCTTACAGCAAAAGTGTGCAATAGCCCCATCTATAACTTATGATCTGAAGATGCCACAGTAATGAAACTTTGGGGATACCTTCTCATTAATTACATTTTACTTTTCCATGCGATTAAACCAATTTTTGACTCCCCTGGAGCTCGGGCGGGGGTCTTCAACCCCCTTAAACCAAGTTTTGCTTCAAACAAACCCCATCTTGTGATACATCCATCGAAAGCTTGTAAAAAATGAAGCATTTTGGCGCAAATCGGAGCTCTTCAAGTGCATTCAAACTGAAGTTATGACAGTTCCAAATTTCGTTAAATTCGAACTTTGACTTGTCATAACTTCGGTACAAATGCAAGTAAAAAGATCCAGTTTGCGTTAAAATCCTCATTTTTTACAAGCTTTCAATTCATTCATCACAAGATAAAAATATTGTAGAAGATTGTTAAGATTGTAAAAAATTAAGAATTTTGGCGCAAACTAGATCTGTATGTGCATTCGTACTGAAGTAATGACAGGTCAAATAAGGTCAACTTTTTTAGAATTTAGCGAACTGTCATAACTTCAGTTTGAATGCACATAAAGAGCTCCAGTTTGCGCTAAAATTCCTTATTTTTTATACGAGCTTTCGATTGCTTCATCACAAGATGAGAGTTGTCAATAGTAAAATTTGGAATGAAGTGGTTAAAGGCCCATTTCGGGGTCCCAGTGGCGTTAAAAATTGGTTTTATCGCGTGAAAGAGTAAAATCTAGTTATTGAGAAGGTATTCGAAAAAATTACAGTTCTGTGGCATTTTCTAATCATAAGTTATGAGTTTATACGGGCTAGAATATCCATCTGAACCATAGTGCGACGGCCCGGCGGCCACCCGCGGCATTGCAGCGGGCGGGTGTGTGTGTGTGATGCAGTCCTATCACCGGCATCGTGTTTGATGCATCTACTCCGCATCTGCTCAGTGCATTTATTCTTCGTCTTCCTTTCTTCAATTTTTTTTTCTTACATTTTATACATCTTTTTTTTTTTTTTTTTTTTTTTTTTTTTTTTTTTTTTTTTTTTTTCCCCCCCATTCTCAGCCGTTACATGAGAGACTTGACAATCGATGAGTGCGAAAGCGAATGGAAACGCGTGCTGCACGCGAGGAAGGATGACACTCCGTCCGCCACACCGTCAAACTCCAGTCTAACTGAAGCAACGCACGCAAAGCGATACGATGCAATGCCGTGACCGATTTTATGGGACGTTTTTCTTCAATCACCTGAGTGCCGAACTGGTGCTGAAAATATTGTGTAGAGCATCATTTGCGTGGTAGACAGAGCTGCCGTTTTGCGTAGAATCAATGCTATTTTTCTATTCACCGATGATTCCACCGGCTAAGAAAAGATTACACAGTTCAAATCTGTGTATGACTGTAATGCATGAAAATACTCTGATCTGTAATCTTTCCTTAATCGGTGGAAACTCCGTTACTTAATTAAAATATCCGCAAGTTTTTTAAAGTCATCGACGACTCAACCGATTGAGAAAAGATTACAGATGCGAGTATTTTAGTTCATTACAGTAATACACTGAACTGAGCTGTGTAATCTTTTCTCAACCGGTGAAATCATCGGTGAATAGAAAAATAGCATTTGATTATAAGCAAAACGGCAGCCCTGGTGGTAGATGCATAAATATACTGGAGCACTGATCTTTTTCAGCCGTATATGATGCACCGGTTTTGTTCTCCGGTGATCTGTAAAACTACCAACTGGGGCTCTTTCATACTAATTAACTGCAGTCACGGCCGTCACGGGCGCCCGGAGCATGGGGCAAGGGGGCCCCCACTGGAATCCAAAAAAGTCAAAATTTCACGATGACAAATGAAAGGAAAAAAGAAAATGAAATGTTAATCGAAGGAGTAATACTTGACAAACTTCATTACTAGTTTATTTTTAATTTTAACTCATTATTTGCAAGGAATAATAAATTATATATTTTTCTTACTATCGTTTATCATTTGTCGTCCCTCTATCCATTATATCAAACACGTCAAAATTGTTTTTATTATTTGAGACACCTAAATGGGTTAATGATTGTACACTATTTGGATGAAAAAAAGTTTTCCCTTTTTCCCGTGGGGGGGGGGGGGTGCTCCTAGACCTTCCGTTGTGGTTCAAAAATGTTGCCCCCCTCGGAAATTTTTATGCGGGCACCCATGACGGCAGTGCTGCACCTGTGCAAAAAATATTATGGATATTGAAGTAGAGTGGATACATCATGAAGTGAGGTCAGAGGACACGGCCCCAATCGAGAAATTCACCCCACCCCTGAAAATCGGCGAGCCCATAAAAATGATTGTATTTGAAAAAAGAAAAAAAAAAACCTGTCTCCATTTATTGACCTTCACTGCAAAGACTAAATTTCAAGTGTAACCAAATGAACGAGAAAGCTCTTATGACATAAATCCGAAAGTCAGGGCAGATTACAATGGTTATACAATAGGTCGTTGAACAATGCAACAAATAAATTATCCTGCGTGCGTATTATAAAGGTGAATGTATAAGTGCACCACCATTTCAGGAAAATGTGTACTTTCGTAGTAAAGCGCGCGCATGGTCGCAATTTTTTTTTAAACGCCGCGACTAGGACTGCATCAACACGTATGCATTGCTGTGTTTGGAGAAAATTATGAGCTTCATAAATCAATAACCTGGGCGGGGGGTTGTTATCTGGAGTTGGTCATCGCGAGTAAATAACCGCTCTTGCCCTTAGAGGGATATTACCTGGTTTTGTCAGAATGCAGCTGCAACTTTATAATTTCGTGCGACAGTTTTATAATATTTGCTTTTTTTTGCGATCGGTCAAAACAGATTTTTCTCTTCATCTCTGTAGTATGTACGGTTATAAAAATCAGCGCGACTTTCGTTTCGTTAAATGAGTTTTAGGGCTATGTTTGTCCTGCAATATCATGCTAAATATCCTTTAAGCTTACGAGGATATATCCTTATTAACTTTCTTAAACAGATGCATTTCTTTAAATGCAAACGATTCTACATATATTCAAATACTAATCATGCATTAGAGTACTGTAGATGAATTTCGTGCGACAGTTTATAATATTTGCTTTTTTTTGCGATCGGTCAAAACAGATTTTTCTCTTCATCTCTGTAGTATGTACGGTTATAAAAATCAGTGCGACTTTCGTTTCGTTAAATGAGTTTTAGGATTATGTTTGTCCTGCAATATCATGCTAAATATCCTTTAAGCTTACGTGGATATATCCTTATTAGCTTTCTTAAACAGATGCATATCTTTAAATGCAAACGATTCTACATATATTCAAATACTAATCATGCATTAGAGTACTGTAGATGAATTTCGTGCGACAGTTTTATAATATTTGCTTTTTTTTGCGATCGGTCAAAACAGATTTTTCTCTTCATCTCTGTAGTATGTACGGTTATAAAAATCAATGCGACTTTCGTTTCGTTAAATGAGTTTTAGGATTATGTTTGTCCTGCAATATCATGCTAAATATCCTTTAAGCTTACGTGGATATATCCTTACTAGGGGGCTTCGCCCCCTCGCCGCTCCGCGGCCCAACCCCCGGAGGCACTTCGCGTCTATATTGCGGCGCTGCGCGCCGTTAGAAATCAACATGCAAAACTATGATAAAGGTATAAAGTTAAGAAAACAGCACAGAAGGAGGGGGTGCGTAGGGGGTTGGATTCAAGGGTCCGCTGCGGCGCGCCGATCAGGCTGGCGGAGGAGTCTCTCCCATCTCTCGGCTCATTTACCCCCCGTCGCCACGTTTGTCAGCAATTAGTCACGGCACTTCCTGGCACACACAGAAATGGACAAAATCTGAGATTTTAGAGAATCCCGAAGTTATTTTGAAAGAATGTGCGAAAGAATGTGTGAAAGAATGTGTGGAATGTGTGAAAGAATGTGTGGAATGTGTGAAAGAATGTCCCTTAGATTTTTATACTATAGTAAGATTAGCTTTCTTAAACAGATGCATATCTTTAAATGCAAACGATTCTACATATATTCAAATACTAATCATGCATTAGAGTACTGTAGATAAATATCACCTCACTACGGTTGACGTAATAATATCCCAAAAATCCGAAAGTCACCAAAGGCAAAGGCGCAAACCGAGTTACGTAATACATTGTGAAAAAGGTACCAAAAGAATTGGGATACAGAATCTATGCGCACGAGAGATTAAAACACTAAAAATCTAGACTGGAGTGAGAAAAACAGAAAAATACGAAAAAGTTATTTGTTTCCTTTATCCAATCATCTCTCCTGACCGAGGAGCTTAGATGACTGAAACAGTTTGCTCTTAGACTCACAATCGGACTCTTGTTATTCTGCTTTATCGATGAAAAGAGACAATTTTTCAAGGCTCATTTGTTTGAAAAGTGGGGACTACTATCACGCATCATTTGTATGTTTTAAAAATATAGAAAGAAAAAAGAGGGCGGGAAATTTGGAGAACTAAAAGTTTTTTTCTGCCATCCTTGATGTAATCACGAAGGATAAACAAGTAAATGGATTAGAGAGAAAAGAGCTGCCGCTTTGCGTATGATTAATCGAATTTTTCAATTCACCGATGAGTCCACCGGTTAGAAAAGATTACACAGTTTAGTTCAGTGTATGACTGTATTGCACGAAAATACTCAGATTTGTAATATTTTCTCAAGCGGTGGAAAGTCCGCTAGTTAATTAATAATATCCGCAAGTTTTTTAAAGTCATCGACGACTCCAACGGTTGAGAAAAGATTACAGATGCGAGTATTTTTGTGCATTACGGTTACACACTAAACTGAACTGTGTAATCTTTTATCAACCGGTTGAATCATCAGTTAATTGAAAAATGCCATTGATTATACGCAAAACGGCGGCTCTGGGGAGAGAAGGTTGATACTCGTACTTTCAAGATTTTTGCAGAAGCACGGGACGTAGCCATCAGGAGGACTCACCGCGGGTAAACCCAAGTCGAGTCGTGACCGGCCAGAACGGAAGAAATTAAAGAAGTCACGGTTTCAATTAAAGAACTCGGCAGCGTTTCGTTCCCAGAATCCAACATGTCGCCAGGGCACTTTCAAAACCGTTATCAGCAACAGCAGAGTCCCTACACGGAAAAAAATTACGGTGAAAATAACCATACGGATACCTGATTTTGGCACCTGCTAGATGTTATGGTAATATTAACCAGGAGTATACTATGTTTTGACTAGACACTAGGTGATGTTACTTGATTGCATGTCGAATTTACTCAAAGTATCGGTAAATCTACCATACTTCTGGTCAAGTTTACCATAACATCTAGCAGGTGCCAAAATCAGGTATCCGTATGGTTATTTTCACTGATCTTTTTTTTCCGTGTAGCGAATGTCAATTTTTTTTTTTACCCCGTCTCACGATGGGGCGAAATAGGAAAAAGTCGGACATGGACGATTTCGAGTTATCGCAATTTTTTTTGCAGAAAAATGTTCCTTTTGGATCATATTTTATAGGTATGCACTTTCCCCCCCCCCCCTTTCAAATTTTTTTCCCCGCTACAGCCCCTTAAAATTGGGATTTTACCATACTCCGTGAATTCTATCTAACTTTTCGAACATTTGTCTGCATCGATATTGTACTTTATAAACTATGCAAACAAAATTCAATGGAAGATATGTGTTATCTGTATTCTGCTGATTATTTTTCACAAGTTACATTTAAAATTTCATGGTTATACCGTAAGGTAATAGCCGTCCAAATGAGCCCACCTCAAAAAATGCGAAAATTAAAGTTTGGCTAGACTTTTAATTAGGTACCCTCTATTGCCCCCTAAAAATTGTTGTTGAGCAATCTTCCTAGAACCCTCAAGATAAAAGCTGAAAAAATTTTAGCTGCAAAAAACTGCAAACTTGGGAGTACGGTGACTTTTCCGAAGGCGAAGTCTACCTCGCAGCGCGCGCTTCCGAACCTTATCAATATCCGCACTGCAGCAGAGTAGTGGTCAAACGGTTGATACTCATCACTCTTATCTAATGAAGATATCAGTGTTTAAATCAGATTTCGAGACTGAAGGTAAGATTTGGGATACTTTTTGTGTGTTTACATTTTAATTGTGAACATTTACACTGGTTATAGTCGTCAACCGGTGTTTGAGGTACACATATTAATTCGATACACGGTTCAATCAATTAGTAATGTATTCGGCTTTTTGTGGGGTTTTTTTTTGTGTGTTTAATTTCATTTATTGTTGGTGATAATGTCTCATAAAACTTTCTCATACCGCAGTTTATATGAACTTATCCGCGAGGGAGGAGTGAATATTGGTGATAGTGGAGCTTTGATTGAATTACTCACAAAAAATCATAGTATCTTAAATAATGAGGAATCAAGAAAGAATTGCTCGCGTTTCTCTTCTAATTTAAAACAAAAATGGCAGAGTGCGGCTCGTAGCCATAGTGTTTTCATTAAACAAACCCGGACCCCCCCCCTTTCATGACCCCCCCCCTTTCATGACCCGGAGGCAACAGAGCTTTTCGTCACACATCCGCCTTTTAATGACAGTGGGATTGGGCTCCTTGACGAAGAAAAACAGGAGGAGGGGGGCGAAGAAGAGGAAGAAGAAGACGAGGAAGAGGAATAAGGAGAAGAAGAAGAGACAGATGAGGAGGAAGAAGAGGAAACGTAGAAGAGGGAAGATTCAGACATACGGCCAACATAGTTCTACTTTCAGACAACACTTTCTGTAACAGAATTGTATTTTCCCTTGCTCTATTGTTAAATGTATTTTTTTTCTCTAGATTCCTTTGGGAATAAAGGTTTTCTTAAATTTCAAAAGGTTTCCCATCCTAATGATTTTATTTTACCGGGTAAAAGACTTGATCATAAACAGTGGCGAAGCGTGCAATCTGGCAACATTGTATTTCGTCCATTTGAACCCATGAAAAGGATCGATTGAGCGGCGAACACCCCTGAATTCGATAATTTTCATGGGTTTAAATGGACGAAATACATTGTTGCCAGGTTGCACGCTTCGCCACTGATCATAAAAAGATTACTTTTATCTGCTCTCAAACTCATCTTCACAATCTGTACAAAATTTATCGCAATAAAGCCACTAGACTGCGATATTTCGTTGTTGAGGGTAAAATTATATGATCATAATCGAAATCTATAGAATATACGTGGCTCAGACTCATTTGGTCGATGAATGTCTTTTCAAACGATGGGAATACTCGAGGGATGAAGAATGACCGAACGCATGTCCGACCTTTTCCTATTTCGCCCCACCGTGCGTCTCCGCGCTCCAGTGTGGCGTATTTGCCCAGCTCGTCGGGTTTTGCCAGGTCACAAGCGGCTCATTTGTAGTCGTCACCTCTTCTGATAGTGCTCACTTACAATTAGTGCTCAATTTACAAATAAGGTAGGAGTGAGGTTCTTTCAATTATAAAGGGCGATAGCCCCACCGTCAAGTCTTAATACAGACCGGTAGCTAGCGCGGACCCCTTATACTTACAACAAACATCTTGAAAATGGCCCTCAGCGGGGTTTTGGTATGAGTTCGGTAGATTTCCGCCTTTGCGAGACCTCAGAACCCTATAAACCCTTATATGGCTGGAACGAGCCCTCAACGATCTAAGAAATGACGTCGGCCTTTTTTGGATTAATGGCCTTGTAAATTTCAAATCTTAAAAAAACTGCGATCAAAAGTAAAAAACGGCCATGACCATCAAATCATCACGTTTTCATCCTAACTACTCAACCTAGCGGTTAAACGCCAAAGAAAAACCCCATATAACCTTATAGAAACGGATTCAGAATGCTTTGGTGATGATACTTTCATAAGTTTCAATCCATTTTATTCAAGCATTAGGCTGAAACTTTAGTTGAAAGACGAAAAGTAACCGTCTCTCAGCTCTCCGCAGCGACGATTCCAGCCACTTCGAGTCCGCTTGGAATGGAGCTGTTGCAAACTTTTGCTAAAGGCTTATTAATAGTTGATGAAGGGGTAATACCCTGTACAAATAACGATTAGCGCACTAAAAAATCACGAAATCCACTCCTAAACTCACAAAATGCTTTTAAATACGAGACCGTAATGGCGGCCGAGGACGCGGTTTTCTTATGGCAATTGTATGCTTCTTCTTCTTCTAGTGTGGTGTTGCGAGAACACCTCGTGTAGATGGTGCTGATTGAAGATAGGGAACCCCAATGAAAACCGCGGCCCCGGCCGCCATTACGGTCTCGCGTTTAAAAGCATTTTGTGAGTTAAGGAATGGATTTCGTGATTTTTTAGTGCGCTAATCGTCATTTTTACTGGGTACTACCCCAATTACAACTATTAATAAGCCTGTAGAAAAAGTTTGCAACAGCTCCATTGAGCGAGGCGAACGCGCATCGCTCGTATATCTACTATGAAAGCGGCCTCATCTGGTATGCGCAATTCGTAGCGCAGTGCGAAAGTGCTCGACCCTCACAGTCGCGGTCCGGGTACGATTCCCGGACGCGCCACCTGCAGATACGTTTTTAGTCGTGCCTCTTTTATTATTTCCTTCTTACTTTTGACTCTTTAGTCATTTACTTATTTCTTAAAATAAATTTTGACAATAGTGTCATGATTTACCGGTTTAGGATTAAAAAAAAAAAAAATTATTAATGTGCACATCAAAAATTGTCAATAACATGAGAAAACATTGATAGACATATGTTAGAAAACATGAAATGACATAAACGAACGAATAAATAAAAGAAAACGGTCAAAGGAACATACAGATACACAAATTAATGGACAAACAAATTCGAATTTTAAATTTTCGATTTTTTTTTTTTTTTTCGAATTTTAAATAGCAAAAACCTTGTCTAAGAAAATAGAGTCAAAACTCAAAAGTAAGAAAACGAGAAAAAAAAGCACGAAAATGCAAGTGGAAAAATAGTATAGGTACCGCGACTCGGACTCGAACCCGGGTCGCGGGCGTACGAGCCAAGTCTTACGCACTGCGCCCCGATAAGTTTAAATACAGGTGATTGCCGCTTTCATAGTACAAAAGTTTCAAAAAATCGTTAAAAATATAAATCTCGAACCAAATTTGAAAAATAAGGTCTCTATCGAAAGCTTAAAGCGTCAAGACTATGAAACTGAGCTTTAAACTCCAACTTTAGCCCTTATTTTGCCATAATCACTGAATGTAGGGGAGCCTTTCATCTCAGCCTTCAGCGGCCAGTTTGTTTACATTCTCTGAACTCCTCTCCGCTCACATCCGCTCGTGCTTATTTTTTGAAAATCAGGTATTTTACAGGCGTTCTTATGAGCGGACGAGGCCACTTGGGGCGCTTGGGTGCGTAAACAATTCAGCAACACGACCAAAATGACCACACTGTAGTTTATCTAGTCACTGTACACGCCCGACTATGTCATACGGGCAAGTTTGTTTGCCTCGTTTTTTTTAACATAAAAAAAAAAAAAAAAAAAAAAAAAAAAAAAAAAAAAAAAAAAAAAAAAATCCACCTGAAATTGGTTTTAAATGAAAGTGCTAGTGTTTCAGAGTGGCTCTGTAGGCACAGAATTCTATGTAACTGTTTTGTAAAGGATTTTACGCCATCAAAAAACTGACACCTGACAGAAACAAGCGAAATTTACTCACTTGGACAGTTGTACTAGAATTATGTGTCCAGATAACCACTCTGAAACACTTGCATTTTATTTAAACCAATTTCCTCCGAATTAATCATGATTTTGGATGCGTAAGGTTGAAACAAACGAGGGCAAGCAAGCTAGAATCAATCTAATGGTTTGTTCATTTTCTTACCTATCAATACATTTTATTTTGCATGCGCGCTGGCAGAAAAGGGGCAGACCGACCACCCCCTCCCCCCCCCCCCCCCAAAGAATTTGGAAAAAACCGGTTTTCGAGCCAATTTTCTCATACCACCCCGTAAGAAAGTTTCTGCAGTGCCCACGTCTCTTCGAATTGCGAGGAACAAAACCCTTTAATTCCTCAGTGCGTGACATTTTTGGGCTTTTTCGGACGGAGACCAAAAATTTTGGTCCCTGGATACACCATACATTGTCCGCTAGATGTGTCTCGATCGATCAGAGGCGAGGCCTCATCAAGGTCCTCATGGATCTAAATCCTCTTCAAAAATCATGGCGTGATATCAGAAAAATCTTTGATATGACCTTAAAAACCCAAAACCCCTTGGGTTTAAGGAAAAAACCGCCGTCAAGTCTTAACACTAATTGTTTCACCCAAAAAAAAATAAATAATAATAAATAAAAAAAAAGGGGGGGGCAATTTTTCATCGCTGAAATACTTATGATATCTGTTGCGATCAAGTCTCTGGTGTATTTTGATTTTACCTCTTAAAATCGAAGTGCCCACTCAATTTCTCGCCAAAATAAGGATGATATCAACACAGCGATCAAGTCACTTTAGGTGCGTGTTGTCTCCTAAAATTAGCCTGACACATACAGGGTGTTTCACATAACCTGCTCACTATGGTTTTCTTGAACGGGTGACGATAAAAAAATCTGGAAAAATCGGTTTTATAGTAACTCGGACCTGAAGTTTCATTTAAAAATACTGGCACAACCCAAAATTTGGTTTTTGGGGGGTTTTCAGGGGGGGTGCCCCCCTTATCTCGAGATTTTCAAATAGCAACCCCTATCTTGTGATACCTCGTTTGAAAGAGGGTAAAATTCTAAGCAGTTTGGCTTAAACCGGAAGTCGATATCTTATTTCGTTTTCGAGATATCGAAGGTCGAAGATCGATATAGGACCCATTTTCGAAAATTCTTAACTCCTACAAAAAAAGTCGTAAAACAAAAAACTGCACATGTAAAATGCTCTACTTGATGAGTACTTTCAAGAAAAAAATACAAATTCACAATCAAATAAACCGAAAGTCGACTTTAAGGCACCTTAACATTTTTGGCGGGAAAACCCCCATTTCTCAAAATTTTCAAATGGCAACCCCTATCTTTTAATACCTCATTCGAAAAGGCGTAAAAAGTTGTGCATTTTGGCGCAATCAAAAGTCCGATATCATTTTTCTAATTCGATATATCGAAACTCGAAGTTCGATTTAGACCATTTTTCGACCCTAACTACTCAACCTAGCGGTTAAACGCCAAAAAAAACCCCATATAACCTTATAGAAACGGATTCAGAATGCTTGGTGATGATACTTTCATAAGTTTCAATCCATTTTATTCAAGCATTAGGCTGAAACTTTAGTTGAAAGACGAAAAGTAACCGTCTCTCAGCTCTCCGCAGCGACGATTCCAGCCACTTCGAGTCCGCTTGGAATGGAGCTGTTGCAAACTTTTGCTAAAGGCTTATTAATAGTTGATGAAGGGGTAATACCCTGTACAAAAAACGATTAGCGCACTAAAAAATCACGAAATCCACTCCTAAACTCACAAAATGCTTTTAAATACGAGACCGTAATGGCGGCCGAGGACGCGGTTTTCTTATGGCAATTGTATGCTTCTTCTTCTTCTAGTGTGGTGTTGCGAGAACACCTCGTGTAGATGGTGCTGATTGAAGATAGGGAACCCCAATGAAAACCGCGGCCCCGGCCGCCATTACGGTCTCGCGTTTAAAAGCATTTTGTGAGTTAAGGAATGGATTTCGTGATTTTTTAGTGCGCTAATCGTCATTTTTACTGGGTACTACCCCAATTACAACTATTAATAAGCCTGTAGAAAAGTTTGCAACAGCTCCATTGAGCGAGGCGAACGCGCATCGCTCGTATATCTACTATGAAAGCGGCCTCATCTGGTATGCGCAATTCGTAGCGCAGTGCGAAAGTGCTCGACCCTCACAGTCGCGGTCCGGGTACGATTCCCGGACGCGCCACCTGCAGATACGTTTTTAGTCGTGCCTCTTTTATTATTTCCTTCTTACTTTTGACTCTTTAGTCATTTACTTATTTCTTAAATAAATTTTGACAATAGTGTCATGATTTACCGGTTTAGGTTTAAAAAAAAAAAAAAATTATTAATGTGCACATCAAAAATTGTCAATAACATGAGAAAACATTGATAGACATATGTTAGAAAACATGAAATGACATAAACGAACGAATAAATAAAAGAAAACGGTCAAAGGAACATACAGATACACAAATTAATGGACAAACAAATTCGAATTTTAAATTTTCGATTTTTTTTTTTTTTTTCGAATTTTAAATAGCAAAAACCTTGTCTAAAAAAATAGAGTCAAAACTCAAAAGTAAGAAAACGAGAAAAAAAAGCACGAAAATGCAAGTGGAAAAATAGTATAGGTACCGCGACTCGGACTCGAACCCGGGTCGCGGGCGTACGAGCCAAGTCTTACGCACTGCGCCCCGATAAGTTTAAATACGGTGATTGCCGCTTTCATAGTACAAAAGTTTCAAAAAATCGTTAAAAATATAAATCTCGAACCAAATTTGAAAAATAAGGTCTCTATCGAAAGCTTAAAGCGTCAAGACTATGAAACTGAGCTTTAAACTCCAACTTTAGCCCTTATTTTGCCATAATCACTGAATGTAGGGGAGCCTTTCATCTCAGCCTTCAGCGGCCAGTTTGTTTACATTCTCTGAACTCCTCTCCGCTCACATCCGCTCGTGCTTATTTTTTGAAAATCAGGTATTTTACAGGCGTTCTTATGAGCGGACGAGGCCACTTGGGGCGCTTGGGTGCGTAAACAATTCAGCAACACGACCAAAATGACCACACTGTAGTTTATCTAGTCACTGTACACGCCCGACTATGTCATACGGGCAAGTTTGTTTGCCTCGTTTTTTTTAACATAAAAAAAAAAAAAAAAAAAAAAAAAAAAAAAAAAAAAAAAAAAAAAAAAAAGATCCACCTGAAATTGGTTTTAAATGAAAGTGCTAGTGTTTCAGAGTGGCTCTGTAGGCACAGAATTCTATGTAACTGTTTTGTAAAGGATTTTACGCCATCAAAAAACTGACACCTGACAGAAACAAGCGAAATTTACTCACTTGGACAGTTGTACTAGAATTATGTGTCCAGATAACCACTCTGAAACACTTGCATTTTTATTTAAACCAATTTCCTCCGAATTAATCATGATTTTGGATGCGTAAGGTTGAAACAAACGAGGGCAAGCAAGCTAGAATCAATCTAATGGTTTGTTCATTTTCTTACCTATCAATACATTTTATTTTGCATGCGCGCTGGCAGAAAAGGGGCAGACCGACCACCCCCTCCCCCCCCCCCCCCAAAGAATTTGGAAAAAACCGGTTTTCGAGCCAATTTTCTCATACCACCCCGTAAGAAAGTTTCTGCAGTGCCCACGTCTCTTCGAATTGCGAGGAACAAAACCCTTTAATTCCTCAGTGCGTGACATTTTTGGGCTTTTTCGGACGGAGACCAAAAATTTTGGTCCCTGGATACACCATACATTGTCCGCTAGATGTGTCTCGATCGATCAGAGGCGAGGCCTCATCAAGGTCCTCATGGATCTAAATCCTCTTCAAAAATCATGGCGTGATATCAGAAAAATCTTTGATATGACCTTAAAAACCCAAAACCCCTTGGGTTTAAGGAAAAAACCGCCGTCAAGTCTTAACACTAATTGTTTCACCCAAAAAAAAAATAAATAATAATAAATAAAAAAAAAGGGGGGGGCAATTTTTCATCGCTGAAATACTTATGATATCTGTTGCGATCAAGTCTCTGGTGTATTTTGATTTTACCTCTTAAAATCGAAGTGCCCACTCAATTTCTCGCCAAAATAAGGATGATATCAACACAGCGATCAAGTCACTTTAGGTGCGTGTTGTCTCCTAAAATTAGCCTGACACATACAGGGTGTTTCACATAACCTGCTCACTATGGTTTTCTTGAACGGGTGACGATAAAAAAATCTGGAAAAATCGGTTTTATAGTAACTCGGACCTGAAGTTTCATTTAAAAATACTGGCACAACCCAAAATTTGGTTTTTGGGGGGTTTTCAGGGGGGGTGCCCCCCTTATCTCGAGATTTTCAAATAGCAACCCCTATCTTGTGATACCTCGTTTGAAAGAGGGTAAAATTCTAAGCAGTTTGGCTTAAACCGGAAGTCGATATCTTATTTCGTTTTCGAGATATCGAAGGTCGAAGATCGATATAGGACCCATTTTCGAAAATTCTTAACTCCTACAAAAAAAGTCGTAAAAAAAAAAACTGCACATGTAAAATGCTCTACTTGATGAGTACTTTCAAGAAAAAAATACAAATTCACAATCAAATAAACCGAAAGTCGACTTTAAGGCACCTTAACATTTTTGGCGGGAAAACCCCCATTTCTCAAAATTTTCAAATGGCAACCCCTATCTTTTAATACCTCATTCGAAAAGGCGTAAAAAGTTGTGCATTTTGGCGCAATCAAAAGTCCGATATCATTTTTCTAATTCGATATATCGAAACTCGAAGTTCGATTTAGACCATTTTTCGACCCTGTAAAAAACTGATCCTATCGTGTGATACATCATTCAAAAGCACATAAAAAACCAAGAATTTTAGTGCAAACCGGAAGTCAATACCTTTTTTCGCGGTCGAGATATCGCAAGTCAAAGTTTAGTCTTTGGTTAAGGCTTACCCTAAACTTTGACTTGCGATATCTCGACCGCGAAAAAAGGTATTGACTTCCGGTTTGCACTAAAATTCTTGGTTTTTATGTGCTTTTGAATGATGTATCACACGATAGGATCAGTTTTTTACAGGGTCGAAAAATGGTCTAAATCGAACTTCGAGTTTCGATATATCGAATTAGAAAAATGATATCGGACTTTTGATTGCGCCAAAATGCACAACTTTTTACGCCTTTTCGAATGAGGTATTGAAAGATAGGGGTTGCCATTTGACAATTTTGAGAAATGGGGGTTTTCCCGCCAAAAATGTTAAGGTGCCTAAAAGTCGACTTCCGGTTTATTTGATTGTGAATTTGTATTTTTTTCTTGAAAGTACTCATCAAGTAGAGCATTTTACATGTGCAGTTTTTTGTTTTACGACTTTTTTTGTAGGAGTTAAGAATTTTCGAAAATGGGTCCTATATCGATCTTCGACCTTCGATATCTCGAAAACGAAATAAGATATCGACTTCCGGTTTAAGCCAAAATGCTTAGAATTTTACCCTCTTTCAAACGAGGTATCACAAGATTGGGGTTGCTATTTGAAAATCTCGAGATAAGGGGGGCCCCCCCCCTGAAAACCCCCCAAAAACCAAATTTTGGGTTGTGCCAGTATTTTTAAATAAAACTTCAGGTCCGAGTTACTATAAAACCGATTTTTCCAGATTTTTTTATCATCACCCGTTCAAGAAAACCATAGTGAGCAGGTTATGTGAAACACCCTGTATGTACAGCTAAAATCCCTTCAATAATATCGATGCAACTGCACCAGCTTTACTTACTTTTGATTACTTGCCGCATGTATCGACTTTGATTAGCGGCCAATTAGGCTTGCTAAAAAGAATACTGCTTCTGGCACACCAGTTCACTCCGATATTTTTTAGGGCAGACGAGGTTCATGGCTCCTTTGACTCCGGGTGTTTTGGCCGAGAAAATTTTCTACAAAATTTTTTTAAGAAAAAAAAAAGACTTGAGCCGGCATTTTTTGCTGCCTTGTAGAAAGTATCCTCTTTCGTGGATTGTTTCATTCACCTGCTCCATTCAAAAAGTAAAACATAATTTCCCAGC
Organism: Trialeurodes vaporariorum; assembly: GCA_011764245.1. Taxonomy (NCBI): domain Eukaryota; kingdom Metazoa; phylum Arthropoda; class Insecta; order Hemiptera; family Aleyrodidae; genus Trialeurodes; species Trialeurodes vaporariorum. Next base: position 69,449,525 of record VMOF01000388.1, read on the forward strand.
CGACCAAGAAAAATCAGAAAAGAATAAGAAATAAATGGTCTCCTAAAGAAGAACGCATTTTTCTTCTTTTCCTAAGTTTTAACTTTCAAAACCACTGATGGTGAATAGTTTTAAAGATTAGCTCATCTATGACTCAAAATATGCTCCTTGCTAAGCTTTGAGCCCTTTACATAAAAAATTCACCGTGGATAGAAAGAGGAGACATCTAATAAGTGGGCATTTCCAAAGGTATTAGCTATTGTAAATCCTCATTCAATTGTATGCCCCAATATAGTGTCAATTTCAACCTCAGACCAGCGGAGATTTCAAGAAAATGGGAGCAAAAAAATGCCGGCTCAAGTCTTTTTTTTTTCTTAAAAAATTTTTGTAGAAAATTTTCTCGGCCAAAACACCCGGAGTCAAAGGAGCCATGAACCTCGTCTGCCCTAAAAAATATCGGAGTGAACTGGTGTGCCAGAAGCAGTATTCTTTTTAGCAAGCCTAATTGGCCGCTAATCAAAGTCGATACATGCGGCAAGTAATCAAAAGTAAGTAAAGCTGGTGCAGTTGCATCGATATTATTGAAGGGATTTTAGCTGTACATATGTGTCAGGCTAATTTTAGGAGACAACACGCACCTAAAGTGACTTGATCGCTGTGTTGATATCATCCTTATTTTGGCGAGAAATTGAGTGGGCACTTCGATTTTAAGAGGTAAAATCAAAATACACCAGAGACTTGATCGCAACAGATATCATAAGTATTTCAGCGATGAAAAATTGCCCCCCCTTTTTTTTTATTTATTATTATTATTATTATTATTTTTTTTTGTGAAACAATTAGTGTTAAGACTTGACGGCGGGTTTTCCTTAAACCCAAGGGGTTTTGGGTTTTATAGTTCTCTAAGCCTAAAGTAGATTCCCTATGCCATACGACGACTCTGATAACACAGTCAACCAGTCTCATAGAATCATACACAACGTCGGAAATCATGCGGTCAATGAAAGCCATAGACGACAGACGTATTGAGTCTACTCTACATACCTCGAAACCGGGAATCATCAACGCAGCGAGCGATGTTTACGGTGACTCGCAGTCGTCTAAACACGACACTTACCGACAGTGTTTTCAGATATCAACTCTTAATATCCTAATATCCATATATTGGGTTTGGCGGACGCCATCTCATTGCTATACCTTGCGACTGTTTCTAGCTTTGTCGGTTCAGTTTAATATTTAAGTTTATCATTTAGACGTTAACACAGCCTTCTTAAATGCTGGACTTAAAGAAGACATCTACACGAAGAAACCGGAATCGTGCGTCGTTGCGGACTCAAAGAACAAGGTTTGCAAAGTACGAAAGCGGATTCACGATCTGCGACAAGCGTCGAAAGCCTGGTACGAAGATTGTGAAGAAAAAATACTTCAAATGGGTTTTCTCAAATTAAAATTGGAACCTTGCGTTTACATCTTGAAACGAGGGACGAAAATCATCATCGTGGCGTTATATGTTGATGATTTACTCTTATTTTTTATCTGTGACAAGTTTGGAAAGGAAATCAAAAGTAAACTTGGTCAATGTTATGAAATCAAGGACCGAGGCCCTGTATCAAATTTTTTGGGAATGAAGATTGAAAGGAACATGCAAGATTGCAATCCTGCCCCAACCCCGATGGAGGAAAGATTGAATCCACCAAAAGCCAATGATTGTGAAGACAGTATCCTTACCTAGAATTAATTGGTTCCTTAAGGTTTTTGGCTATATCAACACATTCTGACATTTCATACAGCGTGAGCAAGCTCAGTCAATTCAACAATTGCTATGATCAGGAACACTTTAAGTGCGATAAAAGATTTTTAAGATCTCTCAAAGGAACCAAAGAAAGGGGTTTTGTGTTCAAACACAGAGAGCCGAGTCTGCACGGCTACGTCGGTGCAAATTTTTGTCGCAACTTAGACGGAACAAGTTTCTCTGGATTTTTTTCAAGTTCTCTGACGGACCAATTGCTTGGGGAAGCAGATAACAAAGCTGTGTAGCCATCTCATCAACTAAAGCTGAATATGTAGCCTCTATGAGTACAAAAGAAGCTTTTGGCTTGAAGAGGCTCTTCTCATAACTTGACATCAAGTTGGGTTCCCTCACTCTTTACAGTGACAGACAACCTGCACTGAAGCCAGCTCATAATTCTTTAATCAGGAAAAGGTCTCAACACATTGCGATAAAACAACACTTTATTCGCCAAGCCGTAAAAAAGGATGGAATCAAACATATTTATGTGTCCAGCGAAGAAAATTTAGCTGATGTCTGTACGAGGCCTTTGGGCAAAATGAAGTTCCTAAATATTGTGAAGAAAATCTTAGTGATCTATTCTGTAAGTTTTTTTGTTTTATTTCTGCTCTTTAAATTGTCTGACTGATCATTTGATGAATTTACTGATCTCAGATAATTTATCATGTATTGTAATATTGTCCATGAAGAATAGTCAAAATTAGCTTTGACTTAAAACATTTTTAAAGTACATCCAGTTTCAATGACATGTCCATTCAAAACTTTTATGCTCGAATTAATTGTTTTAATGATTATCCCTCTGCAATTGTGAATGAGTTTTATTCTATTTTTAGTAGTTTTAGCGTAACAGCGATCTGCGACAAATCAGCCTATTTTTATTCAAACTTGAATGATATCTTGAGTTGTTCCGTATAGTATAAAAAAATCATTCCTTTTGTTCAGATAGATTTAAAGTTGCTGACGTTTTATTATGATTAATGTCTAGATTAGAGGAGTGTATTGGAATTTATTTTATTCCCGCCATTCGTTTTGACAATCGGTAACTCCTAGAGCTGCTAAGTGCGGCAGCACCTCTGAAAAGATCACCGGTGCGAGTTGTGCACCAAGAAATCTTTCATTATAATTTATTTCGCCATGATTCGGTGATAGAAACCTCGCCTCCTTACTCACTTGTTTCGTTTATTTTAGTTATTTCCCCATTCTTCCGGTCAAAATAATTTAATTCAACAAGCATCACCTTAGTATTCCTAAGTAACTCAAGTACTACATAGCCGTTCTTTTTTCTCAGCGTAGAAAGCTGGAATTAGGTGGGACTCCCCCATCGTCATTCGCTCATTGGACCGCCATCCTGTAATTTTGTTAAACACATTCATTGAGTTTGTGAGTGGATTTGGAAAATTTTTGTCGCTCTCAACGTTATTTTCAAATGATTTTATGTGCAATCCAACTTTCCATACCCTGCAAGCAAACTCAGAATGAGAATATTCTCAGAATATTCCAGCCACAATATTCTACCGAGAATAATCTCAGAATATTCCACCCAGAATATTCTTCACAGTAGGTATATTTACCTTCGAAGACAATATTATGAATAAAAATTTTAAAGCATTTCTTGCATTGCTTCTTTTAAAAACAAGTCAATAACGAGCGAAGTGAACATGCAAAAATTGAGCAGGACCACAAGTAACATTCTAGGTTTGGGCCCAGTAATTAACAGACTGACAAATGTTGCTCTCAAAAGTAGGCTTGAACACAAAATCTTTACATTTTCGATTCTTATTCATTCTTTGAAGATCTTTTTTTCCATTAGTCATAGACTCTCATGTTTCACAGTGTTCATTATAACTAATCCTTGCCAATGATGCTTTTCAGATATGATGGTGGCACGTACGTATTCACTGTAGAGAGAGAGGACCTCGCCATCCCTATGAATGTCCAGACTGGGACCATAATATATGGCGCCAGCCGCTCCATCCACATGGCGACATTTCGGCCGTTAGAATTGATGACTGATGGAGAGAGACTCCCCTTAATCCTCAATGAGTTAATGAGAAGTGAGGGGTATCGTGGCACGTACGTATTCATACTGTAGAGAGAGAGAGGGGACCTCGCCATCTCTATGAATGTCCAGACTGGGACCATAATATATGGCGCCAGCCGCTCCATCCACATGGCGACATTTCGGCCGTTAGAATTGATGACTGATGGAGAGAGACTCCCCTTAATCCTCAATGAGTTAATGAGAAGTGAGGGGTATCGTGGCACGTACGTATTCATACTGTAGAGAGAGAGAGGGGACCTCGCCATCTCTATGAATGTCCAGACTGGGACCATAATATATGGCGCCAGCCGCTCCATCCACATGGCGACATTTCGGCCGTTAGAATTGATGACTGATGGAGAGAGACTCCCCTTAATCCTCAATGAGTTAATGAGAAGTGAGGGGTATCCGGAAAAAATTGATCTTAATCCCAACGGCAGGTATATAGTTACCTTTTTTTCTTCTTTCATTTACTTTTAGGTTTAAATGTTTCACTCATTGACTTGTGATCTAATTTCTCAAAAGTTGCTCAATAATAATGCTTATACCTAGGTTTATGGAAGAACAGGCTTGGACAGGAGGTGCAGCCTACTTCAGTAGGTGACGGCTACGTCAAAGATTTTCTAGACGGTCGCGATAAAACTCGCGTAGCGTTCCAAACTTTCTCACTCACTCTTTCGTGACCCCCATTTCTCGCTACTGTAGTAGGTGACGGCTGCGTCATCGCCAAAGCAAACGTGCCGTCATCATTTGGCGGGGAAGCTGAAATAAGAAATACCAACAACAAATGATTAATGTTGGTCATGCAGTTGTGGTAATAGATGCACTAAAAATCAAGTATTTCGATTGAGAATAATTGTGTACTGTAATCACGAGGCGCTTCGATATTCAATTTTATGCAAGAGAACACTCACCACCGTTGGATAGAGGAGGGGTGAATTTTGTTGTCCTTTCTTCTCGATTTTGTTTGGGGGGGGGGGGGAAGGACGACCACAGCAAAAACAACAACAACAACAAAAACCGAGATCCAAACGCTTTGCGCCAGGATAGCAAGCTGGATGGGGCCGCAGTTGCAAGCGCAAGGGTCGTGATTGTGTGTAAGTTGTAAAGAAGATTATAGTACTTAATGAACTTTTTTTTTTTTTTTTTTTTTTTTTATTATTTTTATTTTACATGGTGACTACATAATTGTATTAAACCACTACGATATTAGTTTAGAGCTAAATCTAAGAATAAAATAAGATTAAGTAGGAAAAACAAGGGTGGATTAAAAATCCTAACTAGAAAGGTCATCCCCCTGGGACGGGGGAAGACACTAGTTTTAAAACAAACTGTTACAGGTGGCGACGACTCGGGCCCGGCACAGCATCACCCTTCCAAGGAAGTTGACAACACTGTACCGCTCCAGGGTCAGGCCACACTGTAGACTTGTGTACATAGTGTGCACAATAGGCAAATATGTACAAGATTCCTTTAAATAAATAGTATATGAAATGAATATTCGTATTTTTTAAAGCTGTAAAAATACCCCAAAAAGGAAGAAATCTGTCTGTCTTTTGAAGCATAAGGCATAGGTGGTTTTGCTTCCCCGCTACTCCCGACCCGCAACAGCGGGCGGGGGAGGCGGGGGGCAGCGCAATCAGATTAAAACATGGTGATAAAGTTCAAAATTCAAAAGAAACAGAACTGACAAAATAAAGTGAGCACAAGCGGTTCCGGCTTCCCCTCCCCTCACCGCTGGCAGTCCCCGCGGGGGGAACTTAATGAACTGAGAACAATGGTACCTTTGGGGTTTCCCTTAAAGTCCCGGTTTTGGAGGTACACACGAGTAAAGGTGTAAAAAGTCGTGTGCTTAGTGACGTCACTACGCGAAATCCCATTTAAAACCATGTATTTTGGGCCAAAATCTCATCTCCGGAACAATGGGGCTTGATTAGAAACCAAAGGCATCTTTGTTCTCAGCTCACCAAGTACTTTCATTTACTTTATGAAAAACACAACATTTACCAGCCTTGCAACTGCCCTATTGTGAAGTTTGCTCAAAAATGGTTATAAAAAATACGAAACATTTTCTAAGGAAAAACCTTCGAGATCAAAAAAATACTAAGGATGATTTTCTGGCGAGACTCACAAAAATTGGGGAGTCCCAACGCAATTATTATGATGATACTTTAGTGATATGCACTGAAGTCCCCTACCTTTGGCCTGGGTCAGGCCTCCAGACCCAAGCACGCTATTCTAATGTTAAATTGATCCTTTGATTGTCGAACCTTGAGGTATGCTATTATTTCGCCTATCGCTCTTTGTTTCATTTATGATTCTGTTCTGTATATTGTAATTCGAGCGATCCCTTTGCCTTAACTCTCCGGCTACCAAGATTCCCCCTCGATCCCTAAATATTGTTCACGTGCGATAAACGTTTTTGCGACTTTTGGACGTAAAAACTCTATAAAATCTCACTTTAAAGGCTCTGAATTCCTGCGTAAAATATGCACTGAAGTAGGATTGAAACAGCCTGATTGTTTGCCTGGGACACAATTACAAAAACACACTGCAACAGTTTGTCAACATTTCGATCCATCAGAAAATGAGCTAGAGTGGTTTTCGATACATCTAAGGTATAAACTCAGAGTTCACAAACATTTTTATCGTCTTCATGAGCAGGCCCGAAAATTTCCCATAGTCAGCCGAATTTTACTCGCGGTTGAAAATGGCGTGGCTTATCAATTTGGAAAAATGATGCTTGATGAAATCAACATATTGTTATGTCCGGCAAAACTGCCCTCGGTCAGCGCCGTAATTGAGCGGTATATGATTGTCAAGCAGGTCTGTGTTGAATAAAGAGATCGTTCCTTTTACTCCATAAAACATCGTTCATTTTCATTACTTAGTCAATAAATTATCCGTCCACATCACATATCATGTAAGAAATGGGTCGATATTTCCGGAGACAATCCGTTCAAAAGTTACCAAAGTCAGCCGAATTTTTACTTGCGGTAATGGCTAATCAATTTGGAAAATGACTCGTGATAAAATCAACATACCAGGTGAGAAATACGTCGATATTTACGAAGGCAATCCGTACGTTATACGTTTTCACGGCCTTTGGACGTAAAAAACCTTTAAGATCTCACCTTAAAGGCACTGAATTCCAGCGTAAAATATACACTGAAGTAGGATTAAAATATCCTGATTTTTCAAACTTTAAGTTTTTTTGCATTATTTTCGCCGATGTCTCAGTGAAGGAGAGCGACCCTGAGCCAGTCCCTGTAGACTATACAGGGTGTAAAAAAAAAAAGGAGCAGCTCCGAATAACTCGAGTTTGGGTTCGAATTTCAAAAAACGCTGAAACACGGGTTCCATTATTTTGAGGGGGACATCTTTTAGGGGGGTTGCCAAATTCCAGGCCTCCCCAGGGGGGCGGATCCGGGGGTCACCGCCCCCCTAAATCACATTTCTCAAACGGCGACCCCAAATTTTTTATTACATAACTTTGAAAAACATCAAATTCTAAGCATTTTGGCGCAAACCGCAGGTCGATAACGTTTTTCGTGTTCGAGATATCGAAAGTCAAAGTTCGATTTCGACCCATTTTCAAAAATTCGTAACTCCCACTAAAAAAGTCGAAATTTGAAAAGCTATTAGCTTAAAATGCTCTACGAAACACGTCCTTTTCAGAAAAAAATACAATTGTCCAGGAAATTTGATTTTTAGGCTCCGAAAAAAATATTCAAAATTTTCGAAAATTTTGAATCGGTGATATTCTTGTAAAACGGCCAGAATTGACAATTTTGGCTTAAAACCTGTTGGCTGAGTCCAAATGAGCGATGCAAAGCGCTTAAAAGCTCAAGAAAGTCTCAAAATCACCTTTAAAATGATCAAACTCAGTATTGAGAACACTGCTAAATTTAGAGCCAGGAAACACCTCTCTCTCGGGCTGTAATGGGGTTTTGGGGACTTTTGAGAGCTTTGCATCGCTCATTTGGACTCAGCCAACACGTATGAAGCCAAAATTGTCGATTCTGGCCGTTTTACAAGAATATCGCCGATTCAAGATTTTCGAAAATTTTAAATATTTTTTTCGGAGCCTAAAAATCAAATTTCCAGGACAATTGTATTTTTTCTGAAAAGGACGTGTTTTGTAGAGCATTTTAAGCTCATAGTTTTTCAAACTCCGACTTTTTTAGTGGGAGTTATGAATTTTTGAAAATGGGTCGAAATCGAACTTTGACTTTCGATATCTCGAACGCGAAAAACGTTATCGACCTGCGGTTTGCGCCAAAATGCTTAGAATTTGATGTTTTTCAAAGTTATGTAATAAAAATTAGGGGTCGCCATTTGAGAAATGTGATTTAGGGGGGCGGTGACCCCCGGATCCGCCCCCCTGGGGGGACCTGGAATTTGGCAACCCCCCTAAAAGATGTCCCCCTCAAAATAATGGAACCCGTGTTTCAGCGTTTTTTGAAATTCGAACCCAAACTCGAGTTATTCGTAGCTGCTCCTTTTTTTTTTTACACCCTGTATGTAGAGCCCTCACACGAGGACATGGCGATAACGCCGAATGAACTTCAACGCAATACGTCAAATTTTTCAAAAACTAGTAAATCAACTCAACATCCGGAACCCTTCCGGCTTATAGTCAATAACTAAAAGGTAAAGCTGTACCCAAAAAATATTCTAAGAATTTTAAAGAGAAATTCCCATCTCATAGCTTATTGTACTAAGTTGTAGATGAAAAATAAAAGTTCTTCCTTCTTGTTCTTGTTTACCTGGGTCAAAATCACTAAAACACGGCGCAACAGTTAGTCAACATTATGATCTATCAGAAAATGAGCTAGAGTGGTTTTCGACACATCCAGGGCATAACCTCCAAGTCCACAAACATTTTCATCGTCTTCATGAGCAAGCCCGAGAATTGACCAAAGTCAGCCGAATTTTACTTGCGGTTGAAAATGGCGTGGTTAATCAAATTGGGAAAAAGACTCTTGATAAAATCAACCAATCAGGTGAGACATTTTTTCATTTTTCCTTCTCATTCTTTCAACTTTTTGTTACCTTTAATATCTTCAATTCATTTCAAATGCTTTCAAATAAACCAGGATTGCCAAGTTTATTAAATAAAATCGTGTTACCTCTTTTTTTGCGTAGTCATTTTAGAAAATTTAAAGGTTTGACCCAGAATACGTCAGATGTTCTCCTGTAATTTTTGGTCAAGACTCAAGACGGGCTGATTTGATACCTCACATCACATTTACTTGGCTGTGGCGGCTCGTGCCATTTGGCAACATTGTTTGCCGTCCATTTGAATCTATGTGCAACAATCGATTGTTGATGAAGCAGCGCTTCACTACCGAATCGATTGTTTTACATAGAATCTAATGGAGGTAGAACCTTGCCAAATCGAACGAGCCGCCACTGTTACTCAATAAAGATAGATTAGCATTTGCGACCGTTTTCAACGCGCACTAAACATCATTTTCAGGGTATTCTTAATTCTAAACATCAGTGAGCTCTAATTATTCTATTAATACAACCTGTCACGGTTACCTCGAGTAGTACAGGGAGCGAAAACATAACACAAGGTTCCAATCAACAAAAATATCGTCAAAAAATCACGCGAATCTTATTCCGCTACTTTCACGGAAAGGTCGTTGTAATAATGAAGCGGGGGGACGAGATAATAAACGGAAAACTGTTGGGGTTATTTGCGCTCTGCGTTTTCTTCAAAAATAGTTCTATTTCCTTTAGCCTTCAACTTCACCTCAATTCGAAAAGCAAATATAACACTGTAAGTAGGACAATTGGAAAAAGAGAGGAAAAAAATATGTGCACTAGCTACGCTAGCGCTGGTGGTAAGATACGTCCACGGACAGTGCTGCCATTTTGCGTTTCTGTAATAACGATCGTCAATCCATCGGTAGCGGGAGCGGATTTTCATCTCTTGAGGCCCTATGCAATATTGAATTTGAGTTGGCAACAAGGTTCTACCTCCATTTGATTCTATGTAAAACAATCGATTCGATGGTGAAGTGCTGCTTCATCAACAATCGATTGTTGCACATAGATTCAAATGGACGGCAAACAATGTTGCCAAATGGCACGAGCCGCCACTGATTTGAGGCCCCCTAGAAGAAGGGTAGGATGACTGGGGGTAGGGACATCCCCCAAAAAGAAGGGGCCTTGGGATCCGCTCCCAAATTGATTGATTTTTGTTTTTTGTTTTTTTGTTTTTTGTTTTTTGTTTTTTTTTAAATACCTTAAAAACTCTTATACTTAAACTGTTATCAAAGCAAAGTTGTTATTTCATAATCTTCTTGCATTTTTTTTTTCTATTTGTCTTTTTCCTTCTCTTCTTTCTCCTTTTGTGAAATGACGCAGTTGCATAATTTGCGTGGTGGTAAATCCGCCCCTGAATTCGGTAGCATGATCCGTTCAGGCAAAGATCACAAGGCCAAAAAAAATTGTGATTTGGACATACAGTCCATAAACATTATTATTTCGCATATCACCTTTTGAAATAATCGAATCTGTAATCTTTTTTCAATAGGTGAAGTCGTCGATGACTTTAAAAAACTTGCGGGCATTGTAACATTTAAACGGCGATTACACCGATTGAGAAAATATTCCAAATCAGAGTATTTTCAGAGTCATACATAGAACTGAACTGTGTAATCTTTTTTCAACCGATGGAATCATCGGTGCATTGAAAAATACCATTCATTATACGCAAAAAGGGCATTATGGCGGTTCGTGCCATTTGGCAACATTGTTTGCCGTCCATTTGAATCTATGTGCAACAATCGATTGTTGATGAAACAGCGCTTCACTATCGAATCGATTGTTTTCATAGGATCAAATGGAGGTAGAACCTTGTTGCCAAATCGCACGAGCCGCCACTGCAAAACGGCAGCGCTGGATACCAGGGCTGCCGTTTTGCGTATAATCAATGCTATTTTTCTATTCATCGATGGTTTCACCGGTTGAGAAAAGATTACACAGTTCAGTTCAGTGTATTACTGTAATGAACTAAAATCCTCGCATCTGTAATCTTTTCTCAATCGGTTGAGTCGTCGATGACTTTAAAAAACTTGCGGATATTTTAAGTAAGTAGCGGAGTTTCCATCGATTAAGGAAAGATTACAGATCAGAGTATTTTCGTGCATTACAGTCATACACAGAATTGAACTGTGTAATCTTTTCTCAACCGGTGGAATCATCGGTGAAGAAAAAAATAGCATTGATTCTACGCAAAACGGCAGCTCTGCTGGATACGGGCCATCCAGTTTTTACTGACGAAATAAAATCTATGAAGCCACGATAAAGAAAAGAGGATAGTAGTTAATTAGGTAACTAATGAAGCACGAATTACTATTTCAGTACCTTGAGGCTGAGTCCTGAATCCTTGACCCGGGTGTCACTTTAATCTCTTCTGCAGAATCTCGCACTCGGCTGCACTTCTGCAGGACCAGTTCACTGTCAGACGAACCGGAACCTCATCGCTGATGGATCCGATCCGGGAGACGCTGGATATGCGCGCGGCAGAGGGACCTGCGCAGTGAGTAGCGGTGACGTCACAGACGAGGGGGAAACTCCCTGGAAAAATAATCAAGAAAAACACAGCGCATTAAAAATACATCGCGCAAAGTGTAATTCGTAGAATATCATCAGTCAAGGAGCTTTGATCATATTTTCTCATCGGAGCATGATAAGAAAAACTTGTACTTACTTACAATCAAATGACCGATGTTGAAGATCACGTGGTTGCCGATTACTGAGCTGTGGCGTAGTGTGTAACTTGGCAATATTCTATTGTGTCCATTTAAACCCGTATAAAACGTCTAATGCGAAGGTGTTCACCGGAAACCTTGTCGTTCGATTTTTTTCATGGGTTTAAATGGACGAACTGCAACGTTGCCAAATAGCACGCTACGCCACTGTTACTGAGGGTAATTAATTCTACCTAAAAGTTTTAGTTGCGCTGACAGAACCTTTAGTAGCAAATGACCCAGCAAAAGAATTTAGAAGAGCTAAACAAAGGTTTTGTGCTCATAACTAAAGAGATTTTACTGATTGAATTAAAGATATGGTTGGCTCAACTTAAGTCTTTTGCTGGGACATTTTTCTACCAAAAGTTTTGTCAGCGCAACTAAAGCGATTTTTTTCTGCTGTTTTCTTGTTGTTTTTTTTCAGTGCAGATATACCCCAAGGTTATAGATTAAAGAGGTATGCTCATCTGACTTCGTGCCACAAATTCGGTGGCGCGCAGTTCAAAACAACTGCAGGAAAGATGGCCGACAAAAGCACAAAACGTATACTCTTTGCAGAAAACATTGGGCTGCCCTCTGCAGGAAAGCAGAAAACAACCCAATCTTTTCTTCAAAGAGTATTCACTTTCTGCTTTCGTCGGCCATCTTGCCTGCAGTGATTTTGAACTGCGCGCCATCAAATTTGTGGCGCGAAGTCAGATGAGCATACATCTTTAATCTATTACCTTGGATATACCCTACTTAAAGTAGACAAAGGGGGCAATCTGTCCTCTGAAAATGGGTTGGTTCCACACTAGGACCTCAATGAAACTTCATGAAAATCCATGAAAGGTTCTATAAAAAATCTATAAAATTCCATGGACTTTCATGAAAATTCACAATTCTTTAAGATTTTCGTACGGAACTGCATGGAATATTTACAGCGTAGATCTGCCGTATATTAAACTTGATGGGTAAAGATACGTTTGAAATTGAAGAGATTTCCTCCTCAGTTAATAATATAAGTGGTTTCTAAACGTTTTCATGTGCGCATCGTTATTTTTGGCGAATTTCACGATAGAATCAAAGTTTTCTACTGTCGTAGCCAGTAGCGCACCGAGAGTTTCTTCATCTCTCTCTTTTCTTCATTAAAAAACGTATGTTCGACAAGGATGGACAACGGAATAAACCCCCCTCTTTCTGTCATTTTCCTACTTATACATTCAAATAGGAAATGAGAGAGATGGAAGAGATCCTGGTTGCGACAGTGGTCGTAGCAAAAGTGCGCAACAGACCGTTTAATTAGTGGAACCATCCGAGAGTTTAAAAAAGTCAATTGAATTTACACCTAAACTGCCGTTTGGTGTATAAGTCTTTTTTGCGAACAATGAAAAATGTGATGCTAAAGAGAAATCAATCTACACTTATCAATCTATACTTACTCAATTGTAAACAGGCAAAGGCTTTAGTATGTAATCTTGCAACATTCTATTGATGAAGCTGATACAGTAGTCACAAGGGAATAATTACCGATTACACTTGGGTGAATAATGCGAGACGAAGCTTGGAGTAAAAACGGTCTTTGATAGAACTGGTTTGCTCTTTCGTGGAAATCGGTATTAGGATTGAAGAAAGCTTCTTCGGGAGGAGCAGGTATTGTGCTTCCTGGCCTATCATCTCCTCACTATTCATCGCCCCAATTATGTATGCAAATAGATATAAAATGAAATAAGCCAGCGGGAACAGCGAGAATGAAAAAACCAAGGGACTGTGAAAAACTTTGAAACTTAGATAGCGTGACTGATTCGCAGAATTCAATTGTCATGCGTAAGCGATTCTTCCGCGATGAGTCAATTTTTCTCTCACTGGATCGTGGTTATATCAGAGGGAAAATCATGGTGGAGATCTTGATTTACCGCACTTTTAAACATTCATAGAATCAACTATCAATGGTGCTCTAACAAACTTTTACTGCAGGTGATTGATGAGTTCGTTCCGGCATAAAAAATTTATAAACGACGATGAGTAAACTAAGCAATCACGAAATTCACTCTCAGAATCGGGCTTAATGGAGGAGCTACGCAGGTGTCATGGGAGATTCCTATCTAATATGAGACATATCTCTGTGTTTCCGTAGAAAAAGTGAAGTAAGCATCAAAAACGACATAATGTGTCCGCGACATTCACCATCCATCAGTGTTAATTTTACTAACGTTTAGTGTTTTACGTAATTTTCCGTAAATTCGAAATTACGTCACCTTTGCAAAATATTCAAAATTCTGGAAAAAGTAAGAGTTTTGAGTAAAAACTAAGGCCGAATTTGAAATCGACGGGTCAAAATACGTCGAAAATTCCACGTGAAGGGTGAGAAAGAGGTATCTTATGATGAGAAATCCTGGTTTTACGTTCATAACAGCCGGACACACTATGTCGTTAGGGCGTAAAAATCGAAAAGTGACATATTAAACAGGATCTCTCAGCTCCGCAGGCACGATCTTACCGTTACAACTGTTTCCTGAGTTAATTACTACATTTGAGAATTTTTTAGAGTGATTTTCGTGATTTTCGCTGGTTTGTACATGAGATGTAAGTATGCATTTGCTTATAGCAAAAGTTTGTAAGAGCCAGTGGCGGCTCGTGCAATCTGGCAACCTTGCACTTTTGCCATTTAAACGTATGCAAAAGATCGATACTAGGTGAGGCACTACGCCTCACCAAGTAATCGATTATTTTACACAGTTTTAAATGGAGGAAATCCATTGTTGCCACATTGCACGAGCCGCCGCTGGTAAGAGCCCTATTTTTGGTGAAGAAGAAGAAAAAAAAAAGCTGCTATTTTGGTACAGTCATTGAAAATCAATGGGGATGTTACATGATCTAATAAGCTGTCACAGCATAGACCCAGGCAAGCGCTGATGCCAGTCAGTCACTGATGTGATGGCTTGAGAAATCCGTTATATTGATTTCACCTGTAGATTCAACAATTTGTGATTGATCAACGTGTCTCCTTGGTCAATTCGCCAAAGATTGTGGCCTCTGTACGCCTACTCTCCTGAAACAAGCTCTAGGGTTTTAGAGACATTTTTACTTTACTTTGACCCTCAGACCCCCCCCCCTCCAAAACTTCCTTTTTACGCTACTGCGTAGGGTTCTCTACAAGTAAGCTTGCAATTGCAACAATGACGACTCATTTTTTAAAGAGCTGCAACTTACAGCCTCTCAATGGGGCTATTGCACACTTTTGCTATAAGCGATTTAATAGTCGATTATGGCGTAAAAACCTCAACAAATAACGATGGCGGCACTAAAAACTTCCAAAATCCACTCCTATACTCAATAGAAGCAGTTATTTGCGCGAGCGTAATGGTTGCCGAAGGCACTAACAATGGGAGATTCCTATCTTAATTTCGTCACTCTTTCTATGCTGACAAGGATGATTCACAGAGTAATTAGTCATCAGAGTGATGATCCACATCCGATGAATGGTACCGCAACACCAAGTGACACCGGTGTCAAATGAAAGTAGTCTCTTATTGGTCACTTCTTGATGGAGTTTCAGAATAGTTAGATGGGAATCTCCCATTGTTAGTGCCTTCGGCCACCATTACGCTCCCGCAAATAACTGCGTTTATTGAGTTTAGGAGTGGATTTTGGAAGTTTTTAGTGCCGCCATCGTTATTTTTTAAGGTTTTTACGGCATTATCGACTATTAAATCGCTTAAAGCAAAAGTGTGCAATAGCCCCATTCCAATCAATCATTTCATTTGTCACCAGGGGGCGAAAAACTCATGTCCTTTCCCTCCGTTCACAAGGGTTGGGTCCACAAACGGATCCAATTCACTCATTATTAAGTCACAGAGTGTTTTTGCCTGAAATGAAACACGGTGATTTTTTAACTCTTCTACTCTTTTTATTTTTGGAATACATCATTTATACCTGCATTATCTCTTATTTTTTTTTCTTTCTTTTTTCATTACAGCTCAAAACATGACAGTAGCAGAGATAGCTAAAGTGGCCGAGGAGATGGTGGATACTCCACCACCACACCACCAGCGATTCCTATCGACACAACAGATCCTAAAGCAGAATCAAATGATACAACCCCTCCTGCAGCGGTCACTACGCGCTAGTAGTGCCGCCGCCACCTAATACAATGCAGTGGCGGCTCGTCAGGTGTAGTTAGTGTAGTGGCACTACACCTACTTTTTCAAGGTTTTTTTTTTTTTTTCTTTTCAAATTTTCAATGATAATGGTCGCTCTTGATTAAAAATGATTGGGATTTCGGAGAAATTTAAGTGGGAAAAGAGAAAAAGGAGTTGTAAAGAGCACCGAATATACTGTCGAAGGAGAACTTTCTTGTCACGAAATAGTTAAAACTAGCTTAAAATTAAGTCTGAGGCAGGTCAAATTTTCGAAAACTTTCCACGGGAGGACCCCCAACCCCCCCCCCCCCCCCGCTCCTACTGGGAGTGACCTCCCAGACCTCCACAACTACACCTAATTTTTCAGTCACGAGCCGCCACTGAGACAATGATCAATGACAACAATGATTTCAACAATAAGTCTACGGAAAAGAATAATGCACCAAGAGAACGATACTTTTACATGATTTCAAATGGTACCAAAATGATGATCGATTCTTCACGAGCCACCACTGACGATCACAGATTTGAACCGACTGGCGTCATTTTTTACCTGTTGATTTCCGGACCAATTTTTTCCTGCAAAACAACCCCTAAGCCACTCTGAAACACTTACTCTTTCGTTTGCAAGCAATTTTAAATGTGTTTTGTCACAATTTTTTTTTTTCTTAAAAAATTGAAAGGTTAAAAAAAAGAGGCAAACAAACCGAGCCGGAGTGGAAAACGTTCATAAGAGATTCCCATCATGGCTACTTTTTGCATGCAATTTGACAACGTTGTACTGTGTCCATTTAAACTCACGTAAAAGGTCGAATGCAAAGGTGTTCACCCAACACCCAATCGTTCGATCTTTTCCATGGGTTTAAACGGACTGACTGCAGTGTTGCCGAACTGCAGATGGAAATAAATAAAAAAAAAGAACTGATAGTAAATCAACAGTAGGATGGTTAGATAGGGAGGCAGTAAAGGAAAAGGTTGGTGATGAGAAGAGAGAAGGGGGGGGGGAGGACAATAGGTGAATTGAATGGGATAGCACCAAGTTTACGCGAACGGAGATTACACGCGAAACACTTTCACCCGCAAAGAGAACGCAGATGAATAAGCTCTGGCTTCCTCTCTACCCCCACCCCTCCCGCCACAATCACTCCCCTCCAAAATTTCATCACCGCCGTGTTTGTTGATGAGGAGGATATAATAATTCGTGATATAATAGGTACAGAGGTATTACAAAGTACAATCCTAATACGTGTTTTTGGATCGCATCCTGTGATGCAGACGAAATCCACTCTATCGACTTTGTAATCTGTTCTGTCGGACCGGCGCGCGGCGCGGCGGAGCGGAACCGAGCGATTTGAAGACGGAAATCGGAGAAAATTTTCAGCTGATGGTACTTGCATGGCGCCTTCGAACGACGCTTTGAAATGAGAGCCCGAAAAAGTGTAGCGTGGGATGCGGCAACCAACAACAACTGCTGACTCAAATCGGAGGTTGAATTTGAAATCTCTCCGGTTTGTGAGACAGGGATTTTCGATTTGGACCGATGATTTGGATTCAACTGTACTCTGTTCCACGAACGATGATAGATATAGCTCGGGCCTGAAGTGGGCATGTGATCTGTGGCAACGCGGCAGACCCAGGACCCTCCGACCTTAAGGTGATTCCAGGCGAAACTTTTCCAGATTTCAATCCGATGGATAGCGCCACTAGTCGCTTTTTGGAAAAGTCGTGTTTTCGGCGTTTTAAACTGAAACCATAGATAAAACGCAAAATCCAATAACGTCAGCACCTGCAAAATTTTTTATGGATTTTTTGAGCCCAAAATGAGCCAAATTGGTTCAAAATTAAAGCCGTAAATTATGAAATTCGTTTTGCCATAAGCTTAGTGAGTGAGAGTGAGCGCGAGTGATGATACGTATATCTGCCTCACTCGCACTCATTGCGGCTTACGGGAAGTTTCGTTTTTCATAATTTCCGGCTTTATTTTTGAGTGTTTCAGTCTGAAACTTTCAGGGTATCTTCCTGAAGTATGCTCGCAGGTGCTGACGTTTCTCAAATTTGTGTTTTTAGCGTGAATTCGCCAAATTAAGTCGAATTTTTGAGCAGCGCGACGTGGTGTCTACAGTTGGAACTAATCGACCCTGGAATCACCTTAAACTCGTGCGAGGAGCGCTCACAAGAGAGTTTGGAAGCAGTGATGGGCAAAAATCAGGTTTTGAATAACCATTAATAATTAACTAAAATTATTCGCATTATTCTCGGGTTATTCCTATTAGTAAATCGAAGTTTTGACACTACCTGTCATTCATCTTATGATAGATAAATATGCTGGTATTGTCAAAACTTCAGTTTACTAGAAGGAATAACATGAGAAAAATGCAAATAATTTTAGTTATATAATTATTAATGGTTATTCAAAAGATTTTTTCCCATCACTGTTTGGAAGGATGTTTTAAGCAATGCATGCCGATCTACTCTGAGGATATTAAAGAGAAACTGAAAGCAGATGTCGAGAAAGAAGGAAAAGAAAGCGCGAGTATAATGGAAGAGAAAATAAAAGCACAACTAGATGAGTTAACCCTTTCCGTCACAGTGTACACAATATATGTTTACAGGGTTTAACATGGGGGCTTATGGGATTTTGAAAAAATAGGGATGCACGACAATGCACGTCAATCTAGATGAGAAAAGTTCAACTAGTTCAATGACGTGGGTCCAAGATTGATGTGACTACTTTTTCATAATGCGCGTCTCAAAGGGTTAAGAAAAGAGATAAAAAAAGAAAACGACATGGAGACAAGTAAACAGAAAAACCGAGTGGACGGGATCATGCGCGGATACAGGGAATTGTCTTTCTCTCTCTCTCCTCCCATTTGAAAGCGTGCGTTAGAAAAGGACAGAAGAGGGGGCCAAAGTCACGTGATGGCCCCCTCTGCTGTCCTTTTCTAACACATAAGTTCAAATGGAGGGAGATAGAGAAAGACAATTCCCTGTATCCGCCCATGGACGGGATTACTAGTAGGCTGAACTGAAGGAGGATTCTAAAGCAGGGAAAGAATGATCAACGAATGATCCGGCAAAACATAATACAATACTATGACAATAGCAGCTGGTATTGAAGCCGGGCCCGTCGTACGAGATGACTGAGCTATATAAAAGTCTATGAAATTTTCTGATGCGTCGGAAATTTTCCAAAAACGACGGAAAATTCGAGATCTTCGTGAAAAATACATTAATTTTGATACCTGTTCATGATGAACGATTTGAATGATTCGTTTTAATTGAGGAACAAATTTAAAAAATGTAATTTCTATATTTTTGGTTACTTATTTACGTATTTTATTAAAACCTTGTGTTGGATATCACTTATATTAGCTCTTCAAACTGATCATATTGACCAAGATGATAGATTTAAGAAAATTCTCAAAGGGAAAAATATTTTATTTTTCACTCACGGCTGTCAGTGGAGAGTTGAAAAAATGTCCTTTCCAAATATTCTGACTAAAATGCTGAGCGGCGTATCGACGATTTTATACGATTTTTCATGTGCAAAAATTCCTTATACAGGGTGTCCGAGAAATGAGTTCACACTTTTGCTGTGAGCGCCTGGTTGATTGTAAAAATCTGAAAAAATTCAGGAATAATCTATTACCCCTAAGCAACTTCAGAGAAAGTATCGGGGGGCTCCCACCCCCCTTAAGGGGGGGGGCGTAGGCCCCAAAATGTACCCCGTGTTGCCAATATATCCCATATTTTAAATGGCAGGGGGTATTTTTTATTTCATCATTCAAAAGAGCTTAAAAAACTGAGTAATTTCGTTTTTTCAGATTTTCGGTAGCCCCTCTCAAAACAAAATGGCGGCCAAATAGCTACCCCATACTTTAGAGGCCCATAACTTCGGTTTGAATCAATATTTTTTCAAAAACTAAAAACTTTCTGAATCCTCAGAACGTCCTCTTTCCAATAATGTACCACACTTTATCATTTGGTGGGAAAAAATGGGGCGCGGAGCCCCCCCACAAATTTTTGAGTTTGGGGGGCTGTAGCTCAAAAAAGTCAAATGTAAAGGGGGGTCGTGTTGTACATCAATCGAAAGGTCTTAAAAAAAGGAAGAATTTGGCGCAAACCCAAAGTCGCTACGATGCGTCTATTCAAAATGGCGGCCATTTAACCATTTGCGGGTGGAGGACCGTCCCCCCAAATAAAATCCCTCCATCGAATGATACACCAATCGAAAGATCTTGGAAAGAGAAAGAGAATGGCGCAAACCGGACGTCAATACGATGCTTGTATCCAAAATGGCAGCCGGTTAAAGTTTTTTGGCTATAGGCCTGCAGGGTCAGAAGCCAAAAAACTTTGACCGTCCGCCATTTTGGATGCAAGCATCGTATTGACGTCCGGTTTGCGCCATTCTCTTTCTCTTTCCAAGACCTTTCGATTGGTGTATCATTCAATGGAGGGATTTCATTTGGGGGGACGGTCCTCCACCCTCAAATGGTTAAATGGCCGCCATTTTGAATAGACGCATCGTAGCGACTTTGGGTTTGCGCCAAATTCTTCCTTTTTTAAAGACCTTTCGATTGATGTACAACACGACCCCCCTTTACATTTGACTTTTTTGAGCTACAGCCCCCCAAACTCAAAAATTTGTGGGGGGGCTCCGCGCCCCATTTTTTCCCACCAAATGATAAAGTGTGGTACATTATTGGAAAGAGGACGTTCTGAGGATTCAGAAAGTTTTTAGTTTTTGAAAAAATATTGATTCAAACCGAAGTTATGGGCCTCTAAAGTATGGGGTAGCTATTTGGCCGCCATTTTGTTTTGAGAGGGGCTACCGAAAATCTGAAAAAACGAAATTACTCAGTGTTTTAAGCTCTTTTGAATGATGAAATAAAAAATACCCCCTGCCATTTAAAATATGCGATATATTGGCAACACGGGGTACATTTTGGGGCCTACGCCCCCCCCCCCCCTTAAGGGGGGTGGGAGCCCCCCGATACTTTCTCTGAAGTTGCTTAGGGGTAATAGATTATTCCTGAATTTTTTCAGATTTTTACAATCAACCAGGCGCTCACAGCAAAAGTGTGAACTCATTTCTCGGACACCCTGTATAGGTGCCGGGTACTGGAATGTTTACCTTACCGTTGCTTCGAGTCGAAAGTCGGGCTAACTTTCAAAAAAGGTTAGAGGGACGGTCTGAAATATACTTCTCTGGTACAAGTTGGACGATTTTTGATACTTTCAGATTGCCCTCTTTAAGAAATGGCCGTAATGCAATCGCTATAGTAAATGTAATCGCTTAAGGGGAGAGGAGGTGAGAGACTCGTCGGGAAAGAGAGAGCGAAAAACTCAATTATCTGGCACAAGAGAGGGAAGGAGAGAGAGAGAGAGAGAGAGAGAGAGAGAGAGAGAGAGAGAGAGAGAGAGAGAGAGAGAGGGAGAGAGAGAGCGAGAGATGGAGAGAGAAGGTGGGGGAGAGAGGGAGAGAGAGGGAGAGAGAAAGAGAAGAAACTGAATTAAAAAGATTAGTTCTGAGTTGGATCCGCGCTGTGTTGATTAACGGACGTTCGGAACACAATCGACCGATGAAATTCGACTGGGAGATGTATGTAGTCTCTATCAGTGTTGTCAGACCGAAAGCTTTTCGATTTTACCTACGGAAGCTTGAATTTTCATGCACTTCAAAAAAAATTCCGAAGACTGTCGAAACACAGCAAGATCTCCAAAAATGTTGAGCATGTACCTCTTTGTAAAGAGGTCCATGGGATTTTGTAGAAGGTTCCGCCTATTCAATAATTTTTCATCGGCATCTCACGGATGTTACACAGGTCAAAGAGCATGGATGCATGGTGAACACTTAGCTTCAAAATCAGATCATGAATTGTTTCTGTAATGGGTATACGTTCGAAAGCTGATAGGTGCCACATGATTGAAATTTGTCAGCGGGGCAAACCTACCAAAATAAGGTAAGTGTGTCTAAGTTGTAGTTATTACATATCTTTCACTTCCGCTATACTTCAATAATTGGAATTTAATTATCATACGCATTCATTTAATATACCGCTGGAAATAATTTGTTTCAATATTGGCGTGACATGCACCTTCAAGATTTGAGTCTGAATACATTATAGACTTTGCACCTCCTGGTTAGGATTTCTTGAATTTTCGAGTCGATAAGTAGTTTGAGGTATACAAATAAAGCAGTTATCTACAAACGAGTGATTTTGTCTAAATCAAAAACAATCTCTCTTTCGGACACACACCAGGGAGCTGATCGGGGACTTCATAGTTAAACATATCGATAAGACTGAAAACAAGTGACACGATTGGGTGAGAGATCGATTCAGGGTGGATCTTTTTCAAAAACCATTGTCCAGTCGCTCGGTAAGTAAAGGTTGCTCTGTAGACACCTTTACATAACGAGCGACTGAACAATGGTTTTCAAAAGACTTCCGCCCCACATCGGTCTCCCACCCAATCGTGTTACTTGTATTCAGTTTTATCGATCTGTTTAACTATCAAGTCCCCGAGCAGCTTGCAGGAAATTGCATTTCAACCAAGAGACATTCAGCTTAAAAATCCGTTTTCCATGCATTCCTAGATCGGAGAGGGTGGCAGAGATTACAGCGTTATCGAACTGACCTTGACTTCGCTACTACAGCTATTTGGTTAACGGATATGTTGCAAAGCCGCGAGCCGACCGCAGAAGGCGCACGCTTATTTCAATGAGTGCGACGCACAGTGGATTGAGTCAATGAAAGGGGTCGAACAAGGAATACATGACTAAGAATGGAATATTTGAATGTTTTCACAGTCAAAAAACACATTATAAGGGTGATTCTAGCGGGAAACTTTATACAATAAAACCATTTCTGTAAAACGGGGTGAATAGGAACTTCGGGGTGAATGGGAACATAGTCTGAGAATGTTTGTGAGCGAAAAATAAGCATTCCCAGAGTATGTTCCCATTCACCCCGAAGTTCCTATTCACCCCGTTTTACGGTTTCCAACTTCTTTTTTGTTTGTTTTTGAATTTCTTTTGTAGGAAGATTACAAACTGGAATCAGGGATGACAGGGCCCTGACCCGAAGGTCTGCAATACAATCTAACAAAGAAAGAGTTTCACCTGCCTAGGTAATACTAACTTCTACGTTGGGTATTACCAAAGATATACGCATTTAAAGTCACCGCGCCATGTCCAGTCTAACCCATTGACTCGCCCACTGTGCGTCGCACTATGATTTAGGTTCTAAAAAAGTCATTAAAAATCATCGTTTTCGACCTTTTAAGTTTCATTTAAAACTTTCAAGTAACATTTCTAGGTTGGAATTACTTGTTAAAATTACTCTCTGCGATTGACATTGGTTTTGAAAGTTTATAAATTATAGATTTAAAAGAAACTTTCTTTCTACTTTGTGACTTCTTTTTGACGATCTCTAACCATCGTGCGTCGCTCCAAACTTACAACGCGAATGTCACTCAAAATAAAATCCGTTTTAACACGGTGGGGTGTGGCCGTATGTATGAACAAGTATACATATACGCGGTACAACCCGCAGTGATTATTTTCGGTGTCTTTTTTTTGTTGATAGCATAAATCAAAATGGAACTTTCACGGGTACATGTTGGGAGCGTTCTGAAATTCCCCGGGTACCCGGTAAAGCTCCAAGTAGTTCTTTTACTCTCCGATTTCGTTTCAGATGACCCGGTGCAGTTTATCGGAGCGTTCTTAATCTCCGATGAAATTCATCAGAACTCTTCCCGGGGTACACCAGATTTATCAGAGTAAGACCTCCGATAAAGCCGATTAAAACTAACCTTAAAGAGGTAAACAACAAGGAAAGGAGTGAAGTGCAACATCATCATGTCCAGGAAGAAGAATTAAAATACTACATGTAATAAATATTTAAAACCATGCCTCGATCCGAATAGAAAAATAGTCATATTTGCTGACGGGAGGTGTTGGGGAGCGTTCTAGAATTCTCCGTTTAATTGTGATACAATGAAGTCAATAGTGTTAAATAGGCGCGCAGCACTATGGTTTTTTTCCCCCCTCCTTCTCTTTTTCTTTGTAAGCATGAACGACGAGAAAATATCTTTCGTCAACTTTTGTTACAGCCGTATATGACGCATGAATGCATCAGAGTTTTATCAAGTTGATGCATATAAAAAAAAATTTTGATATGCAACAAAATTTTGTAGAGAAGTTGCTTTTACCGTTTCCAATAGGGACATTTTTTGTTTTTTGGAAATTTTAAATCTTTGGCAAGGTTTGGATGATAAAAGGATTCCAATAAAATCAACGTGTGGGTAAAATGGGTGAACGTAGGGAAACATTTGAATATATCAAATATAGCAGTTTGCATTTTGATGCAAATTTGCGAAAACATTCTGCAACCAGCCAACGGTAAAATTGACCCCTGACGGGGGTTCTGGGAGTCCCCCCAGAGTAATAAAGGGAGGTCTAGAGGGTTCCCCAGAATAATTTTGATGTGAGAAAGAGTTCGTGGGGTATTATCTACAATTTATTTCCTCCGGTACTGGATTTCAGGACGATGAGATAAGAAGAGGAGAATAAGTGAGCCGAAAGAACCAGTAATCCAGATCAATAATTGTAGGGAGAGACATAGGGAGGGTGAGAGAGAGGGAGAGAGAGAGAGAGAGAGAGAGAGAGAGAGAGAGAGAGAGAGAGAGAGAGAGAGAGAGAGAGAGAGAGAGAGAGAGAGAGTGTACAGCAGTAAGAGGAAAGATGCTGGAGAAACACAATTATTTCACCGATGCTTCTTGTTGCTCGTTGAAAGCCGAATGTTGAATGTCTCTCCCGCCGCGTGTATACTGATACGAAAGTGAAAACTTTGAGCGCGTTTGTGTGTGAGGGTGTTCGTGAGTGTGTGAGTGCCACGGCGTGAGTCAGGAGTGACTGAATGTGGCTCCAAGAGCTTATCCGGACTGAGACTTACACCTTGATAACACTGTTGTCAGATCTGATTTGAAGGAAAATCAGGATCTCTCCACGGAGAAATATTTTTTATTGTATTTACGGAACGTACTATGAATTGTTAGAACTGCACGAGTAATTGCGCACGAACTGTATGTAATCTGTAATCTCTGATCTGTAATGTTTTCTCAACGGGTAGAGTCGTCGCTGACTTTAAAAAAACTTACGGATATTTTAATAAATGAACGGCATTTTCATCGATTGAGAAATAATTACAGATAAGAGGATTTTCGTGAAGTACAGTCATACACAGGACTGAACTATGTAATCTTTTCTCAAGCGGAGGAATCATCGGTGAATTGAAAAATACCATTATAGTTATACGCAAAACGGCGCAGCTCTGGCTTGTTTGTAAGAAGAACAGTGGCGAAGTGTGCAATTTGGCAACGTTTCATGTTTCCCTTTAAACACATTAGAAAGGTCGAAACGTCTAGTCATCGCCGATAACCGAAGCATTCGATTTTTTCCGTAAGTTTTAATGCAGGAAGTAAATCGTTGCCAAATTTCACGCCTCGCTTCTGAAGAAGAACAAGCATGACATGTACTCTGCATCTAGGAACTAGTGATAATATCCGACAACCTTGCACTGCAATGTGCATACCTATACTTTTGAAAGTCTCAGTCCACGGAACCGAGCAAAGATTATACACATGTACGCTAAACTTTCGGATTTAGAAATAAACACGTTAAATGTACAGCGGAGCGCAGGCGCGACTCGCATGACCGAGCCCTTTGATCCGAGAGATGCAACTTTGTTGTGGATGCAAATGATTTTTAATGTGTCCGGCGAAGATGCATCGCGGATGTGCTTACTACCACGGATATACTAGACCCATGTCGCCACCTCTCCTGCTAACCGCAAAATGAGCTTTCCAAACACTGTTGTCAGATGCCGAAGAAATAAATCCGTGTCCATTTCCCGTTCGAATGATTGGGGCTCTTGCAAACTTTTAGTAGACAGGAGGCTGATTATGAACGATTGTATCGAAATGCTATCGAGTCGATGATCAAGTGCGTGTTATCTTATGAATGGTGCCATTTCGAAAGGTTTCATTCCGATAGGAACCCTCCTATCTCTGACTCGGCAAATATCGGCAAGTCTCATATTTTGGCAAACCCGAAAGTGACAAGTTTAAAGGTTACAATTTTTAACCAGCGAGTCATCTCAGATGTTTTCGGTAAAGTTTGAAGAAATGGAAAACACTTCGGGGAAACTCGAAACAGCATTCGATGTATAATACAGGAAAAAATAACCTTCGGAACCACTTTCGTTCGCACTTGACAAATGGTTACATGTAGTTCCTGCGACTTGCGACGCGACGTCGTCTAATTACTTATGCCTCTGCCACGCCGCACAGTGGAGCGAGTCAATGGGAGGCGTCGGACATGGAATTTTTGATTAAAAATGCTTTGAAAGTTTATACAGTCAAAAAATAAACTGTAAAGAGTGGGACAATTTTAAGAAGAAACCAACGAAACCTTTTTCAAAATTTTACGTTACATATTAACAAAGAAATACGCATTTGCAGCCACCAAAACCTGTCCAGCCTCTCCCAGAGACTCGCTCCACTGTAACTTCGCTCCGGTGTGGCACGGCACGGGCTTTAGTCACCGTCTATCCCAACTTCCATTCATCATAAGAAAATCGCCGCCAAAAATTAACCCTGAGCAAATCAAACCACAAGCAGTAAGTACCCCTTTGAAAGATTCACAAAAAAATATTCTGAGACATTAAGACATAACGGTTTCTCGTTTTTTTTTTTGTTTTTTAGTTTTTTTTTGTTTTTTTTTTTTTTTTTTTTTTGTCAACCGAATTCACTAACGATAACTTTGGTGATGGGTACAGATGTGTTCGAGGTTTCCAGGTTTGGGTGATTATACATATACATAGAAATCAATTGGTAAGTAGTTAATGGTATCTTTGACCTTAACTTTTCCTTAAAATGTAAGCAAACCACGCCCTTATTGAATTTGTCCTCAACCGGTTAAACCAAGGATATCAAAGTGGGAAGACCATAAAGTTGCAAAAACTGTCTTGAAACCTCTATTTTTGTTAGAGATTAAGGATGATTTGAGGGGCGGAGAATGGTTACGTGCTCGTAGTAGTAGATCTACCTGATTGGTGGGGGGGGGGGGGGGGGGGGGGGGTGGGGGGGGGGAGAGGTGTGGTTGTGTAGACTCAAGTTGAGTCAAGCTGTCTACCTTCCGAGACAGAGCCACAGAGGCGCCTTCCAAATATTTTCCGAGCATAACCTAGTAGGTCGTATGCCCGTATCAGTTAGCGTATTCCGCCTACGGTAGCTGCTACCAATCCCTGGACTCAACCCGGCAAAGGATTCAACGTCCAAAACTGACCCATACAACCTCTTTATAACGCCCTAATGGGGCAGTTGCAAGGGTCTCAAATTGTATGTTTTTTATAAAGAAAATGAAAGTACTCAATGAGCTGAGAACAAGGATGGCTGTGGTTCCTAGATCAGTCCATTTGTTCCGGCGATTAGTTTTTGGGCCCCAAAGATACATTGTTTTAACCCATACATGCCCATTGGGTCGTTAACGACCCACTTATAATGGTTTTTTTTTTTTTTGGCCAAATTACAGTAAATTTAGGCCAATTTTACTCAAAAATCAATGCTGTGATCTTTCAGCCCCTGTAATTTAGGTGGACCAGAAAAATTCACAATTTTTTAATTATAAATTTGTTCAACTCTAAGATGGTGTTTTTTGAGAAAACACCATAAAACACCCAACATGTTCAAATAAAGTTGGGCATACATTGGTTAAGTGGGAATGCCGCGATTGATTTCTTCCGACTTTACACGTGTGCACTGAAAGGAATCACTTCTTTTAAAAACAAGGAAACACGTTTACTTGTGACCGTTTTCCTTGCGCGAATTAATGTTCTGTTGCATGAAGGAGAAACACTTGTCACAGCAAGGAATCTTTCACTTGTAGCAGTAGACATTATCCTTGGGTTAAAACAAAGAGTCCTTTCGATAAGTTTTTTTGAAACCGGGACACTTATGAAAAAACCGAAGGCACCATTGCTCTCAACTCATCAAAAACTAACATTTTCTTTATAGTCTAGGGCCCGAAAATCGACTTTGGGGTACACTTTTTATACTTCCAGGGCGTGTTCTGGGTCACATGGGACACCCTTTTTTGCCCATAGGAGCTCCCAAAAAATCCGGCCGCACCTTCATATCCGCCATTTTGTATTTTTTTGGAGTTTTCCGAGGTGCATTCAAAAAATCACATAAATGCAGAGAACGGCCGCTTCTAGGAAAAAATGTCTAAGGTTAAAAGTTGTTTAAAATTAATTTTTACATCCCGTAGATTCGCTATGAAACCCCATATTGCCTGTTTAAGTGGAAAAAATCGCAAAAACATGAAAAAAAAGTCAAAATTTTCCTCCCTAAGTTTTGAGGCAAAAATTGTCAACCAGCATAGCTGACGCCAGAAAGGTGCTAATTTTTTTTCAGCTCGGTAGAAATCATCCCAACATACTACTAAAGCACCCTACGTCCCTAATCGCGTCAGGGCTTAGCCCTTTTCCCGGCCTTAGCACTCGGACTTGGCTTATATCTAAAAACTCAAAGATCTCAAAATTCGTGTAATATACGAATACCTCTGAAATATAGCAAAATATCGAGAATACAATCCCGAATGAAGCCTCATTTTGTGTTTTCTGAGTAGCAACACTCAAGAATATCATCTGAAGGACGTAAAAGTTTACCCGGAATGGTGCTTTCCTTTATAGTCCAGTCAAATGGTCGAAAATAATGGCTTCACCTGGAAAAAAATGGTGGAAAGCGGGAGTTGACGTTTTTCGGTGCAGTTAGGTGTCCTTTTTAACATACTGATTTTTCACCCCTGTGAGGCCTGTGCTAAAGCCGCCATCTTGAAAATAAGAAGCCTAAAAACGGTTTTTTGCAAATATCTCGATTTCTATGCATTTTACGAGAAAAATACTTCAGTACTAAAATGTTGTACGCAAAATTTCCCACAAAAAAGATTCTATACACTTTTTACGTACAGCGCATAGTTTAGGAGCTAGGAGCGTAAGTAGATTTACCCTTTTTTCGGTACCCCCGCGCGAGCTGCGAAACGCGCCCTAGGCACTCGGTGCATCACACCGCGCTTGTCTCCTCTCTATCTCAACGCACCGCATGCTTTATTTAGGGAAGAGGGGGTAACATTGGCACCCCAGGGACCCCAGGGTGTCCCTAAAGCACCCTCTAGTGCCCCCCTGAGTCCTCACCCCTCCGTTGAGAGTTAAAACAGCCTATGTGCGCACGGGAGTTGGGGGGTCCATTTTCCCACTTTTTTTACCCGATTTTCGACGAAACTTTTTGTTTTCCCCCCGCTTAAGATATGAAATTTCATGCCGAATTCCAAATTGTAGACCAACTAAATTACCTCCCCCCCCCTTCCTCCCACCCACGCTCCTTCCCAAAACACCCCCCTCTCCCCATAATTGCCGCGTTATCATCGTTTTGATAGCGGTTACAGAAAGAATTGGAACCGTTTTGTTTTGTTTGTTTTTTTTTTCCCCCTTTGGAAATTTTTTTTCCCCCTTAGCATAGAGGCAAATGTAATGACAAAGTTATGCTGTTCCTCTTTTTGAGCAAGATATATATTACTGCGTAGATACTGAGGGATGGAGGAGGATCAACTTTATTTATCAAACATTTCTTTTAAGTTTAGAATATATAAAGAATTTTCTGTGAGAAAAACTCTCTTCAAATATTATATAATTGAACTCAGAACTGTCTGAATGTTTTTGCTCTTAATTTAAACACGATCGAAAGTCAAAATGTTTATATAATATCAAGTATCAAGAGCGGTTCAATTTGTATTTGTCTTTAATAAATTATACCAACCCCCCTTCATAAATGTCAACATGCAGAAATATGTCTAGCTTTATTAAAAAAACTATATCTCTTGACATTTATGAAACGGGGTTGGTATAGTTTATTGAAGAATAATGATAAGTTTACAAAAATGGCGAAAAGTTCTGAATGTATACTTTGCACGGTTGTTTTCAAGTAACTTTAAAAAAATTATGCATTATTGGGTAAAAGTATTATCGTTTTACATTTAAACACATGTAGGTCAAAGTGTAAAGTAGTATTATGCTTATGCTATGATCTTTACATCATTGCATGGGCAATTTTATACATGCAGTTTCTTTATTGGAATAAGAATAATACAACGAGAGAAATGTTCCTGTTAATTGAACCGGACGTCTGTTTAATACTTATATTTAACTGGAATTCCTGCTGTTCCAACAGAAACCAATATTATTTTAAAAGGATTTCCTGTTACTTGACCAGAATTCCTGGTGTAGTAACGGGGGTTCCTGTTGAAATAAAAGAAATTCCTTGTTAAAATAATAGGAATTCTGATTAAGTAAGTATTAAAAGAACGTCCGGTTACGGCAACAAGAAATTTTTCTCCGTGTATAGTTCTAAATGAGGGCAAGTCTGGTGAGAAAATCAATCTCATTAAACAAAAAATCAGTGACGGCTCGTGCCATGAGGCAGTAACAGAGTCGCTCCATTTGAACCTACGTAAAATAATCGTTTTGCATCCCAGAGAAATCGATTCTATTACATAGATTCAAATGGCAAACGACACGGTTGCCGAATGTCACGAGCCGCCAATGTATAAAATTATGCTTCATTTACACAACTAGGAAAGAAAATAAAATACGCGCCAAATACAAATGAAACGGCTCTTGATACTTTATATTGTAAACATTTTGACTTTCGATCGTGTTTAAATTAAGAGCAAAAACATTCAGACATTTCTGAGTTCAATTATATAATATTTGAAGAGAGTTTTTCTCACAGAAAATTCTTTATATATTCTAAACTTAAAAGAAATGTTTGATAAATAAAGTTGATCCCCCTCCATCCCTCAGTATCTACGCAGTAATATATATCTTGCTCAAAAAGAGGAACAGCATAACTTTGTCATTATATTTGCCTCTATGCTAAGGGGGAAAAAAATTTCCAAAGGGGAAAAAACACAAACAAAACAAAACGGTTCCAATTCTTTCTATAACCGCTATAAAAACGATGATAACGCGGCAATTATGGGGAGGGGGGGGTGTTTTGGGAAGGAGCGTGGGTGGGAGGAAGGGGGGGGGGGGAGGTAATTTAGTTGGTCTACAATTTGGAATTCGGCATGAAATTTCATATCTTAAGCGGGAAAGAAAAAAGTTTCGTCGAAAATCGAGTAAAAAAGTGGGAAAATGGACCCCCCAATTCCCGTGCGCACATAGGCTGTTTTAACTCTCAACGGAGGGTGAGGACTCAGGGGGGCACTAGAGGGTGCTTTAGGGACACCCTGGGGTCCCTGGGTGCCAATGTTACCCCCTCTTCCCTAAATAAAGCATGCGGTGCGTTGAGATAGAGAGGAGACAAGCGCGGTGTGATGCACCGAGTGCCTAGGGCGCGTTTCGCAGCTCGCGCGGGGGTACCGAAAAAAGGGTAAATCTACTTACGCTCCTAGCTCCTAAACTATGCGCTGTACGTAAAAAGTGTATAGAATCTTTTTTGTGGGAAATTTTGCGTACAACATTTTAGTACTGAAGTATTTTTCTCGTAAAATGCATAGAAATCGAGATATTTGCAAAAAACCGTTTTTAGGCTTCTTATTTTCAAGATGGCGGCTTTAGCACAGGCCTCACAGGGGTGAAAAATCAGTATGTTAAAAAGGACACCTAACTGCACCGAAAAACGTCAACTCCCGCTTTCCACCATTTTTTTCCAGGTGAAACTACCATTTGACTGGACTATTACATTTTGGCTGAAATAGCCTGAACTGGCTGCTATGTGAGAAACGCGCTCAGCAGGATGAGTCAGACCACCCGTATCAGCCGTTTTTGGCGATGAAGGACTGAACTTCCAACTTTAGGATAGGTAAGTCGAGTGGGAAAATACACCCGAAAAATCAGAATTTCGTATTTTCAATAGCTCCCGAGGTCTCCCTAAGGGGGCTTCGGGGGACGTGGAGGGGCGGGGGGCCGGAGGGAGTTCAAAAACAAAAACTCTGATTTTACAAGCTTTTACTGGCTCTCTAATGGCAAATGCAACGTCAAATTTGTAATTTCCTCAATATTTTAGTGAGACGTTTGAAGGGAAAAAGCCAATTTTGTCCGATTTAGGGCCCCCGTAAAAGGGGGCCTCCCGTGCTAAAAACCCCCGCAAGTATTCAAAACCACAACAACGTAAATTCGTTGAAGAAACTCGGGGAAAATTGCTTTTCCAGGTTTTCGACGACGAGAAACTCGAATATTTGGGTCTCGAAGAGCACCTGCTGATGTTTAGGGGTCGTTTGGGTACGTAAGGGAGGGGGCGACGCGATCCCCAATCGCGCGTGTTTCAACTAAACCTCATCGTAGAACATCGAGAAACAGCAATTTGGCCCCTTATTTTTGGCCCTAATAGGTCTTCAAGGGCCGTTTCTCAGGGACGGCAATATTTTCCCTGAATTTTTTAGGATGACATACATTGGAAATGTCTCGTCAGGATTTCCGTTTCTTGCGCTGTTTCCACTAAAAAGATAGTGGACGCGCGGGTGGTCTGAAACACCCTGTTTGTATAATAGAGACCACGCACTTGCACTATCTATCTTTCCCATGTTTGCGCGCGGAGGCAACTTTTTTTTTCGGGGTCTCAATAGCACACCGCAAACATGGACCATACGTTGACTGATGAGAAAATTCGTTGAGATTTTTGCCTAAAGAAACCGCAGCACCGAAATTGCATCAGTCAACGTATGGGCCATAATGGATGGCGCTCCTTCCTGCTCCCTGTGTTAATTCCTGTCGAGTCCCGAAAAATAAGTTACCCACCGCGCGCACGGCCTGTGCGTGGTCTCTATTATTATTATCTCTGGACAAGACTGGAGCCCCCCTCCCCCCGCCGCATCCCATGAACGGCCTCAAAATGTCCCTGAGTGCCGTTTGAAACCCAGAGATCTGAGTTTTCCGTCGTCAGAAACCGGGGATAGAATTTTTCCCGAGATTCTACGATGAGGTTTAGTTGAAACACGCGCGATTGGGGATCGCGTCGCCCCCTCCCTTACGTACCCAAACGACCCCTAAACATCAGCAGGTGCTCTTCGAGACCCAAATATTCGAGTTTCTCGTCGTCGAAAACCTGGAAAAGCAATTTTCCCCGAGTTTCTTCAACGAATTTACGTTGTTGTGGTTTTGAATACTTGCGGGGGTTTTTAGCACGGGAGGCCCCCTTTTACGGGGGCCCTAAATCGGACAAAATTGGCTTTTTCCCTTCAAACGTCTCACTAAAATATTGAGGAAATTACAAATTTGACGTTGCATTTGCCATTAGAGAGCCAGTAAAAGCTTGTAAAATCAGAGTTTTTGTTTTTGAACTCCCTCCGGCCCCCCGCCCCTCCACGTCCCCCGAAGCCCCCTTAGGGAGACCTCGGGAGCTATTGAAAATACGAAATTCTGATTTTTCGGGTGTATTTTCCCACCCGACTTACCTATCCTAAAGTTGGAAGTTCAGTCCTTCATCGCCAAAAACGGCTGATACGGGTGGTCTGACTCATCCTGCTGAGCGCGTTTCTCACATAGCAGCCAGTTCAGGCTATTTCAGCCAAAATGTAAAGGAAATCACCATTCCGGGTAAACTTTTACGTCCTTCAGATGATATTCTTGAGTGTTGCTACTCAGAAAACACAAAATGAGGCTTCATTCGGGATTGTATTCTCGATATTTTGTTATATTTCAGAGGTATTCGTATATTACACGAATTTTGAGATCTTTGAGTTTTCAGATATAAGCCAAGTCCGAGTGCTAAGGCCGGGAAAAGGGCTAAGCCCTGACGCGATTAGGGACGTAGGGTGCTTTAGTAGTGTTGGGATGATTTCTACCGAGCTGAAAAAAAATTAGCACCTTTCTGGCGTCAGCTATGCTGGTTGACAATTTTTGCCTCAAAACTTAGAGAGGAAAATTTTGACTTTTTTTTTCATGTTTTTGCGATTTTTTTCCACTTAAACAGGCAATATGGGGTTTCATAGCGAATCTACGGGATGTAAAAATTAATTTTAAACAACTTTTAACCTTAGACATTTTTTCCTAGAAGCGGCCGTTCTCTGCATTTATGTGATTTTTTGAATGCACCTCGGAAAACTCCAAAAAAATACAAAATGGCGGATATGAAGGTGCGGCCGGATTTTTTGGGAGCTCCTATGGGCAAAAAAGGGTGTCCCATGTGACCCAGAACACGCCCTGGAAGTATAAAAAGTGTACCCCAAAGTCGATTTTCGGGCCCTAGACTATTAAAAAAAAAAAAAAAATAAAAAAAATAAAAAAAAAAAATAAATAAAAGCAATTTCAGACCCTTACAATGGAGCTGTTGCAAACTTTTGCTACAGGCTTATTAATAGTTGTTTCCGGGGTAATATCCAGTAAAAATGACGATTAGCGCACTAAAAAATCACGAAATCCATTCCTTAACTCACAAAATGCTTTTAAACGCGAGACCGTAATGGCGGCCGGGGCCGCGGTTTTCATTGGGGTTCCCTATCTTCAATCAGCACCATCTACACGAGGTATTCTCGCAACACCACACAAGAAGAAGAAGAAGCATACAATTGCCATAAGAAAACCGCGGCCTCGGCCGCCATTGCGGTCTCGCATTTAAAGCATTTTGTGAGTTTAGGAGTAGATTTCGTGATTTGTTAGTGCGCTAATCGTTATTTTTACAGGGTACTACCCCATAATCAACTATTAATAAGCCTGTAGCAAAAGTTTGCAACAGCTCCATTGCCCCATGAAAAATGCCAAAAACATGACTTTTCCCAAAAGTGACTAGTGGCGCTATCCATCGGATTGAAATGTGGAAAAATGTTGCCAGGAATCTCCTTAGGTTTAAGTATACCTGTGAGCAAATATTATTGCCCAAGTTCAAGGAGCAGCAAGTATGCCACTTAATTCAACTGGTCAAAGTTGGCAGCCCTCTCCGACTGTCCCTAATCACCAAGAAATGACGCTTGTACGAAAATACGTGCACACTGCACATAAACTCATGTCATGCATACTTTGAATGATTTTCTCTTGGAGAGAACAAGAATATTTCTCTTTTAATCTGAATACAAAAGAGAGTCCATATAGCTATATAGTTCGACACTCATATACGGTGAGAAACGAACATCACCAGTTTCATCATGCATCTTGCATCATGAACCAATTACATCTTGTGGAAAGGTAAGAATCACTCTCGGGCGATCAACTTAAATATCCTGCCGCTCTGCCTGCCGCCGCGCTGCGTCCTGAGAACAGAACCGTTCGAGTGCAGAACATTATGACCTTTCCACGTCTTATACTTCATCGAATGCAAAGGTTACACAATATGTACTGCTACCATTATTGCGAACCAGAAATAAGGTATTTTCTGAAACATTTGTGATCCAGTTTGATCAATATTTGATTCATTCAACTTGAGAGAACCCCAACCTTTTTTTTTGTATACCATCGTACGATGGTACTATGACCTTCAAAAGAAAGTCCTCTCATTGAAATGGAGCTGTTGCAAACTTTTGCTACAGGCTTATTAATAGTTGAATATGGGATAATACCCTGTAAAAATAACGATTAGCACACTAAAAAATCACGAAATCCACTCCTAAACCCACAAAATGCTTTTAAATGCGAGACCGTAATGGCGGCCGAGGCCGCGGTTTTCTTATGGCAATTGTATGCTTCTTCTTCTTCTTGTGTGGTGTTGCGAGAACACCTCGTGTAGATGGCGCTGATTGAAGATGGGTAACCCCGATGAAAACCGCGGCCCCGGCCGCCATTACGGTCTCGCGTTTTAAAACATTTTGTGAGTTTAGGAGTGGATTTCGTGATTTTTTAGTGCGCTAATCGTTATTTTTACTGGGTATTACCCCATTATCAACCATTAATAAGCCTGTAGCAAAAGTTTGCAACAGCTCCATTGTCCTTGGAATTGTCTATAATATTTCCCAAACATAGTTTCAGATTTTTAAGGCATACATTCAAGTGCCAATTCTACACTCAGAGAATTCTTCTTTTAATCCAAGGTGTATTTCGTTTGTGTTAAAGAAACTGCAGATTGAAATATTGACTAAGGGAGAATTCCTGTGACCCGAGGAAAATGTGCGCTGCCACAAGTAAAAGATTCCTTGTTGTGAGAGTGTTTCTCCTTCATGCAATCAGAACTTTTACTTCGCTCAAGGAAAACTGTCACAAGTAAACGTGTTTCCTTGTTTTAAAAGAAGTGATTTCTTTCGGTGCAACCTTTCGTTTTGACATACACATACATACATATGTATACATGTGAGTATCGTGAATATGAAGCAATTAGCTCGCCAACTTGTCTTTTGGAAGCAGTGGCGGCTCGTGCAATCCGGCAGCCGTGCACTTTTGCCATTTAAACGTGTGCAAAAAGATCGATACTAGGTGAGGCGCTGCGCCTCACCAAGTAATCGATTATTTTACACAGTTTTAAATGGAGGGAATCCATTGTTGCCACATTGCACGAGCCGCCGCTGTTTGGAAGAGTATAGCTCAGAGTATCGAGAAAATGCTTAAAACCTGCAAAAATGAGTCTGTTGCGAACCGTTTTTTTAAATGTCATTTCCTTAACGTACTTGATGAAAGGAACTCACAGTATTTTGTATAATTTTTTGTGAGCACGGGATCGTGAACTGAAATGTTTTTAAAGTTGCATATATTTCGAGCGATTTGAAAAGTTTTCCTTTCGGCGCGAAACTCGATGACGTCCTAGTCTAGGTCCAGCAGAGCGGTTTGGCTAAAATCAAATCACTGCCAATAGTACGCGTGTTTACTTTTCTGACAAAAACGCCTTCAAATAACTAAGTATGTGACTATTCATGCTTTCTCCCGAATTATTGGCGCCGATGGATGATGGCTTTCGACAAATTTATACAGGACTTCGTTTTGCTATGTTATTTAGCTGACAGCAGTGATTTGATTTCAGTTGGACCGCTCCGCCGGACCTACACTGTGACGTCATCAAGTTTCGCGACATTACTGACATTTTGAAATTCGTTTTTCAATGAGCGTCAACAAAAAGTCACTTTTTCTCCATTACAGAGGATGTTTTATGAGTTTTTGTTGTTTCCATTGGTTTTCTAGAAACATTTTACTTTAGAATCAGATATTTCTGGCTTTATATTTCAACAAAAGTGCACAACAGACCCATTGTCCGGAAGTACGGAAAGCTCTAGAAAAAGCACTTATTCATTCTTGGGGAAAGATCGTTTGAAAATTTCGAAAGAGTGCACATTGATCATGCAGGACCATTCCTGGATCCCTTCTTCTTGATACTGGTTGATGTCAAATCAAGATGGGTAGAATTTTTTTTTTTTTTGTTTTCCAAAAACACTTTGCCTTCTGAAAGTATCTTAAATCAAATCTATCCTATCAAGGATCTTAAATTAATATCTGTTTTCAAGGACTTCTTCACTTGATGGCGTGCAATGCCAACGTCTTCCCAAGCGAAGAATTCTCAAAGTTTTGCAAAGAACATGGCATACAACAAAAATTTACCGCTCCGGGTCATCCTTCTACAAACGGGATTGCAGAAAGGAACAGTGGCGTTGGAAGGAAGGACGAGAGATTAATATCTCGCGTATAATTAATGACATTTTTCAAATCGCCGATGAGTTCATCGGTTGAGAAAAGATAACACAGTTCCGTTCAATGTATGACTGTACTACAAAAAAATACTCTGATCTGCAATCTTTTCTCAATAAGTGGAAACGCCGTTAATTCATAAAAATATCCGCAAGTTTTTAAAGTCATCGACGACTCCACCGGCTGAGAAAAGAGTGCAGATGCGAGTATTTCCGTGAATTACAGTCATACACTGAACCGAACTGTATAATCTTTTCTCAACCGGTTAATCATCGGTGAATTGAAAAATGCCATTAATTATACGTAAAACGGCAGCTCTGATGAATATGCCTATAGAGACGCCACCCCCATTTTTTCAGAAAGGTCACCGAAGCGCAAAAAAATAAAAAAAATAATAATAAAAAAAAAAAGTAATCAATTATCAGACTTTCGATTAAAAAGTTGAGACAAAAGCTCACATAAGAAGGGTAATTTTTTCCAAAACGGGAGGGGAATCTACCGGATTAAGGAAGAGACGCCAGCTTCTGGATTGAGGGAGGGACACCAAATTGCCGAGGTTTCTTTGTTTTCCCTCCTTACCACCCGTTATTTGCATATCAATTGACGTATGTCTGCAATTCGGATGGTTCGTCAGTGTTGCGATTTATAATGGGTCTGTTGCAAAGTTTTGCTACAGCACTATAGAGTGTTCAATCTCATGTAAAATCGCGTGAAAAGTCCATTGGTGGCATCAGAAATTCATAAAATGCAGTATGAAACTCACGAGAGACGTTTAATGAAATCCAAGATGGTGGTAAAATATCGAGCAACCTGTATGCATGCACCACGAACATCCAAGGATAGCCAACCTCACAATATCGATCACACCCAATCACAACGTAAATAAACACATAACCTCTGAGGCTGTGAGGTTGTCAACGTTGGCAATCCTTGGATGTTAAAGGTGCATGCATACAGATTGCTCGATATTTTACCGCCATCTTGGATTTCATTAAAAGTCTCTTGTGAGTTTATTATCACATTTCACGACTTTCTGATGCCACCAATGAACTTTTCGAGCGATTTTACATACGATGAAACACTCTTTATCGTTGTAGCAAAAGTTTGCAACAGATCCATTTATCTCAATGTGTACCGTTAGCGGGAGTGTAAAAAAAAGGGGGGAGTGTAAAAAAAAGGGTGGAAGATGATAAAAATAGGGAGGGGGGAATGATAACGTAGAACATATTTTTATGCGGTGAACGTAACCAACAACATTCCATCCAGAAGATTTAACGAGAGTTGCACATATTTTTAGTAACATATTACTTTTTCATAACCAGGCGTTCAAGTTCTTTTGTGCGTCCGCCGTCCATGAGTCATGGGTCAAAGTTTAGAATATAGGACTTAATCAATACACTGATATTTCAAGTTAATTGTAAGTCTTGATAGTGATAGATATAGTTAGGGTACCAGGGTAAGATATCCATTTGTATCTACCTTGTTACAAACTACAAAGTGGAGTATTCGTCATTACAATGGGGGCTCTTGCAAACTTTTTCTATAAGCAAATGAATTGTATAAACTCTGCTGTAAAACCAACCGAAGTGTTACAAACACTCGGCTCCAATCACCAACTTGGTAACATGGATTTCAGCTTCTTGGCTGAATTTTCTCATTTTCAGGGCCACCAAACCGATACCATTTCTTACTGCACAGAAATTAGGTTACCTGGTCTTGCCAATAATTAATTGATGTGTACATTCGTTATTCCTTCAAAAATTTTTGAAATAATGTTAGCTCTGTATCTATACGCTCATTATTTATTCTTATTAAGGGAAGGATCTTTTGACCTAAAAAGACCCATAAGTAACTCCACTAAAACTAGAAAAAATTAGAAATAACCGATGTTTTGCTGCATTTTCAACGTAAACGACCTTCCTACAGTACACATAATTGATCCGCTTTCAAAAATTCGATTTGTATGAGCTAAAAAACAACCGTAAACTTTCGCTCTTCTAGGGCTTCAACGAAACTCCACAGCGGCCATTCTAGTAGCGATTCTGAAATCTGAGTGAATCTAGTTTGTTGATGCTGACTTACGTTAGCATATGGTCTCTGCAGTGAGTAAAACTATCTTTTGTTGGAGTCAACCAGACCCCCCCCCCCACCACCCTGGAAGGCCCCCAGGGGGCCTATCTTAACCCTTTATAGACCAGGTTGATCAACAGAACGCCACTCTTTCGTGAATAAAGGGAGGGTAGTTAACTGTTCGTACTCGGGGGAGTTGGAATTGCATATATGATGAATTGAAGGAGCCCGAACGAAACCTTATCTTGTAAGTGACAACCTCCAAAATCGCGTTTATTCTGAATCATAATACTGGAGCAATGTGAAATGGACTAGAATAGAAAAATGAGTATACTCGGGCTTGACCCGTAAGAGGTTAAACTGAAATGAGCAATATATTGATGAGCCGTTGGAATCGTCGGTAACATATGAAAAATACCATTAAATACACACAAAACGGTAGCTCTCAGGCACGGTTGAAAACATCTCGATTTAGAGTAAGTACAGGTAATCGGCGTGGTATGATGTCATTTGAATGCGTTGACAACGAAGATTAAAGCACTGAGCACACACGAGCATAACCACCGAGTGAGTTGACGAGCGGATTAAGCTCGTAACTTGATCGCGTGCCGCTCGATCCGGCGCGCGGTGCAGCGGGTGTCTCGGGTTGGCGTCCTGTCGCGTCGCAGTGAGAGTGTGAGAATAGGAGCAGCCTACCCCTCACTTCTCTTGCCGCGAGAGAGAGAGAGAGAGAGAGAGAGAGAGGGGGGGAGACGAGAGATACACCAACGCACAGTGCAGCGTACAGCCGTAAGTACACGCGTGCACTAGACTCATCGAATGCGACTTGCGGATCCAGGATATTTTCTCTCTCTCTCTCTCTCTCTCTCTCTCTCTCTCTCTCTCTCTCTCTCTCTCTCTCTCTCTCTCTCTCTCTCTCTCTCTCTCTCTCTCTCTCTCTCTCTCTCTCTCTCTCTCTCTCTCTCTCTCTCTCTCTCTCTCTCTCTCTCTCTCTCTCTCTCTCGTTCGAAACAAGTCCTTTGGCACGGAGGCGGTAAGGTTGTGGAATAACTTGCCAAGCCCTCTTCAAAATTTGGAACTGTCCTTTTATAAATTTTAAATGCGAAGTCTTAAAACTCCTCCCTATGGACTAGTATGTTGTATCTATTTTGTTTCATATCTTTCCTGTGAGAATTCTCTTATGCTCTTTATGTTTTCACAAAAAAAAAAATTCAGATTTTAATTTATGGACATCCAATAACTGTTCACACAGACCACAAGCCCCTAAAAGAAATTTTTTTCGAAAAAATATTAGTAAAAGTCTTATCGAACCGCCCTTCAAAGGTTACATTTAAAACGAAAAATTATTCCTTACGAGTTAAATACATTCCAGGGTCAAAAATGATCATCGCAGATTCACTTTCTCGAAATTTTTAAAGGGTAGAACCCGCTGATGAGGATATTGAAATGAAAGAAATAGTTCAATTTGTTGATTGTAATTTTGAAATTTCCACCCTAGGTACAATGAACTTCGAATAGAAACGCAAAAAGATCCTGTCCTTCAATTTTAAAAAAAAAATGTGAAATAAAAATTGGGAAAAAAGGGGTCACTACAGGGAAATTAAGGAGTATTGGAACGCTGGGAAATGACATTTACTTTAGCTATGATGAAATTTTTCAACAACAATGGGTTGTAATACCCCAAAATTGCGCATTAAATAATTAAAAAACTCTGCATTCAGGCCCACACAGGCATAAAAACTATCAATAAAGCTAGTAAAATCTTATTCTGGCCGCATTTTCAAAAAGACATAATGGAATTTATAAATTCGTGTATTTGTTCTAAATTTCAACCAAATAACACGAAGGAACCATTGATCCATCATGACATACCAAACTTGCCTTTTGTCAAAATCGGTGCAGACATATTGGAGTTTGAAGCCAAAATTACTTAGTAGTCGTAGATTATTATTCTAAGTGGATTGAAATCAAATCAGCTAAAGCAGTGATAAAAGATTACTAAACATATGAAAACTATAAAAATTGATGTAGAATCAACCGCGTGGCAAAAAAATAATGTTATCGTTCTAAATAATTCAATTGTTAGTAAATCTGCCACGAAAGCTTGTAATTCGTAAATATATTTGTTGTTTTTTTGAAAATAAAAGGGGGGGGGGAAATCGGAAGAAATCTCTACCCTGTGGTCTAGACAATGAATGCCACTTTACTGTGACTAGCAATACTGTGCAATACTGTCCACTAGCTACTGCTAGTTCGAAAAAAACCAAGATTCGATTAACTGAGGGTGAGGCGTTTGTCGCATGCCGCGCGCAGTCGTCGACGATCGGATTGCCTCGCCATGCATGCCCGGGCGCTACAGTCGTCGTATAAAATGCAGTTATCTCGTTCGGACTGCCGCGTTTGGTGGAGGGGGGATTAGGGAGGAGGGGGCTAAGGGGGGGGCGGTGCAAACTTTTTAAAGACCGCTGTCAAGACTTCAAAGAGCTCCTAATTAAACTTTCCGATTTACACGAGCGCCGGGCGTGAGGCGCGTGCGCAGCGCGAACTAGTCGCCAAGTCTATAAGCGCCCCAGTCCCAATCAAAAGGCGTGCGCGTCGCGTCGCACAATGGTCTGATATCGAGGAAAAAGTGGCCGAAAATCAAAGTCACCAAAAACCATCGTTTTCGACCTTTTAAGCTTAATTTAATACCATCCAGTAACATTTCTAGGCGTAAATCACTTGATGAAAGTGTTCTCTGTGCTTAAATTTTGCCTCGAAAGTTTATAAATGATAAATTGATGAGAAATTTACTTTCTGATTTTTAGCCACTTTTTGACGATTTCAGACCACAGTGCGAGGTGCGTACACTGTACAGCAGGTTTCACTGCAGGTATGTTTTACATCCGACCGAAACAAAAAAAAAGGAAGGAAAAAGAGAGAGAGAGAAAAAAAGGTGAAGAGTAGATGATGGATGCGTATGCGCCAGTTAGTTACTTGGTCAGCCAGCCGCCTAGACGCCTTATGAGAAACTTGGATCGCAACTGGTGCACAGTGGGGAAAAATTTACATATTTGTGGGCAAATTAAAAATCACTTAAAATTGTGATTAGAAAACTGTAAGCCTTTCATGCTGACTTTATTTTGATAT
Source organism: Trialeurodes vaporariorum (assembly GCA_011764245.1). Lineage (NCBI taxonomy): Eukaryota > Metazoa > Arthropoda > Insecta > Hemiptera > Aleyrodidae > Trialeurodes > Trialeurodes vaporariorum. The sequence continues at coordinate 69,492,079 of VMOF01000388.1, forward strand.
TTTTTTTGGACCGTTCAAAAGAGACTGTTAATTTTCTAAGAATTATGATGAGTCACACATTTTTTTGCAAAATGTAAATTTAAATTCAATTGATTCCCACGTTACACGCTGTGTAGCAATTCCCGAGAAAGGGTTAATTTATTTCTTTAGTAATTTAATTTATTTATTTTATTTTATTTGATTGTTTTAGCTTTGATTCCATTTTATTCTTTCCTCATATTGTTAAATTGTCGGGCTATTTGTGTAATTCTGTTGTTGAAAGGGTTAAATGAACCGTTTTAAGACTAGTATTGAGTCTGTATAGAACTTTCAAATTATCAGTTTCTTTTGACATCACGGTTCAGTCAAGACTGCCTTGAAAATTTGTTTTCTGTCGTACGAAAGGTTCAACGGATTCCAACTCCTCTCCAATTTAAACACCACCTTAAATTAATCACAGTTTCTCAATACATCAAACCTACATCCTTTTCCAGTTATGAACAAGATGATCGGACTTTCTTAGGAGAATGTTTTAAAAAACGAGTGAGTGACAGTTTGAAAAGTGCGCAGGTAGAAGATAAAGAATTCCAAGAGTTGAAGACACTAGTGGGTGGTGACTTTTTTTATTGGATAATACAGACGAAAACTGTTTTACAACGTGGCTGGTTACATCATACACAAAGTTGCTCGTCATCCACGTTACAGGTTACACGCTGTGTAGCAATTCCCGAGAAAGGGTTAAATGAACCGTTTTAAGACTAGTATTGAGTCTGTATAGAACTTTCAAATTACCAGTTTCTTTTGACATCACGGTTCAGTCAAGACTGCCTTGAAAATTTGTTTTCTGTCGTACGAGAGGTTCAACCGATTCCAACTCCTCTCCAATTTAAACACCACCTTAAATTAATCACAGTTTCTCAATATCAAACCTACATCTTCTTCCAGTTATGAACAAGACGATCGGACTTTCTTTGGAGAATTTTTTGAAAAACGGGTGAGAGACAGTTTGAAAAGTGCGCAGGTAGAAGATAAAGAATTCCAAGAGGTGAAGACACTAGTGGGCGGTGACTTTTTTTTATTGGATAATACAGAAGAAAACTGTTTGTACAACGTGGCTGGTTACATCATACCCAAAGTTGCTCGTCATGACAAAGTATGTGAACAATGTGTTACTTCATTGATTAATCATGACCCAGATGAGCCTTTGAACAATACTTACACTCGGCTAGTAAACTAAACGAATTCAAAGAAGAATATAGAACTGAAAAACATTCGAACATCTGCATGCATAAGATCATAAATCAAACTTTTGCTTGTTCTATCGTTGTTGGTCAAGAGTCCACTGGTCATAGGTTTGATTTTGACGGTGTTAGTGTGGTGGACAAAGAAAAGAACTTGTTTGCCCGTCAGATGATTTTTGTTTAAATGGCACAAGTGTCAGCGGACCCATTGCAAAATTATTATTAAACGAATGGATTGACGACTCTATTATCGATGCCTATTGAAATTTTATTGCAACAAGGAGCGTCAACAAACCCGGAACTCCCTCGAATTAAGATTTTGGATTCATTTTTTTTTTTCACTTCTTACACTAAGCGAGGTCCCAGCCATTTTATCTAGATTTAAAAACGTCAACTGCTCCGAACTAAAACATCATTATTCCCTGTAATGTTGACAATATGCACTGGAACTTGTGCAGGTGCTCAGTTGATTTAATCCCCATTTAATCATTATTTTTGATAGTATTTACAATGATCCACGCTAAATTAAGCTGCAATTTCCCCAGGACAAAAAAATTCGTTGTTGGGGCCCCTTTTAATTTTGTTTTTTGCTAAAGCAATTTCTCGCCGCGCACCGATCGCCGTGCCACTCATTTGCCCTAGGTAGCTCTCTAAGGATAGAAATAAAAAGCAATTTTCGATGGCAAAGCTGCTAAATTATCTATTGTGCCGCGATAAATGGCGACCTAAGGTAGGTGCCCAAAGGTGGCCCGCTTTTAAGGTGGCCCCCCTTGCTTATTTATTAAATTTACTAAATGACGATATATGGCTTAGTGCTGAGTAGCAGATGCATCTTCCCCTTTCCAAAAAATCAAGAGCATGGGGCGATTCTTGGGCGCGAAACATGCAACGTCCTTTTTTTGTAGGTTTTCCAAATTTTCACGGTAGTAAACAATCGTAACAGCTAACCTTAAATCGAGTCCACCTTTGACTTCATTCATCAAAATATCATAATTTTTGGGAACTAGAGTCTAGATTCCGTTTTTTGAACGATAAAATAGATTTGAATTTTTATTGATAAAATTTTAAAAAGGGGGGTTACATTTTTAGGTGCATCAAAAATGAGGGGTGGCCACCTTAGGTGCATGTTTTCGCAATGTAAAAACTCCATTTTTTTTCAAACGCAAAAAAACCTCAAAAAAGAAAATTTTAAAAAAAATGAAATTAACATTTGATGACCAACTGTCTAAATAGAAAATTGACATATTTATTTTTTTTTATCTCTCATTCCCATATGTGCATATTGGCCCAAGAAACACGAAAAAAGTTTAGTAAAATTTAAAACCAACGATAGCTGATTTTGGCACCTCTAGATGTTATGGAAATTTCCAGAATATGGTACATTTTTCCGATACTTTGAGTAAATTCGACATGCAATCAGGGAACATCACCATTTCCTAGTCAAAACATAGTATACTTTTGGGTTAACATTGCCAAACATCTAGCAGGGGCCCAAAAACGCTATGTTTGGGTTAATTTCCCGTAGTTTTTTTTTCCGTTAGGATGGCCACCCTTTTGGGGCACTTATACTTGTTTTTTATGGCCACCGGTGACCGATTCTCATTTCTAGACGAGCTAAGTATACCTGAATATTCACCCCGAAAAATCACAATTTGTTACTTTAGAGTCGTCTCCCGAGGAGAATTGTCGATATTTTCGTTTTTTCGCTCCTTTTCTCCCTCTCTCACCATTGAAAATTTCCCCACCTTCAGTGCCTTCTATGGTAACTTCTGTTAATTTCCAAGAAAACCCCCCCTGAAATACCCTCTGTTAATTTTTAATAACCCCTCACCCCCATGTTCCAGAAACCCCCAAACCCCAAAGGGTGGGGATGGTTTATATGTATATTAAGGAACAGGAGCAAGGCATGCAATTTCCGAGCTGATGTGGACAATTTAAGTTCTGTATACCACCAGTTTTTTCACCGTGTTTCGGTTGTTTCCCTGGTTTGTTTTCGTGTTTTTGTCTCTGTTGGTTTTGGCTTGCCGAACTTTTTCGTTCAGTGGCTGAGGCAGTGGCGTCGCGTGCACTTTGGCAACAAATATTCCATCCATTTTCACCCCTGAAAATATCGAATTCAGGGGGTGCACAGTGCACAAGGAAAATTCGATGTATTAATGCGTTTTAAAAGGAGCAGTTGCATTGTTGCCAGATGGACGCGACGCCACTGGGCTGAGGAGAATGCCGTTTGAGCCTCGAAACGTCCCACGGTTATTTCATTTTAATTTAATTTTTTAGCTGTGATCCCTTTTTTTTACTTTCTCGTTGTAGAATTTTCGGGCTATTTGTGTAATTCTGTTGTTGTTGATTGATTTACATGCATTCTGAGCAAATCTTTCGGGACCAATAAATGTTCGGTACAGACAGTCCCCGAAAGACGTTGGATGGTGAGCGTTTACGTGTGATTTGAAAAAGCCGTGCGTGCTCACCAATCATTTAGGTGCAAGACCGTCAGTACCGAACATTTATTGGTCCTAGGTCTAGATAGGTTTCAAGGGCTGACATAGGATTGCGCGAATGGACCCTTTTCCCCCCTTTTTCGGGGTCAAGGATTGCGCGAATCTATCAAGTATCGACATCCAACTTTTTACCCCTTACCTTCTACATCATCGCTGCTTTTAGTGCATATTCCTTCTCTGACGAGATAAATATCATGTGGTTCCTAAATGAAGTGAAGTATAAATGCTTGCCAGCCATTCTCTGATGAGACCATTTCGATCTTACTTATTGACACGGGCCCTCTACACCCATGAACTTTCTTAAACTCCATTTAATTCTCACTGTAAGGTAAGCAGTTCAAAAGTTTTCATCAAACTTTATCTCACAAATTAATTTTCTATGTTGCCAAACTGATACGTTAAATCATAGTAATTTCAAATTCGCACAATCCTGTGTGAAGTATATGGGGTTTTCATTCGCGCTATACTGGCATCTTTTTCGCGCAATCCTATACTTTTTTTAGGGACCATTCGCGCAATCCTGTTTCACTGGTTTCAAGGCCTAGTCCCTATAGATTCCTGTCATATGAACACAAATGCACCGGCAAAGCTTACTTACGCAATTCTCAGCGCGCATGTTCATATTTTTGCAAACTTATGCATTGAAATCGGCTTGCAACATACCCACTGTGAGTATTATCGACGAATTAAAGATTGCCGTATGATTTTCACGAGTTAAGTTTTGCATTCAAGGTTCTGGTTCGGCCACTCTTCATATTCCTTACACCTTGCAGGTGAGAGGACAGTGCGGGTGGGGCGGAGAAGCCGTTACAGCACTGGCGCAACCAGGATATCTCCCATCTCTCTCATTTCCCATTTGAATGCATAAGTAGGAAAAGGACAGAAGGAGGGGGTTTTATCCCGTTGTCCATCCTTGTCTAACATACATTTTTTAATGGAGAAAAGAGAGAGATGAAGAAACTCTCGGTGCGCTACTGCGTTACAGATCAATCCCGCACTCACACCCGTAACTACAAATGAGTGAAAATCTAGCGATAACCTTTAATTCGTCGATAGCTCCAAGGAGCGAAGATCAAGACCATCGCCTGAGGTGCCCAACCGCGATGATCATCGAACACCAAAACTTGCCATCGAAGAAATTCGGAAATTGACGTTTAAATTACTAAAAAGCTCATAGTGATCCATAAACGGAGTCAAATTGAGTCAATTTTGACTGATGAGCGCGTGGTTTGCATTCGCCAAGCAAGTTTCCGTTTCCGGGACCGCGGACCAATCACAGCCTTTTGTTGAACTCACCACTCACCAGTACAGGCGACTGTTTATCGTTGCAGCCGACGGACGACTCTCAAACAAAACTTATCGCACTAAACCTGACTTACTTTTCTAACACGGGAAGCATACGGTGGTGTGCTGGGTCTTTATTTGTCTCTGCGGTGTGCCCACTGTGCAGTGAGCGGCGTTTGCGTCTCAGCCGGCTATGTCTGACCAATACATGACCGGCTATTAAGCGAGAGCCATGAATCTGGCGCTACGAGCGGACCTAGAGTCCTCTACTTATACTCTGATACTCAGAGGAATGCATTAAACTGTGTGGATCGGGTGCAACTGCCAGTTCTGCAGATCTGCACTCTGATATGCAGAGGTTGGCATCCTCTGGCTTGTTACAATCCGCGCGCGCGCGCGCGCTCCGCTGTCCCGCCGCGCCGAGCAGTTGACAACTTGTTCCCAAGAGCCCATCATTATTCATTTAATACAACCGTACAATCAGTTATTTATGGGTCTAGCTGATTTATCTAGTCATAAAGATCAGTCATTCATCGCCTCATAATAAGGCTCGGAAACATGGATTAAAAGGTTGATGTTATAATATTGGAAATAATTTTCAAATCCACTTCAGGCCGCAGTCATCTATAATCGGAAATGGAGCTAAACCTTTGCTAGAGGCTTATTAATAGTTGATTCGGATGTAAAACCCTGCAAAAAAAAATTAGGATTAGCGCTCTAAAAAATCACGAAAAACTCATAAAATGCTTTCAAACGCGAGATAGTATAATGGCGGTGAAAGCCTTCAGGAAAACTGGATTTCAGAAGAAGATTGAGCGAAATTTACAATGGGTCTGTTGCAAACTTTTGCTACAGCGCCAAAGGATGTTCAATCTCATGTAAAATCGCGTGAAAAGTCCATTGGTGGCATCAGAAAGTCATAAAATAAAGTAATAAACTCACAAGATACGTTTAATGAAATCCAAGATGGCGGTAAAATATCGAGCAACCTGTATGCATGCACCACGAACATCCAAGGATAGCCAACCTCACAATATCGATCACACCCAATCACAACGTAAATAAACACATAACCTCTGAAGCTGCGAGGTTGTCAACGTTGGCAATCCTTGGATGTTAAAGGTGGATACATACAGATTGCTCGATATTTTACCGCCATCTTGGATTTAATTGAACGCCTCTTGTGAGTTTATTACTGCATTTTATGACTTTCTGATGCCACCAATGGACTTTTCAGGCGATTTTACAATAGATTATACACTCTCAATCGTTGTAGCAAAAGTTTGCAACAGACCCATTAAAGACATAGTTGTCGGGAAAGATGTGTTCCTCCAAGAAAAAAGATGTTACATGACATTGATACCTTTTTTGAACTTATTTCCTTTCCTATCTTTGCTTTTTTTTCTCTTCCTATCTTCCTCTTTGGTCTTTCTCTGTTCCTTTTTTTTCCTTTCCTTTTTCCCCCCTTTCCATCCCTCCTTTTTTTCTTGCTAATTGGGGGGGGGGGGAATCGCCCATGCGCCCAAGCGAGCCCCCGTTTAATCAAAATAACCTTCTGCCGCTCCGCCTGCGTTCTTGACTATCAAAACTTTTGCGGTTGATTGTACAAAATCTGGCTATACTACACAATAATAACTTGACTTTGGTGTTTGGAAACACAAAATTACATCGCAATCGTAAGGTCGAAAGCCTCATACTAACTAGCAGGGCCGGACAGAAACCAAAGGACCCAATTAATAATTAAAGTGCCAGTATATCTTTGGATACAGCTATACGCAAAGGTCAAGCGGTGAGCTTGGGGAGGACAGAGGCCCAGCGTAGCACCTCATGCACTCTATCCCCGGTCTCATTTACGACTCTCGTGTACCGTTATATCCTTCCAAAAATTCAACCTTAAAAGTTATAACATTTTAATGAGCCCCAGTTAAACTTCATCAGTTTTCTATACGATACCATTTTCTCGTGTCCCGAGCGAAAAGAAAGTAACATAGAGTCACTTAGTCATTCACTTTTGGCACAAGGTCCAATTATGCAACGTGTAAACTGAACTTGGGAGCATGATTCATTTTTAACCGTTCACTGCCCATGCAAACGCTTACGTAACTGGACCTCCGATCAAGTAGGTACTGGAGGAAAGCATGCTCAAAGATAGAACAAAACACATTTATGACCCGCGGCGTACTCTGCAGATTTCAATCAAGGGGCTAGAGCTTGTTTCAGAAGTTTAGGCGCACCTAGACCAGAATCTTTGACGAATTTTCAATTTGCCTTCCTTCAAATCAAAACAAAACTTGCCTCCTACTTTGAACTTTCAATTCTTAAGTGTTCCTCAAAATTTTCATTTTGTAACAAGAGCAATAAAGTTGAAAAATTTCAAAGATTATCGGTCCGAGTGCGCCTGCACTTCTGAGACCTTCTCTATAGTGTCAGTGTCTTCGTTAGTTAGGCCACAATCACTCGTGCTGATTGGCTGATCTTCAGTAAAGAGGTCGATTTCTGATTAGAAAATGGATCTTTTTAGAGTCGTTATTGCAATGACAGTCCATTGTCATGAATGTCATGAGCTATGGGCTCTCTAGAAAATATACAAAAATTGTAAGTAAGTTCTGATGGCGATAGTTTCATTCGAGGTATTTCGTGATTTTATCCTTGAAACGTAAAAGAGACGGAAGTTGTCTGTTATGCATACAATCGAATTTTTCATGACTAGGCATTTTGACAAATCCGCTGTTGATTTCGAAAAATCGATTAATGCTAGGAGACCCTGGAATCTCCTTTCTTTTTGGTCCAAATAAGTCCATAACCAATTTCCCATAACCAGTTTCCAAAAATTGGTCCTAACAAGTTCATAACCAATTTCCCATACAGTATGGAGATGCGTAGATTCATTAGGGTACGCAGAATCTGCATTGCATTGCATCTGTTTGCATTGCAGATATCTGTTTAATGTTTATATCCATATACTGAAAAAACTCATGCACTGAAGAAAAGCGAAAGTCATAGTGCCAGATTCTAATTGTATCACCAGAAGCACAACGATATATGAACGACAGAAAGTCAAAAACTTTGACCAGAAAATTCCGGTGTCAATACCAGAATGGTGGATAGCACTAAAACTGCCTGAAAATTTTCAAGAACTATGGTACAGACCTTAATAATGCTTCTGGTCATCTTTTTTTTCTGTGTGGACCTGTAGGCATGGGCGCCCGCAGAAAAATTTCCAAGGGGGGGGGCAACATTTTTGAACCCCACTGGGGGGTCAAGGGGGGAACCCCCCCCCCCCCCCCCCCGAGGGAAAAGGAAAGACTTTTTTTTTTTTTTTTTTTTTTTTTTTTTTTTTTTTTTTATTTCCCTCCTACAAATAGTGTACAATTATTAAGCCATTTTAGGTGTATCCGAATAGTAATAATAATTTTGACGCGTTTGATTTTATGAATGAACGGACAACAGATGATAATAATGGTAAGTAAATGTGAGTTAAAATTAGAACATAAACTAATAATAAAGCTCGTCAACTACAGGGTGTTTCACATAACCTGCTCACTATGGTTTTCTTGAACGGGTGACGATAAAAAAATCTGAAAAATTCGGTTTTATACTAACTCGGACCTGAAGTTTCATTTAAAAATACTGCCACAACCCAAAATTTTGTTTTTGGGGGGTTTTCAGGGGGGGTACCCCCCTAATCTCGAGATTTTCAAATAGCAACCCCTATCTTGTGATACCTCGTTTGAAAGAGGGTAAAATTCTAAGCATTTTGGCTTAAACCGGAAGTCGATATCTTTTTTCTTTTTCGAGATATCGAAGGTCGAAGATCGATATAGGACCAATTTTCGAAAATTCTTAACTCCTACAAAAAAAGTCGTAAAACAAAAAACTGCACATGTAAAATGCTCTAATTGATGAGTACTTTCAAGAAAAAAATACGAATTTACAATCAAATAAACCGGAAGTCGACTTTTAGGCACCTTAACATTCTTGGCGGGAAAACCCCCATTTCTCAAAATTTTCAAATGGCAACCCCTATCTTTCAATACCTCATTCGAAAAGGCGTAAAAAGTTGTGCATTTTGGCGCAATCAAAAGTCCGATATCATTTTTCTAATTCGATATATCGAAAATCGAAGTTCGATTTAGACCATTTTTCGACCCAGTAAAAACCGGATCCTATCGTGTGATACATCATTCAAAAGCACATAAAAAACCAAGAATTTTAGTGCAAACCGGAAGTCAATACCTTTTTTCGCGGTCGAGATATCGCAAGTCAAAGTTTTAGGTAGGCCCTAACCAAAGACTAAACTTTGACTCGCGATATCTCGACCGCGAAAAAAGGTATTGACTTCCGGTTTGCACTAAAATTCTTGGTTTTTTATGTGCTTTTGAATGATGTATCACACGATAGGATCCGGTTTTTACTGGGTCGAAAAATGGTCTAAATCGAACTTCGATTTTCGATATATCGAATTAGAAAAATGATATCGGACTTTTGATTGCGCCAAAATGCACAACTTTTTACGCCTTTTCGAATGAGGTATTGAAAGATAGGGGTTGCCATTTGAAAATTTTGAGAAATGGGGGTTTTCCCGCCAAGAATGTTAAGGTGCCTAAAAGTCGACTTCCGGTTTATTTGATTGTAAATTCGTATTTTTTTCTTGAAAGTACTCATCAATTAGAGCATTTTACATGTGCAGTTTTTTGTTTTACGACTTTTTTTGTAGGAGTTAAGAATTTTCGAAAATTGGTCCTATATCGATCTTCGACCTTCGATATCTCGAAAAAGAAAAAAGATATCGACTTCCGGTTTAAGCCAAAATGCTTAGAATTTTACCCTCTTTCAAACGAGGTATCACAAGATAGGGGTTGCTATTTGAAAATCTCGAGATTAGGGGGGCACCCCCCCTGAAAACCCCCCAAAAACAAAATTTTGGGTTGTGGCAGTATTTTTAAATGAAACTTCAGGTCCGAGTTAGTATAAAACCGAATTTTTCAGATTTTTTTATCGTCACCCGTTCAAGAAAACCATAGTGAGCAGGTTATGTGAAACACCCTGTATATCACTCCTTAGATTCACATTTCATTTTCTTTCAGTCCTTTCATTTTTCTTCGCGAAATTTTGACTGTTTTGAATTTCAGGGGGGGAGTGCCCCCTTGCCCCCCCCCCCCCCCCCCTGCGGGCGCCCATGCCTGGAGGGACAATTTTTACCGGAAAAGTTCAATGCATGGTGAATATTCATCAATAAGCCATCAGCCGTGACAACGATAGTGAGAAAAAAAAAAATTAATTGAGCAGCATGTCTTTAAAAGCAAAACAGTGTTTACTACCTTTGAAAAACACACTTTAAAATAACTCGAAATTACTTTTTCTTGTTTTATCAGATAATGAATTGCAAACTACACGGTACCTTAGCGCGTGGGCTGTGTTCATTAAAACCATCGAGGGGTAATAAAAAGAGCCAATGAGTCGGCGCTTACAACCTTGGAGGCAATTCTCGTTGATGTAAAATTGCGATTAAACGCATCACAGCTTTAATACACGGCATTTAGTGGGCCAAATTTTAATTGATAATTTAGTTTGCATGAATCTCTCTCCTCTCCTATACGTCCTTCAAACTTCCTCCTTCCCTCTTACCGAGCTTTCATACTATTTCGCTTCACCATAATTCCTGGAAATAAATTATCTTCAAATTATTATTTTTGAAACTGAACACTTTATGTTTGGTTGCTTCTGTGTGAAATTGTCACCCCTTATCATAATTGAATTAGTTTGATGACTGTAAAAGCGTAAACAATTCCTTTATCAAATCGATTGTTGTACATAGAACCAAATGCAGGTAAACCATTCTTGACAAATGGAGCAGTTGCAAAACGTTTGCTACAGGATAGTTAAAAGATGATGAAGGGATAAAACCCTATAAAAATGACGATAAGCGCACTTGAAACTCGCGAATTCCACACCCAAACTCACAAAAATGCTTTCGAACGCGAGACCGTAACGGTGGCGGCGCGGTGGTGACAACCGCTTAAATCTTATGGCAATGGGTCTGTTGCAAACTTTTGCTACAACGATTGAGAGTGTATATACTTTATAATCTAATGTAAAATCGCCTGAAAATTCCATTGGTGGCATCAGAAAGTTATAAAATGCAATAATAAACTTACAAGAGGCCTTTAATGAAACCCAAGAAGGCGAATAAATATCGAGCAATCTGTATGCATTGCACCGTGAGCATCCAAGGATGGCCAACTTTGACAACCTCGCACTAGAGGTAGAGGTTATGTGTTTGTTTACGTTGTGATTGATATTGTGAGGTTTCCTTGGATGCTCACGGTGCATGCATACAGATTGCTCGATATTTATCCGCCATCTTGGATTTCATTAAACGTTTCTTGTTAGTTTATTATTGCATTATTGACTTTCTGATGCCACCAATGGACTTTTCAGGCGATTTTACATTAGTTTAAAAACTCTTAATCGTTGTAGCAAAAATTTGCAACAGACCCATTGTATGATTTTTCTTCTTCTTGTGTAGTGTATTAAGGACACCTCGTGAGGATAGAGCTTGTTGAGAAAGGTAAACCCAAAGTAAAAGGCGGTAATCACCGCCTTTAAGGCCTCTCGTTTGAAAGCATTTCATGAAGTTGGGAGTGGCTTTCGTGATGTTTTACTGCGCTTATTGTCATTTTTACATGCTTTTACCCCCATAATCAACTTTTAATAAGCCCGTAATAAATGCGTGCAACAACTTTACAGCAAGACCCGCCACAGAGGGCTTAAAGAGTCGACGGCAATGCCCAGAAGATACAAATTAGGATAAAGGAGTCCAGAATTTTGGAGATCCTATAGTATAGTTGGGAAGAGCCATGTCTTGGCCTGGCAACATGGGCACGTAATGTGTGATGTGCAGACAAACAAGATCGAGACAGAAGGTAACAGACAAATGAGGCGACGATGCGATGCGATAAAGCGGAATGGTGATTGGTGCTCGGTGCGGCGGTGGTGGTTGTTGTGGAATCTCAAGCGGAAATGTTCACGTCTCCTACACGAATGCAGAGATCGAGTTGAAGCTGAGGCTATTCGATTAAAACTAGTTTAGCTCCTCTCCAGGTAATCGGGTTTTTAGCGACGGGTGTATACAGTATAGAACAGTGAACGTCGGGATAGGTAATCGGAATTCGAGCGAACTTTCAAAGAACTTTAGAACAGGTATTGTCACACAGTAACGTTACACTTTTCTCCATGTGGCGGGGGGGGGGGGGGGTGGATGCGAGGAGTCGAAACGCGGCCTCTCACTTTCGGGAGCAGGGCCCAATAAATGTACGATACACACGGGCTTTAGGTCGTACCTAAAAATGGCGATTCTAACCTCACATTTCTTTAACGGCACATCGGAATGCGTTGGGTGCGCTCCCAACTTTACGTTACTTGGGGCGGGTCTATAGCCTCTCTAACCCACCCTAAGTGCTATTTTGAGGTTAGTTTTGTGGTTTCGCAATTTTAAAACGGTCCGATGCGGTTCGTTGGCTGGTGGCCGATGCTTGTTGAAGTACTTAGGGCGGACTTGGGGCCGAGGACCGTGTGTACCGTAAATTTATAGATCCCAGGACGCCAAATTAAATATTTATTGGCTCATTCTCCTGCAGGGAGCCTACAACCACCTATAGGCACATTGAAAGAAAGGAAAGTGTAGTGTTTCTTGTCAGAGGACATCGAAGAGTTTAGAAGAGTATTTCGGCAGAGTTTTGAAACACCCGTGACCTCAGGGTACAGGATCTGAGACCATCAAATTCTGTCGCCCTGGCCGGGACTGGAACCCGAGACCTCTGGGTCAGCAGTCAGTTGCGCTAACTACTGGACCATAGAGGCCGGCAAATACTGAAGTTCCGACTTGAGTCCCTGTATGTTAGGAGTTAAGACAAGAAGGTAATCAACTTCTGATTGATTATTATCAGTTTTAAGGTTCTACGGGCGCCGCCATTGGATGCGTTTATGCACATTTGTTTACGTAGGTACATACATTGGTTTAAAAACGAAAAGGTCCCACGGTATTTTATGGTAAAAGGAGTTAATTGTCGATGAACCTTGAAATGTTGATCATGATGCACCGCAAGAATCTCTATAATGCCCAAAAGAATCTTTAAAACCGTAAATAGGTGCCCATCAGCAAAGGTAACGAAAGACACTACACCGTTAGAAACTGTACGGCACTGTAATCTTTGCATATGACCAAAACACAACAACGGTCCTCAGAATTAGAGTCCCTGTACGTAGAGGTATAAATACCAATAAAACATTACCTCCTTTCCTTTAAAACTTCAACAGCGCATGGGCGGATCCAGACTTTTGTCACTCTCTCTCTCTCTCTATCTCTCTCTCTCCCCGTTTGAACAAATAAGTTTTACCAAAAGGGTGCATCATGTGACTTTGACCCCTTTCTCTGTCCTTTTCTAACACACGTATTCAAATGGGAGGAGAGAGAGAGAAAGACGAATTCTTGAATCCACCCATGCAACAACGTTCATTGGTGCCTCTTCTTGATCGTGCAGGTAACCTCAAATTTTGTAAGAGGACCTCTATCTATAGTTGTAGGTATATATACATGGTATACTTATAGTGGAGCAAGGTCTGGTACTTTAAGCCCAACGTTAGCGTACAAACACTCACTCACACACACACTCACACACACAAGCCCTGAAAAAAGAACAGCAGCTTCATCTCCCCATTTCTTAACACTTTGCCTAGTCATGTCACTTGAGCACAGATCGAGTAGGCTCGTTCAACTTCGACTATTGTTAGATGAGGATAATAACGTCGTTAAGTCTTGGTTAGCGGCTGGCCAATCTTGCTAACAAGAGGGGATTTCGACGGATTAAAATCCTTTCTCAACACATGCACGAGCCCAATCATCATCGGCATGCTCGCATGGGTTAAAATCTATATCAGTTGCCAGATTTAAGGAAAATGTCGCAGGAGCGGATCCAGGAACGTCTCTCTCTCTCTCTCTCTCTCTCTCTCTCTCTCTCTCTCTCTCTCTCTCTCTCTCTCTCTCTCCCTCTCTCTCCCTCCTCTCTCTCTCCCTCTCTCTCTTCCCCTCTCTTCTCTCTCTCTCTCCTCTCTCCTCTCTCTCCCCTCCTCCCCCCTCCCTCCTCCCTCTCCCTCCTCTCCTCTCTCTCTCTCTCTCTCTCTCTTCTCTCTCTCTCTCTCTCTCTCTCTCTCTCTCTCTCTCTCTCTCTCTCTCTCTCTCTCTTCCCCCAAGCGTAAGTCAATCACATTTCCAAGATACTGCATTCGACCCTAAAAAAGTTACCTCCAACCCTGCAATCACGCACATTCTCAACATCAAACAAGTTTCCTAGCGACCGGTAGCCGAGCCACCAAATTTTCACATTCGAACGAAAATCGCTAGAATTCACAAAAGCCGAAGATTGATTCATTTATTTATTTATCTTATTTAATTATTCACTTGCATATCTACTCAACCAGTTATTTAAATATTATCATATTTTTTATTTATGAATGTATTTCTCAATCTATTTGTTTATTTACTTCATTTTTTTCTTTGTGTTTAGATTTAATTATTTATCTACTCATTAACTTGTTTACTTACTCTTTTATTATTTTGTTTTTTTGTTTGTATTGCGATTTAATTTTGTCTTTTCGATCGTTTTTTATATCTATAAGATTATTTTGTTAAAATATTTATTTGTTTAATTGTATATTCAATTATCCTGGCTCTAGGGTAGAAAAGACTACTCCAAGTCTTATTAGAGCCAGGCTAAATAAAATAAAATCAAAGCAATCACTCTCTCTCCCTCTGATGAAAGATGAAGTTGGTAAAAAACTCGACGTTCAATCTAAGTTGTTTGAATCTTTGCACGGTGAACTGAAGAAGGTGCAGCAGTCTGAGAATTCTGCCTAGCGCTCGGAAGTTAGTGATTTAAAACTAAAATGCTCTAAATTCGAAAACTCTAGTGATGAAGCGAAGCAATACTCGAGGCGAAATACGAAATTCGTGGTGTCCCGTACATTGCCAAGGATTACCAGAACAGACTCTCGAACTGGTGAAAATTATTGGTTTGGTTGTACGCTGAGCCTTAACATTGCTTCAGTTGCGGTTGACTACTGTCATCGGCTCAACCCGTCATCTATTGCTGTTTTTGTCAGAAGATTTGCAAGGGCTCTTTTAAATCGAAGGCGAGTCAAGCGGCCACTTTTGTGCAAAGACTTAAAAAGTCTTAGGTGATCTAAAACTAGGTGAAAGCTCCATTAGCATACATCCGAGTTTAACATACATCCGAGTTTAACGGCTTTCCGCAGCAAGTTGCACTTCCTGGCGAATGCTAAGAAAAATGCTCTGGGTTACAAATGGCTGTGGATCACTCCGGACGGAGATATCAAGATGCGTAAAACTTATTTACTTTTTTTCAAAAAAAAAAAAAATAAAAAAAAAAATAAAAAAAAAAAAGTTCAAGTGGACGCTGGTGGAGGCAGCCAGTGCCTTTGGCCTCCGTTCCATCCCCTCACCCAGTTTTTTAGTTCCTTGAGACTCTTGGATTGTGTTCGCGGCTTCTTAACGCAATGTGAGTATTTTCTCTGTAAACTACCTCCCTTTTGGGGGTAGTTGTTTTTTATTTTAATGTATAATGAGTGGTGCTAAGTAATGGGGGTTGGCCGTTGGGGTTCAATTCGGGTTTCCGTAGTCTTTATTGGAAAGGCCCCGCGGCCTACCTAGAACTTTCCTCTTTTCCTACTTAAAATAATATCGGGTTCGGATACCAAAGTAACCGAACCGCGACATCTTTCATCATCATTTACGGACGAAATACTCATCAAAGTCTTTAATAAAATAAAAGTAAAAGAGTCGGTCAATATTAGTTGACGAGGCAAAGGTTACCTTGTGTTATAGCTGTAGGAGTCCCAATTTGACTCAATTTTTGAACTGGTCGCATAGAACTGGCAGAAAGAAGGATGACGACGGCAGGGATTCAAGACCTCGGCCCTTAATTATTGTCAGATTTCTGAGCTATCGGACGGGGAACGAGATCTTTAGGAAAAGAAAACACCTCAAAGGTCAACGGGAGTCGATCAACGAAGATCTCACGGCAACGCGTCTGGCCCTCTTGAAAAAACTCAAAAATAAATACGGACCGAAAAACGTTTGGACAGTTGATGGAAGATTGTATTATGTAGATGGAAACGGCGTAGGATCAACTTGCCGCACAGCGTGATCTTATACTGGTAAGCCTTTCTGCATCCTAGTTGTAAAATTTAATTTGTCAAAAAATGACATTTCTTATAAAAAAAAAAAAAAAAAAAAAAAAAAAAAAAAAAAAAAAAAAAAAAAAAATCTAAACATAACATTAATCGAAAATGAAATTTTTTTACAACTGAAGTTTTCTTTTCCTTTTCTTATTTTAATATTTCATATTTTCCTCTCCAACATGCAACAACGCATGTAACTCTATACATTGTTTTCACGCATAGCCATAGTCATCTGATTTTGTTAATTCACTACTTTCAAACTGCTGTTGCTGATAGATTCCTTAATATAAATGCATTCGTGACCTCTTGCGATCAATTAATCTCAATTTCATCATATTCTAACGATTACGATGGAGAGCTCATGTCAAGAAAAAACGGGCTGAGCTCGGTCTGAAATATAGGAAAATGTACTGGCTGTCAAGGCCAAACTCAAAACTATCCGTTGATAATAAGGTCCTACTCTATAAACAGGTATTGAGACCAGTATGGGCGTACGGTTCCCAGCTTTGGGGGTTCACCGCAAATAGTAACCTGAGGCCTATTCAAACCTTCCAGAATATGGTCCTAAGGAAAATTGTTGGGGCGCCCTGGTATGTGTAACCTGAGGCCTATTCAAACCTTCCAGAATATGGTCCTAAGGAAAATTGTTGGGGCGCCCTGGTATGTCAGAAATTCTGACATACACAGGGATCTAGGCGTCGATGACGTCAGAACCCACATTAAAAAAATAGCTGAGAGGTACGAAGCTCGGCTACACTCTCACCCGAACATAGAAGCTATTCGACTTCTGGACAATAGCAATGTCCTGAGAAGGCTCCAACGGCGCAAGCCTTTTGAGCTGGCCTCGGATTATTATCATAAAATCTGAGGGACGGGGGTCAACTTTTTTCTCCTTTTTTCCCTCCTCCACTCAGAATTGTCTTTATACCTTCACTTCACTTTCCTCCATCTTTTCATCCCTTCATTCCATATCATCATCGTCATCATTATCGTCATCATCATTTTTATCTCTCGTTCGTTTTTTTTTTTTCTTTCAGGAACATAAAACTAAAGAAAATTTTACTATATCCATAAATATTTACAAAAAAATCATACTGTAATTATTTTATACTATTTATCATAAGAAAAAAACAATTATTGTACTCATGTTGTATAGTCGTGTTAATAAAACTTGTTTAAAAAAAAAAAAAAAAAAAAAAAAAAAAAAAAATCATATTCTAACTGATTAGTAATTATTTCTTTTGTTCCTCTTCCTCTTGTTATCTATTTTTAATCGGTTATTTAACTTGTTGCTGGAACCAGAAAGCTGGTTGAGTGAACTATAACCGCTGACTCCATTTGATGCACGCCGATACTTGTTAGCCCTTTAAAGACTAGGTTTGTTCAAAAGCCCGCCATAGGTAAGGGAGTTAACTGTTCTTACTTGGGGGAGTTGGATTTGCCGATACGGTGAATTGAAGGCGCCAGACGGAATAGTGTCTTGAATCTGTCTACATCCAGAATCGCGTTTATTCGAAATCAAGAGACTGGAACATGTGGAATAGACTAAACGAGTATACTCGGGCTTGCGGCCCATAAGGGATTAAATTAACAAGCCTGCTCTTGCTACTTCCCTAGCAGCATCGACTGCTAAATTTTAATTAAAAAAATCTCAATTTGACTTAAACAAACATTGAAAAACATGTAAAAAAGATGTAAAAAAGAAGAAAAAAGTATACTTCCACCAATTTTCGTCAAGTCTTTTTTAATACCTTTTTACTTGTACTTTAATAGTTTTTTAAATCTTTCATAGTGATTTTTGACATATTTTTCAATACTTTTTGATCATTATTTTCGTTCAATTTTAACAGTAATTAAAAAAGTGTAATAAAAATGTAACAAAGTATCCTTCCGCCAATGTTTGTGACATCTTTTTTAATTCCTTTTGACTTATTTTTCAATACTTTTTGGCATCTTTTTCACAGCTTTATAAATACTTCTTTATGATTAATTAAATTCAATATAGTCCCACAGCTATACCTCTAGGGGGTGCGATCATCACGGAGAAAAGTATCGCTTACTTTTGACTATCTTCAGCTTGCTCACTCAACAAAAATGGCTCGTTCGTTGAACAAGCGGGGCTTATTCTATCAACCAGTCTCACTCGTTCGGTTAACCAGCCATGTGTATACATTTTTGGACAAACAAATTTTAGTACAAGGAAAATCACGGACAAAATTTTTTTTAACCTTATGGGCGCTTAGTTGATTTGAAAAAAAGAGCACATCAACACGGGTTTTCCCATACCGATGTGCCCTTTTAGAAATCACCGATTCATTCGTGACCCGCACCTCTACTGGAAAGTTAAAATCTGAGGACGAGATGAGACGGACAAAGCTTCCTCAAGTTTTCGAATCAAGAGAAGGCTCACTCGAGATGAATGCAAGAGGTCAACGCCTTTTTTATACCAACACCAACAGTACTTCCAATAATCCGGTATGCAAACAAAGGAAACCTGTACAGTTTGTTCATCACAAACAGAGAGTGCGCAAATTTTAAGACGTGAATGATTTTCGGTCGAGTGGAATGACCGCTGGATAACACTCGTTATAAATCAACTGTAACCACTGCTTGAACTTGAGTCATGTTTGAAGAAAGACAGAGATTGACAGATGATGCAGAAAGGGAGGGAGAGAGGAAAATATAAAAAATAGAGATAGAGAGAGAGGAGAGAGAGAGAGAGAGAGAGAGAGAGAGAGAGAGAGAGAGAGAGGCAAGGTATAATTCATCTCAATCATTATTGTTGCACGGCGCATACGTTGCGGGGCACGTCGAAGAAACGTGTAGCTAAATTCACACGTTCGCTTGTGAGCCACGTTCAGTTCAAGCACGCGACGGACGCAGTCGAATCAAGAAATTCCCCTCTCTCTCTCTCTCTCTCTCCCTCTCTCTCCCTCTCTCTCTCCCCCCCTCCCCCCCTCTCTCCCCCCTCTCTCTCTCTCCCCCTCT
Organism: Trialeurodes vaporariorum; assembly: GCA_011764245.1. NCBI lineage: Eukaryota > Metazoa > Arthropoda > Insecta > Hemiptera > Aleyrodidae > Trialeurodes > Trialeurodes vaporariorum. Next base: position 69,511,328 of record VMOF01000388.1, read on the forward strand.
CTCTCTCTCTCTCTCTCTCCGTGTGAGTGACCTTACAAGTTGACGGATTTTCAAAGCACATTGACGACTTATTGTTAGATGAGTGGATTTTGGAGGTTCTTTTTTGGGTTAACCCTTTCACAGAATGTAGTACACGACGTGTGTACCATTTTATGTCAAATAGGATTCAATGGAATTCAAAAAGACATCTTGCGAAAAAGTGCGTGACCCAACAAAATTCTTAGAAAGTCTTAGAACCTCTTTTGATTTGAACGGTTTAGAAAATATATTGAAGAAAGTCAAATCCAAATATGCGTGTTTGAAAGAGTTAAAACCTGTGGAAATAACTGCTTCATATTGCTGCAGAAAAAGTATGTGAAAGACCGTTTATTCTTCGTTTGAAACGGATTGGTAATATCGGGATTTTTTTTTTTTTTTTTTTTTTTTTTTTTTTGGGGTCTCTTTGACAACGATGTGCGATAAAGCCCGCAAAAGTTCAAAGGAAGCGGCAGAGAGGTCAATAATCAAAACGCCTGAGGTTTCAATGTTCTGGCATGAGCTACTGTTTCTGCGCGCGCCGCGCCGCGTTGGCCTGGGCGCGCGTAGCGTAGCGGTTTTGTGCAGTGGCTCCAGTTTTTAATGTCTCTACATTTGCCAAAAGCGCCCGAGGCATTCCAGGCACCATTCGGTAGGCCGCCCAGCCCGCCCGCTCCACTCACTTCACCAGCGTTGAGAGGAAAGAAAAAAGACTCATCATTTCGTTTGTTTGGAAGACAATCGGAAAAAGTAAGGGGGAAAGAGACTGTTGCCAAACCGAAAGACTTGAAGGATTCAACAATTTTTTTTTTTTTTTTTTTTTTTTTTTTTTTAAATCCTCAGCTCTCAGTGATGAGGACACATCTTTGACGATACAATGACAGTCCAAGAACTTGTAAATATTTCCTCAAATATCACTACAGATGTCAGTTTAGAATCTGCAATGGGGCTCTTGCAAACTTTTGCTGTAAGCAAATAAATAGTCCAATCTGATGTAAAATCGAGCGAAAATCACACTCATGATATCTAAAATTCAGTAATAAACTCTCGAAACTGCTATAAAATTAAGATCGTAATGGCGCGGCGCGGCGGTTCAACGCAGGTATCATTGGAGATTCCTGTCTAATTTGTCACTTTCTTTACGGAAAAACAGAGATGCACATCAATTTAGATAAAAATCTCCCATGATACCTGCGTCTCTCTGCCATTCAGCCTGATTCTGAGAGTATATATTTCGTGATTTTTTAGTGTACTCATCGTCATTTTTACAGGTTTTTATGCAAGAATCGACTCTTCAATCCCCGATAGCAAAAGTTTGTAAGCGCCCCATTGCTTCAATCACTGAAGACTTTAAGTGGCAAGAAAACCGTACGCAACTAAGTATTTATTTGCACGTACGTAATGTATTTTTTTGGATTTGGGAGGTGGGTATGGCACCGACGGCCCCTCCCCTGAATCCGCCCCTGTAAGATACTACGTAGATTGATATTAATAGGTATTTATTGAACTATTAAATAAATTAAATAAGTACGCAAATAAAAATCCGATAAAACAAGACTGTGAATAAAAAGACTCACCAAAAACAGTCAATTGTAATTCTAGGCAAGTGATGCATATTCTGTCACTTTTAACTCACCTGAAACACTGAAGACATTCAACAATTAGTGATTATCAGTAAAAAGATAACGCATCTTAAGACTGAAAAATTTAAGCAGTATAACGAATAACGATAAGTGAACCAAGGTAAGAGATGATACTTTTACCAGCATTTCTAACGGTTGTACCATATTGTACCATAAACAATGCAAGAGTAGTTCCCTATTCTTTGAGCCAACGTCAACTGTTGAAATTGAATATTATATCAACTCTTTATAAATAGAGGATCAGCGCCAGGATGGGATGGCTTTACTGCTGAGACTTTGAAAGAGATTTCGACCTTTGTTTCTAAGCATCTAAGCCCTTGCAACACATATTCAATTTTAGTCTTAGCTCAGGGTCATTCCCCTCGTTTCTAAAAAAAAAAAAAAAAAAAAAGTCAATTATTTCCCCCCTGTTCAAAAAAGGCGACAGAAAAATAGTTTCAAACTATCGACTCATATCCCTAACATCAAATGTGGTCAAAATTCTAGAAAAAATAATCAAAAAAAGAATCAACAATTTTTTTAGGAAAACATGAAGTTCTATCAAAAAATCAAAACGGATTTCGTAAAGGTATCAGTACTCAAAATGCTGTAGCTAATCTATCAAATTCTATATTGGAAGAGATTAACAAACCTAGAAAACCTTTATTGCTCTTTTTAGATATTGAGGAGACTACTTTTGACTCAGTGTCCCATAAAAATCTATTAGATAAGATGGCGAGTATTGGGGTGAGAGTTGTTGTCTTGGAATGGTTAGAAAAGGACGGAGATACCGAAATTTCGAACGATCATTTTCAATAGATCGGAATTTTCCAAAGTTTTGATTGCATTTTCAATCAAATAAACGAGTTTGGTCACCTACAATTACAGCAATGGGTGTCGACAAGGCCAAATATACTGCCCGAACGCATCAAGCAATCAAGCATATTTTAAAGTACCCGACTTTTTTCTTTCTGAAATCGTCACAAGTGTGATATGTGACAAAGCCGGCTTCAAAACATTTATGTTCCTGCAATTCAAGAGTTAAAATGACATATTATTTAATGCATGCGCAACGAATTGTTTAATTTATGCAAACGTATGAAAATAAAAAGCCTTGTGCTTATTTCAGTCGGAACCAAATTTCCATCTTGTCACGCGTATACTTAATTGAGGAAATCAAGTCTATTTTTCTTCTTGCAATTATGAAGTTCCTCTTCGGAAAAAAAGTCAGCAAGAAGCCTATTAAGATGAACGAGTGGGCGGTACAGGACGCAGTGTTCGATTAGATAGTTCTTGATACGTAGCTGAAGAAATAATGTTTTGATGAGTTTATTAATGTTTTTTCAACGCCACTTAGATGCACAAAGATAGTTGACGGCTCGATTTCGGACTCGCTCAACGCACACCAAACAGTTCTATCTTGTTCATGCGTTCCAAAGATTACATACATCAACCTAGTCTCCCGATCTGAAACGAGCTTTAGCAACGTGACCTAACTTTCATAGTCGATGGTTTCACCCCTTACGGACCAAACCCGAGGATACTAATTTTTATCCTCCAGTCTACTTCATATTGTTTTAATCTTCATTCCGGATAAACGCAAACATCGATAAAAAACACTTACTAGATAAGATTTCATCGGACGCCTTCAATTCGTCGTGTAGGCAAGTCCAAACTCCCCCGAGTCCGAACAGTTAACTACCTTTCCTATACAATTGAAAGAGTAGTGTTCTTTTGAACTAACAAGGTCAATGTAGGTTAAAAATAAGACGGTCATGTGGGGAAAAGAGGTACAGCGGGCTCATACATGTTATAAGACCTATACCAAAGTATTACAGCATAAACGATCTGATTCTGGTTTGTTTGCCTCATAATTTTTAACCAGAAATAGAAAATTGTAATTAATTCAATGGAAATTGGTTTTAAATGACAGTGCAAGTGTTTTGGTGTGGCTATCTGGACACAGAATTTTAAACAACTATCCAGGAGCGAAAATTAGTTTTCTTTCTGTCATGCGTCAATTTCTTTATCGTGCAAATCCTTTGATAGAAACAGTCACATCGATTTCTTTCTCCAGATAGCCACTGTCAAAAAAGTATTGCACTTTCGTTTAAAACCGATTTGTCCGATTTCCACTTTGTAATTAATTAACAACATTTTTTTGAAAGCTCTTCTAAATTCTTTTGCTGGGTCATTTGCTACTAAAGGTTTTGTCAGCGCAACTAAAACTTTTAGGTAGAATTAATTACCCTCAGTAACAGTGGCGTAGCTTGCGAATTGGCAAAGCTGCACTTCCTCCCTTTAAATCCATTAAAAATATCGAACTATTGGGTGTCCTCGCATTCGATCTTTTACAGGGGTTTAAATGGTCAAAATACAACATTGCCAACTTGCACGCTACGCCACTGCTAGTGACCGATCCGGCAACTTTGTTTTATTAAAGACTATAAGGGAGCTATAGTGAATGTGAATCAGTGTTGCCATTTATGGCAGAAATTATCCGAAATTTACGTTGAATCAAATGGGAAGAGTGGCAACACTGGTGTGAATGGATGGTGATTCGTGACCCTCATTCATGCCAATTTCGGAGGTTGATAAAAATCCCATCGTGAGCAGCGAGAGGCGCGAGCGCCATTGCGAGGCGCGTTGTTCGTGAGGCGATGAACAATTCATCTTGGAGAACGGCAGAAAGTACTGATACACACACACACACACACACACACACACAAACACACACACACACACACACACACAGACACACTTCGAAGCAATGTGAGGCTTAAAGACTATAATCTCATACATAGCTGCTGCCTTCGACGTTTTTGAAGCTCTCTGGTTTGGAACAGAAAATAAATTGAAGGGAATACCCTACAAGCACTTTCTCACATCATTATTATTCTGGGGGACCCCCCCCCCCAGACCCCTGTTATTACACCTGGGGAGACCTCCAGACCCCCTTTAATATTCTAGATGAGACCCCCCTAAAACATTCTGGGGAAGAAACTCAGACCCCCCTTAAGGGGTATCTATATTGGAATCATCCCAAGTTTTCCCTACGTTCACCTGTTTTACCAATTTTCCCATTGGTTCTAATGGAAACCTTTTATCCTCCACAAAATTGCTTAAAATTTAAAATTTCGAAGAAACAAAGCACTTTTTCACATCAATATTATTTTGGGGGACCCCCAGACCCCCTATATTACTCCTGGAGAGACCTCCAGACCCCCTTTAATATTCTAGATGAGACCCCCCCCCCTATAACATTCTGGGGAAGACCCTTAGTCCCCCCTTAAGGGGTATCTATATTTGAATCATCCCAAGTTTTCCCTACGTTCACCTATTTTACCAATTTTCCCATTGGTTCTAATGGAAACCTTTTATCCTCCATAAAATTGCTTAAAATTTAAAATTTCGAAAAAACAAAGAAAGTACCTCTGTAGAATGTTAAAAGCAAATTCTTTTCATTTGGATAAATATGAACCATTGGTTCAAAAGTTATGCCGGGATACACTGGCGCAACCAGGATTTCTTCCATCTCTCTCATTGCCCATTTGAATGCATGAGTAGGAAAAGGACAGAAGGAGGGGGTTTTATCCCTTTGTCCATCCTTGTCTAACATACGTTTCTTAATGGATAAAAGAGAGAGATGCAGAAACTCTCGGTGCGCTACTGCCGGGATACAGACAGACATCTGCGCCATCGCATTACTTTCTCAATTGCTAACTTCGTCAAATGTGAGAAAGTAAAAAAGGGGGCCAGTATGAAATTTTCACAAAAATATCTGGTTCAAGGATCTTGTAGGATCTCTCCTGGTGACTCTACAATGGAGTTTTTCAGTTTATTGGAGCACAAAACTCTGGATGAGCGACATGCAACGGCATGAAACTATAGGCTGACCCATGAACGATTGAACTTGGCAACTGTAGGTTTGAATGAAAACAACAGTTGTTTACTGCTCTTGACTAATCATCTTGCGATTAGCTGAATTATGACCAAAAAAGCGCTTAGCGCAATTTAGTTAAAAATAGTGATTAGCTCAATTCTGTCCAAAAAAAAAAAAAAAAAAAAAAAAAAAAAACCGCTTGTGATACTTTTCAAGTCAGGTGATGTCGATAAAGCTAGACGACGAGGCAAAGTGATATGGGAGTGATCAACGTAGATTATTTCACGGAACCCGAACGAGCTGCGATAAACTGCCCGATTAATCCTCAGTCTCTCACCCGTTTACTCATTATTAGGTGTAACGTCATACTCGAACAATTTACGGGTTCCCGATGAGAGCAACTTAATGGATTGGACAGCGATGATCTCATACCTCGCTCTGATTACAAAGGTGCATGATTAAATACAGTCTATCAACGAGCCTATTTCAGCTAGTGTTTTCACTATTTTTTTTTTTTTTTTTTATTTTTTACGGATCAGGTAACAGTAAAAAAATCTTAAACTGCACGTGAATTTTTTTCCTGTGAAATAGTCACTTAATCAAAATTTTATCAAAGTGAATAATAATCGGTCACTTACAAACTTTTGCTACAAGCAGATGGTTAGTAAGTTCTAATGTAAAAATCAGCGAAAATCACAAAAATCACTCTGAAAAAGTCTCAAATTCAGTAATGAAATCAAACAACAGCTGTAACGGCAAGACCGGAATGGCAGAGCTAGAGTCCCTATATACTATGAGAGTTGCGACAAGACTCTCAAAATGAAGAAGAAGAAGCGGATCCATGGAGCCCCCAAGAGGCAAATTGCAAATGGCGGATGGCCAGTTGCCTCTGCGCTGTTGCCACTATTTCGCCATCTCTTGTATGTTAGGTTCAGATTGTCGACAATAACGGTCGTTATTAAAAGAGATAATGTTCTCCATAATAACATTCAAGCAGAGGAAAAATTCACAAAAATTACCGCGGTCACTGTTACTTCAAATGTGTAATGAAAGCGAAATCGCAAAAAGTAAACAAACCCTCCGCCATTTGCATTTGCCTCTTGGAGCTTTCTTGACAGCCTAAATCTGAGAGCCAATCAGAAATGGATTCAGCAATGGCGCAACTCTCATAGTATATAGGGACTCTAGGCAGAGCAACGCACAAATCATGAGAGAGTGGGAGATTCCTGTCTAATTGATCACTTTCTCTGCGGAAACACAGAGATTTGTTTCAAATTTGATAAGAATTTCCCATGGTACCTGCGCAGCTCCGCCATTAAGTCCAATTCTGAGAGTGAATTTTGTGATTTTTTAGTATACTCATCGTAATTTTTACTTATGCAAGAATCAACTCTTCAATCACCTACAACAAAAGTTCGTAAGAGCTTCATTGCAGGAACTAGGTAACGCCAAGTTTTTTGAGTGAATCAAAACAAACAGTATGGGAATATTCGTAGAAAACTCTACGTTAACATTCCCTATTCGTGGTCTTTGAGAAGAATGAGATCTAAATTGATTTTAAAACATATCTCAACTGATTTAAATATATTAATTATTTATTCGATGTCTTTTTGACGAGGCAAGTGGAGCTATTTAGATTTTGAAAAACTGAGCTTTGATTGTTTTTTCACAAAGTCTTTCAATACGAGTAGATAACTTTGGAACCTTAGGTCCAATATTTCAGTGTCAAGCAGAAGATTTTAAGACCTTCAATCAAAATTCTAAAATCGTCCAAGCATAGCTATTCAACAAAACTCTTCACAACGAAGCAAGCGAAGCTCCGTAGATTTAAAAAAAAAAAAAAAAAAAAAAAAAAAAAAAAAACGAGATTTCCTTGTCCTTTCTTAAAGCCATTCAATAGAAGTAGATGACTTCGGAACCTTCGGTGAAATATTTCAGTGTATAAAGCAGAAGATTTTGATACCTTCGATCCAAAATTCTAAAATCGTCCAAAGTGCAGATACTCAACGAACTTCTTCATGACGAAGCAAGAGAAGCTAGGTGGATTTTAAAAAACTGACCTTTTATTGTTGTTCACAAAGTCATTCAATAGAAGTAGATGACTTTGGAACCTTCGGTCCAATATTTCAGTGTTTATAGCAGAAGATTTTGAGACCTTCGATCCAAAATTCTAAAATCGTCCAAAGTACAGATACTCAACGAACTTCTTCATGACGAAGCAAGAGAAGCTAGGTGGATTTTAAAAAACTGAGTTTTGCTTGTTCTTTTGCTTCTCTCTTAAAGCCATTCATTAGAAGTAGATGACTTTGGACACTTCGGCCATCGATGATTATTTCCAAGGCAAATACGTTGGACCTACCATCTTTTTGGAATCAAAAGACAAATCAATATGCTTTAGAACACTCTACGGGGAAAAATCCATCATCATTACGGAGACGTCACCACCTGCTCTGTACTATCCTAGGCAGTTCATCTTTCAGGAGCAGACTTGGAATTATTTGAAAGCAATTTTACCTGCAATAGACTCTGATGCAGTGCTATGTATGAATAACGAAATTGAAGTAAAAAAAGTTTTTAGTAGTATTCGCCAAACTTTAAACCTTAAATGTAGATACCATCGGTCCAATACTTCAGTGTTTGAAGCAGAAGATTTTGATACCTTGGATCCAAAATTCTAACATCGTCCAAGCATAGCTATTCAACGAACTTCTTAGTGACGAAGCAAGCGAAGCTTTGTGGATTTTGAAAAATCTCACATAAATGAAAAGTAGTGAGAAGGGGGTGAGGGGAAGGGGAACCGTTTCAATGAAACTATAGGCAGCTTGGATCTCGCACATCGTCCGTCGGTCGCCGTGTCTCATCCCATTCCCCATTCCCCATTCCCAGCACAATTGAGAGAGATACCCTAGATTTCGTCTATGCACTCCTTTCTGTATAAAAACTTTCATACAATTACATCACACTTCCGCTAACCTACTCCCTCGATCTAAAACTCTCTGACTTCTTAGTTCTTAGTCCTCAGCTTCATCCCATTCGTATGCGGATGACCAGCGAATTTCCGCCTTCTGCACTGCATCACTGCTCAGTTAATGAACCGGCGAAGAGCAAGAGCGCCGAGCGGTGACGCGGTGCGGGCGACCGGGCGCATGCGCAGATCACAGCAGACGCTACACATTGCATCGCACATTGGTCAATACCATAGCCGTAGCCAGGATACTGTTTTTCTCTCTCTTAGCCCATTTAAAAGCATGTGTTGGAAAAGGAAAGAAAGAGGGGCTGAAGTCACGTGACAGTCCCTATATCTATCCTTTTCAAACACATGTGTTTAAATGCGCTTAGTGAGAGAAAGACAATATCCTAGCTACGCATATGGTCAATACAATCAATATACAGGGTGACTATAAAACAAAGACCCATCCGAGGCAGTGGCGTTGCGTGCAATTTGTCAACGTGTTGTTTTGTGTTCATTTAAACCCATGTAAAAGGTCGAATGCGAAGGTTTTCACTGAACATCCGATGGTTCCATTTTCTTTTTCCTGGGTTTAAATGGACGAACTACAAGGTTGCCAAATTGAACGCTCCGCCACTGATCCGATGAGTCAGAGCGTCATTGTACCGGCAAAAACATCTAAATTGTAAAGATTTAGCGGCGTCACATGCAGTCTGGCAACGTTGCAATTTTCTCATTTTAAGTCCCTGCAAAATATCGTGCACAGTGCACTGTGCACCTCCAATAGTTCGACCTTTTTCATGCGTTTAAATGGACAGAATCCAGCGTTGCCATACTGCACCCGACGCCACTGCAAAGACCCTATTGGTATGATGCAGTGTTTGCTTTATGGAATACAAATTAGAGGGTCATTCAAAAAGTAAGTTTCGCCATCTCATAACTCCAAAAGTAAGAGTGGTAAAAAAAAAAAAAAAAAATCAAAGTCACAGTTTTGTTCGTTATATCCTCAGCTTTTCAAAAAGCTCAATATTTTGAAAATGTGTTCTCTACATCGCGAGAAAACTGTCTTTTTGAGAGGTTACCTCTTGTCACTGCGTGTCCACCTCACTGTCCGTTGACGTATAGTACACTACTGGCCACTGGCTACTGAACTCGCAAGGTGTGTTATTGGTTGATTACTTAAAGAAAGGATCGCCAATCAATGCGGATCGATACTGTCATGTGCCTAATCAGTTCAGATCAGTAATAAAACGAGACGCTCCGGATTAATAACCCGCGGACCTTTGTTTCTGCACGATAACGCTCATACAGCAAAACAGACCTCATACTACAATTCAAACTGAAGCCTTACTGGCGTCATTCACTTGGGAAATTTTTCCCCAGGGTTGATGGAGGTCGTTTCACGAGAGTTGGCCGATGACAGATAGGTTTGTTTGCTGCGCAAAGACGATTTTGCGTTTTTGCGCATGCGCAAGAACGCAAACACGTCTTTGCGCAGCGAGCCACATGTCATCGGCCTTCTTTCGTGTAATGAATTCTAGCAGACTCCAAAATCAGTTCTGCAGATGGTAAATTCTACCGGTCTTTTTTTCCGTGTCGTTTCGAATTGAGGCCATTTCCGGAAAAAGGGCCCATAAAACAAGAGGTGCGCTCTTCAAACAAAAGTCTCTGTTATATTACAAGGCTGATTTCTATGAAAGAGCACACCCGTTGTTGCAATGGGCCCTTTTTCCGGAAACGGCCTCAATTAGTCTCGTCCGAGTCTATTCTAAAAAGACTTGAATTTCCAGGAGGAGAGGAAAGTAACCTACCCTTTATCGTCAACAGATGTTCTATCGCAATGATTCGATGACAACTAAGCAACTAGCATTACAACACGGTTGAAAAGTTCAAATAGCATTTTAGATAACCACAACGCTTATGCCTGCTTCAACTGTTTCGGCCACGACATTAAGCCTGAGCGGTCCAAATCGGTATCACGTTCATTAGTAATCAAGCCCCAAAAGCGGTGCTCCAGTAAGCTAGCGGCACGCGACCATCAACTGTGACACGGTAAGAATGTTTGAGGATGAGAGAGGCATCTATTTCGAGTAACAATTTAAAAGATCCCAAATGTTAGTGGGACAATGTCCCGTACTCGGTGCGAAATTAATTCGTGCGCCTTTCGTATGATATTAATTTTGACGCAGCGAGTGACCGTTTATCTGCGATTTAATTGAACAAAATTACCCTACATTTTATGAATATTTTGTCATCACGGCTCGTTTAGATTTTGGAATTCACTCGGTTATTTCAAAAATATTGACCTTTTCTTGAAAATTGCAACACCGAATTATAGGTGTTTCAATGTAAAACAATAGAGACCTTGTGTTAGCAATTAGAGTTTCTTTGTACTAACCTACTTATACACATAATTAATTAAAAGCATCACTTATATAGTCTTCAATTTCCAAATCAACGGATATTTTGATATTTTACTTACTGAAGTTCTTAAAATACCCATTAATTTCCAAAATTTTCCAAGTGTTGCTAATGCAAAAGTGATTCGCGTTCTTCACAAAGATATACAGCGTGTTCAAAAAGTCCGTCCCCCCCTATCTAACTTTTGAACGGCTGCAGAAAAAAAAAACGAACTTGGGGATGTTTATAACTTAATGGGAACTACTTTTCGGCATATCCAAAATTTCCGGGGGGCGCTCCTAAGGGGGGTTTCGCCCCCTAACTCAAAATTTTCAAATGGCAACCCCTATCTTGTGATACCTCGTTTTAAAGGGCACAAAATTCTAAGACTTTTGGCGCAAACCGGAGGTCGATATCTTTTTCGTCATCGATATATCGATAGTCAAAGTTTGATTTCGACCCATTTTCAAAAAAATCAGAACTCCCATTTGAAATGTCGGAATTTAGAAAAATAGGAGTCAAAAATACTCTAAAAATCAGTACTTTCCAGAAAAAAATACGGTTTTGACATTAATCTAGTCTTAAAGCCCCCCAAAATTATTTAAAAAAATGACCCCTCAGGGGGGATATCTCAAAAATTCCGGGCACGACTCCTATCGAGTGATACTCGCTTGAAAGAACACACAAAACTGAGCATTTTGGCACAAACCGCAGGTCGATATCGTTTTTAGTTTTCGATATATCGACATTTGATGACGGGTAAAAATCCAACTTTGTCATTCGATATATCGAAAACCAAAGCGATAGCGACCTGCGGTTTGTGCCAAAATGCTCAGTTTTGTGTGTTCTTTCAAGCGATGTATCACTCATAGGAGTCGTGCCTCGGAATTTTTGAGATAGCCCCCCTGAGGGGTCATTTTTTTAAATAATTTGGGGGGCTTTAAGACTAGATTAATGTCAAAACCGTATTTTTTTCTGGAAAGTACTTGATTTTTAGAGTATTTTGACTCCTATTTTCTAAATTCCGACATTTCAAATGGGAGTTCTGATTTTTTTGAAAATGGGTCGAAATCAAACTTTGACTATCGATATATCGATGACGAAAAACGATATCGACCTCCGGTTTGCGCCAAAAGTCTTAGAATTTTGTGCCCTTTAAAACGAGGTATCACAAGATAGGGTTGCCATTTGAAAATTTTGAGTTAGGGGGCGAAACCCCCCCTTAGGAGCGCCCCCGGAAATTTTGGATACGCCGAAAAGTAGTTCCCATTAAGTTATAAACATCCCCCAAGTTTCGTTTTTTTATCTGCAGCCGTTCAAAAGTTAGATAGGGGGGGACGGACTTTTTGAACACGCTGTATAAGTGTATTTCAATTAAATATGAAGCCATGATGCACTGCTTTGTTTTTTGACGTAGATACCTCTTCACCTAGGACTACATTTCATGGCCCAAATTGAAATGAGACAATAACAATTGACTGAACTCCTTGGATTCAGTCGATTCGTAACACAAAAGCAGGTTTTATTATAAAAGAAAAACAAAAAAAAGGGATTAGTTTTTTTTTTTTTTTTTTTTTTTTTTTTTTTTTTTTTTTTTTTTTTTTTTTTTTTTTTTTTTTTTTTTTTTTTTTTTTTTAATCCCCCTCTGTTTGGTGTGAGAACAAGTTCAGAAGCCATGAAAGAACAATCGTCCCAATTTTCGAAAGTTTTGTCCGGCAAAATTTCGAGAAAATGGAAAGGCAGTCACAGACCCTCGAATAGACTTCTGGAGATCAATGCTGATTGGCTCTGTGAGGAACAACTTTCGAAAGTTATGGTGGTCTATCTTTTATGGCCTTTTAACTTGTTTTCATCCCGGACATCCCCTTCCAACTATCAAGGATTTTTAAAAAAAAAAAAAAAAAAAAAAAAAAAAAAAAAAATCTCTTCAATTGAGTGCCACCTCATTTCGCCATTTTCACGAGTCCAAAAAAAATCACGAAAATTCGTATATTACAGGCGCGGCTGCAGAGTGCAGGTGGCTGCAGTAAAGGTTGGAGGATTCTTAAACATTACGTAATACTGAGTTTTCCTGGTTATAGAGTTTCAGGGAAATTTTCCCGGGAACTTTCTTTTATGCCGTTCCATCACAGTTGAGAAAAAGCATTAAAATGTAGATAAATTGACAGGTACACCATGTGGCCTTATAAAAAAAAAAAGGGCATGGTTTATTATCTAAAGAAAAATCAAAATAAATAGTGCTTTACTATAGAGTATAGTCCATGATGTCGGAGATGACACTGCTTTGGCAGAATTGGTTGAAATTTCCCAAAAATCGCTCTGCAAAGCAACAATTTTACTATTTGAACCTGATGCCCGCCTACTGCACTGTAGCAAACCCCAATAGATAGCGTCAATATGCGTACCATAATGCTGAAGCCGTTTATGTTATCAAACCTCCCTAAAAACATTATGTAGGCCTATTTGTTAAAATTCCAAGGTCAATATGGAGAGATCGAGTAGATAACGGGAAATATTCATAAAACTTGTTCACTTATTTGTCAGTATTTTTCCCAAATACCTGATTTAATTTCTTCCAATAATATAATGTTAAACAAGAGGGTTAACACTGAAATCAAACTCATTAATATCAAAGTAGTACAGCTGCACTCTTGTGTTGTTTTCTATTCCTCTAAAAAAAATTTGTTGGCTTCTGAAATTTGGCACTGTTTGATAAGGTTTGAGTCATTTGCTCGGAAAAAGGCAATTTTTGAGCCTTTTGCGTCAGTTGGCTCAAATATTGTGCTGTTGAGCTTCAAAATTACCCAAATATGAGCTGATGGTGTAGAATTGAGTTAAATGGACGAAATGTTCTGTTTGAAGGATCACAGCTCGGAAAATTTCTCACAAAATTGACCATTAAAAACTTCCATTTTTTGTCTAATTCTTCCCTTTAGGCCTCTTAGGCTATGAGAAAAAATTTTTTTTCTTCAAATTTCCCTTTAAATTGGTGTTTTTTCTACGTAAATGGACCATTTCAAGAGGTACACCACCTGAATATCTCCAATTTTAAAAAAATACGTAAAAATCGACCCCCCCTTCTGCCCCCAAAAGGGCCCTTTTAAAATTCAATTGTGCCGTGCAATAGTACCCATCAAAGGGGGCCACTATACAAAGTTCCATCCTAATATCTCTTTCCGTTTAGAAGTTATTGATTTTTGTCACTTTCGTCCATTTGGACAACGCACTGTGACTCGGTGCGAAATTAATTCGTGCGCCTTTCGTATGATATTAATTTTGACGCAGCGAGTGACCGTTTATCTGCGATTTTTAAAGGAACAAAATTACCCTAATTTTATGAAAATTTGTCATCACGGCTCGTTTAGATTTTTGGGAAATTTACTCGGTTATTTCAAAAATATTGACCTTTTCTTGAAAATTGCAACACCGAATTATAGGTGTTTCAATGTAAAACAATAGAGACCTTGTGTTAGCAATTAGAGTTTCTTTGTACTAACCTACTTATACACATAATTAATTAAAAGCATCACTTATATAGTCTTCAATTTCCAAATCAACGGATATTTTGATATTTTACTTACTGAAGTTCTTAAAATACCCATTAATTTCCAAAATTTTCCAAGTGTTGCTAATGCAAAAGTGATTCGCGTTCTTCACAAAGATATATAAGTGTATTTCAAATAAATATGAAGCCATGATGCACTGCTTTGTTTTTTGACGTAGATACCTCTTCACCTAGGACTACATTTCATGGCCCTAAATTGAAATGAGACAATTAACCAATTGACTAAACTCCTTCGAGATTCAGTCGATTCGTCGACACACAAATCGCAGCGTATTTCATTGATCAGACCAACACGGAAAAAAAAAGATTAGTGAAAATAACCATACGGATACCTGATTTTGGCACCTGCAAGATGTTATGGTAAACTTGACTAGAAGTATGGTACATTTACCGATACTTTGAGAAAATTCGACATGCAATCAGGGAACATCACCTAGTACCTAGTCAAAACATAGTAAACTTCTGGTTAACGCTACCATAACATCTAACAGGTGCCAAAATCAGGTATCCGTATAGTTATTTTCACCGTAGTTTTTTTTCCGTGAAGCTACAGGAGAACTCCTCGTTGGTTGAAAACATTGAAGGAGAGGAGAGGCACGGGCCGAGCGTAAAGAAACGGTGGTATAGCATTTATTAGACTAAAATAAATTTCTGCAAGAAAAAACCGCACGTCTTGAAGAAGACATAAGAAAATGCGAGATAAAACTGAGTGAAGCAGAAACGAAAATTTCTTGTGCGGGAAACAAATGCTTGCCGACGCGACGCACAAGCACAAATCGACAGACTGACGCTAGTCGGCAGCGCTCCAAAAATTATATCCATTCATAAGCCGCAAACCGAAGGCACCCCGAAAGAAGAGCAGCCGCAACCGGAACAGGAACCGGCTCCGACTTCCAAAAAGGAAAAAGTTTTTCACACTTCTAGAAAAAATTTCAAAGGAAAAAACATCATTCCATGGACGGAATTTTTAACTGCTTATATGGAACTGCTAAGAACGTGCTCTTTAGCAGAACTAGAGCCTCTCATCCTCAATAAACTTCTGGCAGGTGACACGACAGCTTCGCACATGGACCTCAGCTCCTTTCAGATCATGCATGCTCGATTTTCCCGTTTTGAAACTATGACCTAGGAGTCAATACAACTCATTTGGTAACACAAAACTGCTGGTAAGGGATAGTAAGATAGTGCAAAACTGTATTTGGTTGTGACCGCACACAACCGCACATTAAATGACGTTGAAATTGGCGTCAGTGATGAGATTCCGGACACGAATATTTTTGTAACCTCGCGTTTAGTTAAAAAAAACACATAAAATCAATATTCTGTTGTTTTTTTTTTAAAATTAAATTAGATGTCTACAAATATGTGTTTGTTTGTTTTCTAACGCTCATAAAGTAATTTAGTAAAACGAGTTGATTAAAAAAAAAAAAAAAAAAAAAAAAAAAAAATGCGTAAATTCGTTCTCCGGGGATGAAAGTTCAGAAGGTGCCGTTAAAAGAATATGCGGAAAAACAAACTGAATGACCAATAAATAATCTTTCTTACGTCAAGACGCCGTAAAAATGTGGGAGTACAGCTCAACAGCTATGCCATTAAAAAAATCTAAACAGACAGCAAGTCAGTTTTTCTGACGAAAACATTGCTTCTATTCGAATTATGTTTTAGGAAAAAATTAAGAATGGCAATAACGTGAACAAAAAATAAAAATAATAAGTAGAAAAAAAGTAAATAAAATAATAATAATAAGAAAAAGAAAAAGAAAAATGAAATCAAATGAATGAAATTCCGGCACGGGTAGAAATAATTAGCTCACGTGACAGGAATAGTAGTCAACTCGTAAAATCAGCCGACACTCGGCGTTGCCGGTTTTAGCGTGAACACCGAATTATTCGAAGAATTATTGGTCACGGCCGGGCGGCCGTACTTCTTGAATAGATCCGTCAGATTTTCATTACAGGTGGAACACTATCGTAAATCCACAATATAAAGCTATCCACACTGAGAGAAATCACTTCTATAAAAACTAGGAAACACGTTTACTCGTGACAGTTTTCCTTGTGCGAAGTCAAGTTCTGATTGCATGAAGGAGAATCAATGTCGCAACAAGGACTCTTTTACTTGAAACAGCAGACATTTTCCTTGGGTTAAAGGAATTCCCTCGTAGCCAATATTTCACTGTGAAATTTCTTTATCACAAACGAAATGCACCTTGGATCAAAAAGAGAATTCTCTCAGTGCATTAAATATTCTATTAAAACTGTTTTGTTGTTAAAACTGTATTGTTTTACTATTTTAGTAAAACAATAAATCGTATATCGATTCACGTCTGAACTTGTGGTTATTAAGAAACAACGGTTTAATGTAGTTTTCTCACAAGCGCATTTCCGAATGGAAAGGCTATATTAAACTAAGAAATTAATGCGATCTATTTGCGGTCAGCAAGATATTACAGATTTGCAGATGCAATTAAACAAGTTAGAATCACCAAAATGTTAATTTTTTTGGTGGAATCCAAGGTAATTTATCCAAAAGCGCACTTGTCATCTAAAGTTTATTAAGAAATATGTGCAGGCTCGAAAATGTGTATTGATGCTTGCTCCCACAGCAAAAACTGCTAGAATCAAGTCTCAATTCTGTCATGATTTCGTAGATTAGAATCTCGAGAAATTTTGCGTTGAACTGAGTGTGCTTAAACGAAAGGTCCTTCAGACGCCAATTGATATGATACTTCGTTTCACAGTCAGAAGTGTGACTAGAGGCCGTCAAAATAGAAGACAGTCTGTCGTTAGGAAACGTAAGTATACAAAAATTTAGTTAAATTTAAGCCAATGATATTATTCTAAATATCAGAAACGTACTAAGAAGTTACATCAAAGCGATTTGTAGGATAGTGGGCTGAAATGCGAGTAGAAAGATTCGGCCTAAACTTTGGATGAAACCTGCCTCCAAAACCAAACAAGTTTGAATCCTTGAGAGATCCAGCCGGTTGCTGAGTGTAAATTATCTTAAAGAGAATCCTTTGAAACCAACGTGAATCTTTACACAGACATGTATGCGTGAATTACGTGTTCTTGCGTTAGCAACATGACAAATTGAGAAAGCTTTTAGAAATTAGATTCATATAACTTGTGTACTATCACACGCAAAAGTTTTAGCAAGAGCAAGGCAATCTTCCATGCTTTCTTCCTGCGCTCGGTCGCGTTTGATAGTACACCATGACTTGATTCCAATCACATCAAATCAGATTAGTTTATGTATACTGATATCAATATTCAACGTGTAATTGATATTGAAATCATATTTATTTATTCGAAACATCAAGAGTACATAAGCTTTGCGGTCGATGGGTTCTAATTTGTAGATCGATGCGACTTCGTGTAATCAGTAATGGGTCCGTTGCAAACTTTTGCTACAACGATGAAGAGTGTTTAATCTAATGTAAAATCGCCTGAAAGTCCATAGGTGGCGTAAAGAAGTCATAAAATGCAATAATAAACTCATAAAAGGCGTTTGATGAAATCCAAGATGGCGGAAAAATATCGGGCAAACTGGATGCATGCACCGTGAACATCAAGGATGGCCAACTTTGAAAACCTCACTGGAGGTAGAGGTTATGGGTTTGTTTACGTTGTGATTGGTTGTGATCGATATTGTGAGGTTGGCTATCCTTGGATGTTCGTGCTGAATGCATACAGATTGCTCGATATTTTTCCGCCATCTTGGATTTCGTAAAACGCCTCTTCTGAAATTATTATTGCATTTAATGACTTTCTGGTGCCACCAATGGACTTTTTAGGCGATTTTCCATTAGATTAAACACTTAATCGTTGTAGCAGAAGTTTGCAACAGACCCATTCCAGTAACCGCAGGTCAATTGCGCTCTTTTGAGCGAGAAAAGACAAGTTTCGGCGTCACGTGACTCAGTAAATTAAAGGAGTCCTTCAAGGCGCAAGTTTTAGGTCTTATGACTATAAGTCTTGTTTACATGGTCACGTGACGATGTTGTGACTTGGCAAGAATGGAGGCTGATGATCTCCAAAAAAAGCGAGCGAGCGAGAGAGAGAGAGAGAGAGAGAGAGAGAGAGAGAGAGGGGAGAGAGAGAGAGAGAGAGAGGAGAGAGAGTGAAAAGAGAAGAGGGGGAGAGAAGAGAGAGAGAGAGAGAGAGAGAGAGAGAGAGAGAGGAGAGAGAGAGGGGAGAGAGAGAGAGAGAGAGAGGAGAGAGAGAGAGAGAGAGAGAGAGAAGGAGAAGAGAGAGGAGAGAGAGAGAGGAAAAGAAGGGGGAGAGAGAGAGAGAGAGAGAGAGAGAGAGAGAGAGAGAGAGAGAGAGAGAGAGAGGAGAGAGAGAGAGAGAGAGAGAGAGAGAGAGAGAGAGAGAGAGAGAGAGAGAGAGAAAAGAGAGAGAGAGAAAAGGGGAAAAGAGCAGAGAGAGAGAGAGAGAGAGAGAGAGAGAGAGAGAGAGAGAGAGGGGGAAGAAGAAGAAAATCTGACTGGTTTTCCTGAATATTTGCCAATTATAATCGGTTGAGCGCATCTTATTGGCAGTCGGCATCTAGGGCATTGTGTTAGAAGAACTGCGAGTTTGATTGGTGTGCGATCAAAACGGTTCGGCATAGTACAGCACGCAGTGTTGCCAGATTCACGACGTTAGCCTCTACGCTAAATAATCGCTGCACAAGATGGGAAAGTCAGCGCTTTTGCCATAAAGAGCTGCCGTAAGTATGCAACCCGCCACTCCGCTGCTACTTCGGGTCGCCCGCTACAGTAAAGGCGCTAACTTTTCCACCTTGTGCAGCGATTACCTCACTTAAAAGGCGTTGTACCGAAAAAAAATAAAGAGGACCAAAATTCTTCCTTATAGTTTTTTCCACCTGATTTCAGTCATTGTTTCTCAAATTTCCAATCCGTAAATTAAAATGTGTGCCGTTGAAGGCAAAAGATTACCTGAAAAGTATAGTCAGACCTAATTTCTGAATTTCCCGAGGTCATTAAGGATTCTACACTTAAAATTACCTCGGTACACCAATTTTGAAGACATTTGGTTTATATAGAGGTGGTCGCTATTCCCAAAGAACTATCAATTTTCTAAAACTTTGGGGGGCTGTAGCTCAAGAGGGAGGCATTTTCAGACACACGTTTATAGGGGGGGAAAAGTATTATTTTGACCTCTAGAAAACGTGATTACAATGACGACATATGTTTCTGATACACCCTGTATAATAGAGACTTGTGGAGTTCCGCACCATCAAAGCAGAGCATAGGCATTGCCCAATGCCCACCCTAAGATTTTCTAATATTATTCAAAATTACCCATATGAACATACAATTACCGATGAACATACTGTTTTTCAATGATGTCCATTTCTTTCGACTAAAGTCTGCTTTTAGGAAGTAAGGTACTTACACGAAGATTTTTCCACGAGGAGTCTCTGAAAACTTCTCGCAGTACAGACCACCTTAATTTTATATCCGCTACACGCCACTGGCCTAAAACGTGGCATTTAAATCCGTACGCCTCGAATTATCGTTTTGCGCACACATTAGCTTCATTATTTTTTTCTTCTTTGTTTCCTTGGTTTTTTTTTTTTTTTTTTTTTTTTTTTTTTTTTTTTTTTTTTTTCAAATTGTCTATTTACATCAGTGCACAAATGTCCATAACGTGCACGCCATTTAGTAAGCAAAGTAAGCAAGGTTACCGGTTCTACCGGTCATCGCATATGAATATACCCATCGAATAAGCAATGTTTAAAACGAACGCTCAATCTTAATTATACGCTTGGGCCGGCCGTCGTTTTTTTTTTTTTTTTCGCGCAACGCAAGTGTGTCATTGGTTCTGTGTTAATGCACTTCCTTTTGCCATCAAGATTTGCAAGAGCTTTATAATAAGTAATCGTCACGGAAGGAAAGTGGGGAAAAAAATAATACCATGGATGAGAACAATCGTGGAAAAACTTTGGCAATTAAGACGATGGAAGCGGCAACTACTTGTATACCCACATAGTCTTCTCTTCGAAAAGAAAGACACGTGATATGTTGACTGTTGTTTAATATAAAGGAGGCACCTGGACCTTTCTGATGTCCGCTTTGAATTTGCTCAAAAAAGTGGCGAACACGGAAAAAAACTATGGTGAAAATAACCATACGGATACCTGATTTTGGCACCTGTTAAATATTATGGTAATGTTAACCAGAAGTATACTATGTTTCGACTAAGTGCTAGGTGATGTTACCTGATGCATGTCGAATTTACTCAAAATATCGGTAAATGTACCATACTTCTGGTCAAGTTTACCATAATACGTAGCAGGTGCCAAAATCAGGTTTCCGTATGGTTATTTTCACTAATCTTTTTTTTCCGTGAAGCATGTGATTCGGCAACACTGTATTTTATCCATTTTATGCCTTTAAAAAAATCGATGAGTTGGGTGGGTGGTGAACAATCTCTAATTCGATATTTCCCATCGGTTTAAATATAACACCAAACTTGTGACAGTGCACCAAATGTCAATCTTTTTAACGAGATTCGACGTCGTTTATACTATAAACTATAACCTTTATAGTTGATATGAAGACTGCCCAAACAAAATTAACCATCTATCTTACCCTCTCCCCCCCCAAAATAACTAAAACAAACAAAAAATCGAAATAAGAGTAATAAGACATATGAAGTAATAATTGAAAAAATCAACATCAGTATCGCTATTGTGAGCTTAGCTGTAAATTAAACGATGTCTATCTTAATGAAATATTGGACTGAAAAGTAGCATAATTCATGCCGAGAATAATAATTTATTTCTGGGCCAAAACGCGCACAACGGACGGGACACCTGACTCCTAATCATTGGAAAAAGCTGGTAAAAATGTTGAAAAAACAAGTCAAAAACAGGCTTGAGTTGTGTCAAGCAGTGCCAATTAACACCTCAGAAAAATTCGGTTTTTTTCTGTTTTTTTATTTAAGAAATATTTTGACTTTTGGGGTGTAACGAACGGGACATCTGGGCTCAGATGTCTCGTTCGTTATATCTTAAAAGTCAAAATATTTCTTAAACAATTAAACGGAAAAAAACTATTTTTTTTTTTTTTTCGGGGGGAGGGGGGTCGAGAGTTCCTCATGCACTCCAGATCAGAACTTTGCAATAAAATTATTCAATCCGGCAACCATGCTATTTGCTGTTTAAACCCATGCAAAACAATCGATTTTTCGAGAATTCAATGAACCTTCGGATAATCGATTATTCTAGATAGGTTTAAATGAAGAGAATCCGTCGATGTCGAATAGCATGAGCCACCACTGATCGAATACCTCGATATTTATAAGGTCAAACAAAAATATCGACTTCTTTAGAGATCGATCATTACAAAGTACTACTACTTCTAAACCATCCAATCTCTGAACGTATAAGATGAACTCGAATGACTATACGGCAACGTGGTGACACCTAAAGCGGTAGTTAGCGCAAGTCAGGCATAAGCGGAGCGGAGGTGAGCGTGGCGCGGAAGTCGTTGGTTCGCGCGACCCAACGACCCCCTCCCCCCCTTTCCTCGACAGACAATTTTGACCCCATCACCCCTCCTTGCCCAATTTTGAGCTCGAAAGTCAAAGACAAACAAAAGGAGATCGATTAATTAATCGAATTATCAACAGCGACAGAGGCACTGTGGCATGACGCGGGGCCCAACGTTCGAGTCCTCTCCTCCTACTGTGCTCCAACCAGCCTCTATATGTTCCCTGGGCACTTCAGCGTTGTCAACCGGCAGCATCTGTTCCACCCAACGAGCTACAGCGGTTAGTAGCGCACCGAGTTTCTTCGTCTCTCTCTTTTCTCCATTAAAAAACGTTTGTTAGACAAGGATGGGCAAGGGGATAAAACCCCCTCTTTCTGTCCTTTTCGTACTTATACATTCAAATGGAAAATGAGAGAGATTGGGGAGATCGAGGCATCGGGCTGCCCTCTGCAGGAAAGCAGAAAACAACCCAATGTTTTCTGCAAAGAGTATACGTTTTCTGCTTTTGTCGGCCATCTTGCCTGCAGTGGTTTTGAACTGCGCGCCACTGAATTTGTGACGCGAAGTCAGATGAGCATACCTCTTTAATCTATGACCTTGAAGCATGCCTCTTTAATCTATAACCTTAGATACGACTCACCTTTTTTTTCCGTGTAGAATCAATGTGTCTTATGTTATTACTGTAGCAAAAGTACGCAACAGACCCATTGTCATATGCACTCATTCTACAGAACGGGGAAGCAGCCGGGGGCCGGGGCCAGTTTGTCTACGATCTGGTGTCGTCTAATTACTCGCGCTCCTCACTTTCTTCACGAGACGCGAGGCAACCGCGACGACAGAAGGGGGACCTGGTGATTGGTGGAAGCCCGGAGAGCAGAAGCAGCTCAACGGCAACGGCAACAACTCAACAGTCAACTCAACTCGCGGATGAAGAAGGAACAAGTAGGAAGCGAATCCGGTAGACGCGGCGGAAGAAATTATAATCACTTATAAATACATTAGTGAATAATTTTACCATCTGTCGCGCTGGATAATCAGAGCTGAATAAAAGCTCCCGAGTCAGTCATCGTTACTGCACCGAGGCAAGGCGAAGCGAGGAGCGAAGCTTTTGCAATTTTAACCGGCGTATTTACATCACTAGAGGAGTAATCAAATTAAAGAAGAAAGTAAATACCGCTGTGTGTTAGAAGAGGACAGATTTGGGGCAGTCCTGTAAGTTTTGCCTCCTCCCCTTCTATCCTTTTTTATCACATGCGCTCTTATAAGAAAAGAGAGAGAGGACAATGGGGCCCTAGCAAGCTTTTGCTTTAAGCAAATATACACTATACAGCAGTGGCGT
Source organism: Trialeurodes vaporariorum (assembly GCA_011764245.1). Classification (NCBI taxonomy): domain Eukaryota; kingdom Metazoa; phylum Arthropoda; class Insecta; order Hemiptera; family Aleyrodidae; genus Trialeurodes; species Trialeurodes vaporariorum. The sequence continues at coordinate 69,534,606 of VMOF01000388.1, forward strand.
AGCCAGGAATTTTTCTGGGGGGGGGGTCTGGGGTCCGAAAATTGTCAGGGGGGAGGGGGTTCCAAAGATACTAATTTTGTCAAACTTGTCTGAAAACAGGACACGTTTTGGTGTCATGGGGAGGGGGGGGGTCGTCCAGACCCCCTGGACCCCCCTCCCCTTGGCTACGCCACTGCTATTCAGTCCAATCCGATGTTAAGACCAGTACAGCGAAAAGCACGAAAATCACACTAAGAGAGTCTAAAATTCGGGAATAAATTCACAAAACATTGCTAAAACGGCAAGATCGTAATGGTGCTTCAACGCATGTATCATGGAAGATTCCTGTCTAAGTTGTCACTTTCTCTGCAAAAACACAGAGATATTTCTCAATTCAGACAGAAATCTCCCATGAAACCTTCGACTCTCGCCACTAAGCCCGACTCTGAGAGTGAATTTTGTGATTTTTTAGTGAAGTCATCGTCATTTTTAGTTATGCAAGAAAGAAACAACTCTTCAATCACCTGTAGCAAAAGTATGCAAGAGTTCCTTCGCAGAAACTATAGATAACGCCAAGTTTTTAGAGTGATTCAAAATGTTTAGCATGGGAAGATTCGCAAAAAAAACTCGACGGTGACTTCCATATTCCATATCGAAGTCTTTGAGAAGAATAAAATCTGTATGGATTTTAAAACATACCTATACCTCAACTGATTTGAATATAGATAAAAGCAAATAAAATACATGTCTTTTTTTATTGGACTGAAGAGCATGAGTGTTTAACTTCTAATCCATGCCGCAGTGAGTGAGTGAATTTATTTATTCTTTTAGTAAACTCACCAAATTTTATTTAGTTTTTAAGTAAGGAATCATCTCTTCTGCCCCAAGAAGCAAAAGTTTGCAAGAGCCCAATTTCTTAGGTTCGCTAGTGGATTCGTCTTCCGATTAATGATTATTATGTAAACTGCCCTAGAAAATTACAATGAGCGCAATTCCACTGTGATCTCCCGCTCAGTGTTACCTGAGTGGCCTCCGTTTGAAAATCCTGTTTCGTGACGTATTTCTTTGCCAAAATTGTAGACCGATTCGCATGCTTGCTTGCATCGGGGAGCAGAACCCATGCCGCCAAACGAACGTCAACACTCAACACCAACTGTTAACGTTTCTACCTCTTGCTGATCGCGCTCTCCTGAAAGGCCAATTCCATCTTGCAATTTTACCGATCAGTACACGCTCCTTCCTTAAAACAATCACTCTGTGGCGCCCTCCCTCCTCACCTTGCACTCACCTGGTTTCACTCTCCGCGGGGTACATTGTTGATTTTATAGCTCCTGTTTCTTCGTCGCGTTGGTGCGCCGCGCATGCGCGCTGTTGCCGATCAGTCTCGTAGCGTGCAATTTGACAACGTCCCTTCATAATTTTTTCTTTATGGTTGTAGGTGTCAGGGCTGTCGTTTTGCGTATAATCAATGCTATTTTTCTATTCACCGATGATTCCACCGGTTGAGAAAATATTACACAGTTCAGTTCAGTGTATGACTGTAATGCACGAAAATACTCTAATCAGTAATCTTTCCTTGATAGGTGGAAACTCCGTTAATTAATTAAAATATCCGCAAGTGTTTCAAAGTCATCGACGACTCCACAGGGAGCCACACGTAATGGCTGGGGCAACCATTAAAGATGGTCAGGCAAACAATCTAAGCCTAACAAAAACGCTATGGATCTTTGATCCATTCCGAATTGTCGCGTGGACAATCTGTCTTGTTTCCTCAACCATACGTATGGTTCCCTCATGCATAAAACCGTTGACAATCCCGGGATGGTTACACCAACTATTTCTTTTTTCTCAGTGCAGGTTGAGAAAAGATTACAGATGCGAGTATTTTAGTTCATTACAGTAATACACTGAACTGAACTGTGTAATCTTTTCTCAACCGGTAGAATCATCGGTGAATTGAAAAATAGCATTGATTATACGCAAAACGGCAGCTCTGGTACGTGTTCCGTCGAATTCCCACTCGAAAGATCAGAACGTGATGAACACGTTAAGCTTCCTCAGTTTGAATTAGCATATCTCAATTAAGCTCGTTAATGAATGTGTGGAACCGCATACGCTTTCTAAAAAGAAAACCACCAAAAAATGAATAATTAAAAAAGATAACGAAATTACATAGCATGATTGGTGCTTTTAATTAATACTAACAGGCTTGTTGTTGTTGTTTTTTTTTTTTTCATTTTATTTTATTTCATTTTTACTACTATTGTTTTTTTTTTTTTTCATTTTTTTTTCATTTTTTTTTTTCCTTCCCCCCCCCCCCCATTTTTTTTCAACGCTTGATTAGTTACGCTTGGCGTCAGCATGGGATAAAATTAAAAAAAAAAAATCATTTGTTTAATCTTCTAAACTAACGCCGACTGATCTTTTTTTTCACAGTTCGGACCCTCCGCGACAACCCGAAGAACCCATCAACAGCGTTTTGCCGATAATGGGGCTCTTGCAAACTTTTGCTGTAAGCAAATTCATGCTTATAGGAATGGTCCAATCTTACGTAAAGACCAGCAAAAATCACGAAAATCACACTAAGAAAGTCTAAAATTCAATAATAAACTCACATAACTGCTACAACGGCAAGATGGTAATGGCGGTTCGACGCAGGTATCATGGGAGATTCCTGTCTATTATTTCACTTTCTCTACGGAAACACAGAGAAATGTCTCAATTTAGATAGGAATCTCCCATGATACTTGCGACTCTCCGCCATTAAGTCCGATTCTGAGAGTGAATTTCGTGATTTTTTAGTGTACTCATCATCATTTTTACAGGTTTATAAGCAAGAATCAACTCTTCAGTCCCCTATAGCAAAAGTTTGCAAGGGCCCTATTCACAGCTCGGACCCTCCGCGACAGCCCGAGGAACCCATCAACCCTGTTTGCACTTATTGATGCTAATAGGAATTTTCGTATTTCATAAGTTCCGGCTTTACTTTTGAATATTTCAGCTTGCAAATGTGTAATTTTGTCGTAAATCCATCAATTTCAGCCAAAAAATGTTGACTTTTAGAGCAGCGCTAGAGGCGCAATCCATCGGATTGAAATCTGGACAAGTTTTGCCTGGAATTCCCGTCAGCTGCAAAAAAAAAACGTTTTCAGACACGCATTATTAGCTGTCTCGCGATTGATTGTTTAGGATTATGGTTTATGTAATGTCCATCTCTCTGCCTTATTGGCCACCCTGTATTTTTAGAGTATCTGCCTAATGGGCCACCCTGTATTTTGTAGGCTGCTCTTTACGCAGCGCGATCAGCTGTATCCATAGGCGTAGCGTGACCAAAAAAAAGGGGGTTGTACGTTTTGGGCGAATGGTAAGAAACAGGTAAAAAAAAATAGTACGTATTGGGCGAGGCAAGAGGAGAATAATTCTGAGAACTACTCCATTTCTTAGGGCGTTTTGGGCGAGAGAAAAATATCAGAAATTTGTAGGAAACGTGAATAATGTGGCACTTTAGGGCGAGTGCGAGAGATGGTGCTATTGCTGCATGTGGCATTGTGGCAACCTCGCCTTCTTGTAAAATGTATCCGTGTCCACGTGCCGCTCTTATCATTGAAGAAGACCAAATTATGTCCATAAAACGTAATATTTGGAACCCCGTGAAAATCTCTACGCGAGCCAGAATCGCCGAATCCATTGAAAACTGGAATGAGTATAGCTCTGGTCTGCGAACCGCCATCCGTTGCCTACAATACCTAAAACAAACTTTTTGTCAACCAAGCCCAATAATCATCGACTATACATCAAATTTCAAAACTTCAAGCTACAGACCTAAAATAATTGCTGGTGAGGAATACACACTTGTAAAACGCGAACTCGGCAACTTAAATACTTCCGGTGATGCCAAACTTACAAAATTACCACAGTAATTGCCTTAAATGTACTCGCCCAAAAGTCCCTTCGACATTGACTGAATCCCTCACTAAATTCAATTTTTAACTCGCCCAAAACGCCCACTCGAATCCAGCTCCTCGCCCGAAAGGTACCTTTTTGCGTCGCCCAAAACGTACTCTTCCTCTCGCCCAAAACGCCCGATTTTCGCCCACCCTCGCCCAAAACGCCATCCCCCAAAAAAAGTGGGGGGGGGGCTAAAAAGTGAAAAAGTGCGTCTCAAAGGGATTATTACCTAGAATTAGCCCCTCCGTAATATTTTAGCCCCGATTTTTAGCCCCTCTACCCAAAAAAGTGGGGGGGGCTACAGCCCCTCCTAGCCCCTGATACGCTACGCCTATGACTGTATAATCATCTCTCTCTCTTTTCATTGTACTAATTGGGTTCAATACATTGCGACGCGTGCTATTCCAAATTCGACATCATGTAGTTATTATTTCGATTCATCCCTTTTGTCATAAGTCACAACAGTTTATATTCATAAAATTATGTCCGGGGAATTTCATGTTATAATCCACAGTGTGCTGGTACAGTTCAAAAGTTCCAGCAGCAAAATAGTGTACGTTACTTAACCTGGTTTCGCACAGTCAAGTGACACTGTCACAGCACAGTGCGTGAGTAAGTGAATGACCACAGCGTGGCTGCGTAGGTAAACTACGTTCACAATCAGAGAACGGGGCAGCAGGCGATCCAAGCCGGTGCATTAATTTTTGTGTGCTTTTTTAGACTTTAATTTTATGTCCTCAGGTTCTCTTTCCCATGAAATGACCCCTGTAGCTTATACTTTAGCACTAAAAGTGTTTGAAATTACAGTAATGTCCATTTTTTGTTTTGTCGTTTCTTTTTGAAGAAAACCTCAAGTTCTCTTTAAACTGGACAGTCGCGATTTCGTTTCAAACTCAGACTCCTTCCATCATCACCGGAAAAAAGATCTGGGTGTCCTAATCGTGTACCCTCGTTCTTTTAGTGTCGAAGCACTAGAAGTGTGTGGAAGCAGTCGATCTATCCTGAGCAGTAATGGCGCGTGCAATCTGGCAACAACGTATTCTCTCCATTTAAACCTATGTAAAATAATCGATCTTCAGGGGGTGCAGTTACATCCCGAAGATATCGATACTTTTGCATCGGTTTCAATGGAAAATTAGCGTGGTTGTCAAATTGCACGCACCGCAACTGGTCCTGAGTGTGCTAATTCAAGAGCAGGTCAAAAAGCTAAAAGGCGCCGCGCCGGCTAGACTCATCAATCAGAAACTTGCATAGGCGCAGTTTGCAATCTGACAAAGCATTATTTTGTCAATCTAAAACGCATGGAAAAGTTCCAACACCTATAATAGTCAGATCTATCAATACCACGCCGGTGCATATCAATTTCTGTGACTGGGTTAACCTTTGTACGGCCAAGTTACGAAGACAAATCAATGTTCGCTCGATCGAATTAAGTGGGTAGTTTAGTATTCCAACACCGCCGTGCTGATTTTGCATACACGGTTGATTGAAGGCGCTTGTAAAAATATTGATTTTGAAATACTAACAATTTTGAGTATAATATAAAAGACGAGTCTAATTTTATCCGCCTTCGGGACATTTATACACCCCGAGGTTGTCGGATTCACGGACAAAATCTACTATTGGACATTCTCCTTTATGGACCTTCTTTATACTGGACCAATGGGACAGTTGCAAGGGTCTGAAATTGTGTGTGTGTTTTAAGAAGAAAATGAAAGTACTCGATGAGCTGAGAACAGTGGTGCCTTTGGGTTTTTCATAAGTGTCCCGGTTTTGGAGAAAAACACGTGTAAAGTTGAGAAAAATCGTGTGCGTAGTGACGTCACTCCGCGGAATTAATTCCCGTTTAAAACAATGAATTTTGGGCAAAAATCTCATCTTCGGACAAATGGGACTTAATTAGAAACCAAAGGCATCTTTGTACTCAGCTCGTCAAGTACTTTCATTTTCTTTATAAAAAACACAACATTTCAGACACTTGCAACTGCCCCATTATGCCTTGGACATTTTAGAGTAAACATTGTTCAAATGGATGTTTCTTGTTGGACTTATTTTACACGGGATACTTAAAGTAGGACATTTCCACTGAGCACCGAGCAGGCGGTCGGTCGTGCGCCCTTGCAGATGTAGCAACATTGCGTGTGAAAGAATTGAGCTGCGATGCTCAAGTGTTGAAGTTGAGAAGTAACGACTCCTGAGAGTATTCTTGAGACAGAAATAAAGAAAAGTTACAGATCTGAAAGTGCTTTTGTACGGATACGTGCGTCTTCTCACACCAGCTCAACCATAAATCAAACTTTGGTATCGGCAACCGTTATTGCTCGATCGAAATCGATCCGTATTCGACGGCTTCGAGTTACGATTCCGATCGTGAAGCGGAAGAGGTATGGATGTAATGTTGCCATTTATTTATTTTTGGGAACGGACAGTTGATCACACGTTAAAACATCCAAGTCATTCTCATTCTGAAAATGATTAGGAAGATATTCATTAGAGCTCTCGCTTTGTGCATATTTAAAGGAATTTTTTCAATGGGTCTGTTGCACACTTTGGCTAGAACGTTTTAAAGCATCAATTCATTTGTAAAAAGCCGGAAAAATGACAATGACACCAGGCAGAATCACAAAACACCAAACTTCATTAATACACTCACAAGTTGCGTAAAACACTAGACACTATTCACCCATGTGCCTTTCCACCACGAGCACCACATTTTGCGGGGTTCGCGCGGCACATTCAAATAATCATGGCCGACTGTCATCACAGCTGACTTCATAATAAATGAATAAACAGTAAACACTGACGGCGTCTTGTTCAAATTCTTACGTCTCAGTATCATCAAATCCTCTTAATAAGTTGTGAAAGGTACACGAAACCTGATATTTGTGTCGAAACGAAACAATAACACACAGGAGTCAGAAGTTCAAAGTATGATTCCAGCTTCAATCACCATCTTAGGAGCTCATGTGTGTTATTGTTTCATTTTGGTGGGCGGCCCGAAGTAGCAAGTTGCATACTTACTGCCGCTCTTCATGCTAAAAGCGCTGACTTTTCCACATTGTGCAGCGATTATCTCGCTGGAAAAGCGTCGTTGTATCGAAAAAGAAATAAAAAGGACCAAATATCTTGCTAATTCTTTTTTTCATCTGATTTCAGTAAATATTTTTCAAATTTCTAATCCGTAACATAAAATTTGTGCCGTTAAAGGTACGAGATTGCCTGAAGTGTACAGTCAGACCTAACTTCAGAATGTTTCGAGGTCATCAATGGATTTTACGCTTAAAATTACCCGAGAGCATCAATTTTCATAGCATTTGGTTCATAATGGTGGTCGCTATTTCGAAAAAACCATCAATTTTTAGGGGGGCTGTAGCTCAAAAGGGGGGCATTTTCGGACATACGTTTATACGGAAAAAATTCTTATTTTAACCTTTAGAATACGTGGTTACAAGGACGACGTTTGTCTTTGATACACCCTGTATATCACGAACACTAGAATGGGGCTTTCGCAAACTTTTGCTGTGAGCAAATAAATACGCCAATCTGATGTAAAAACTAACGAAACTCGCGAAAAATCAGTCTAAAATTCAGTAATTATTTCACATAATAGCTATTGCGGCAAGATCGTAAGGGCGGTTCAACGCAGGCATCATGCCGGGAGATTCTTGTCTATTATTTCACTTTCTCTACGAAAACACAGAGCATATCTCAATTTAGATGGGAATATCCCATGATATCTGCGCCTCTCCGCCATTAACTCTGATTCTGAGAGTGGATTTCGTGATTTTTAGTATACAAGCAGAGCCATACGTCCTGCGTCGACGATTCGACGCAACCGGCCTTACATACATGTACAATTAGTGCTTTCTTATCTTTCTTTTCTTTTGTTCTCTCAAGACCGAGCGAGGTTCGGGCTACGTGTAGTGCGGGTTGCATCGAATCGACGACGCAGGACTAATGGCTTTGCTTGTACTCATCGTCATTTTTACAGGTTTTTATGGAAGAATCAACTCTTCAACCTCCTATAGCCAAAGTTTAAAAGAGCCCCATCGTGGTGATAGTACTCCGCCGAAACACAAGCAAAACTGTGTATGTTACAAAAAAATACGACAATGATGATTTGCCCCGGAGGCCGAGGGATTTCAACGCTTCCCGTGGCAAGTGCTTTGAAGACAACGATGGAAACAGGGATGATTTTGTGAGGATAACACCATCAACATCTAGATCTCCATGGGTTACCAAAAGAGATCCCTTAACCCTATAAGGACCAGGTTAGTTCCAGAGAACATCACTCCTCCGTTTCTACAGGGAAGGTAGTTAACTGTTCGTACTCGGGGTAGTTGGAATTGCTGATACGAAGAATTGAAGAATTGAGGTCGACATCGTTTTTCACATTCGAGATATCGAATTTTGTAAATCTAAATTTGACATTCGATATCTCGAATGTGAAAAACGATATTGACCTCCGGTTTGCGCCAAAATGCTCAGTTTGGTAAACCCTTTTGATCGATATATCACTCGATAGGGGTCGTCTCAAGGAATTTGTCTGATGGGCCCCCTGGGGGGCAAAAACGTTGACAATTTTCGGGGGCGCTAAACCCTATTTTAGGCTGAATTTGTGTCAAATTCGTATTTTTTTCTAAAAAGGACTTACTTTATGGAGTATTTAAGCCTCCTAGTTTTTTAAATTCCGATATCTGAAGGAGTAATGATTTTTTGAAAATAGGTCCATATCGAACTTTGACCTTCGATTTATCGAAAACGAAAAACGATATCGACCTTCGGTTTGCGCCAAAAAGTTTCTTTTTTTATGTTCTTTCAGATACTGAAATAAAAAAATAGGGCTCCCATAAGAAAAAAGGGGGTTACCCCCTCCCCCGCCCCTCCCAGGAGGGCGCCGAAAAAAATAACCCCCCCAAAATGGGTCCCCCTCGATATTATTGGACACGTGTTTGGCCGTTTTTCAAAATTCGCAGCCGTTTTCGAAAAAACCGCAGTGGAAACTTTTTTTCTTAACACCCTGTATGTATTTGCGTTTATCCGAAATGAATACTGAATCAATGTGAAATAGACTATAGGAGAAAAACGAGTAAACTCGGGCTTGGTCCATAAGGGGTTAATTACATAGGTTCACGCATTTTATCATGCTTCTGGTAATCTTTTTTTTTTTTTTTTTTTTTTTTTTTTTTGCAGTGAACGGAAAAGAAATTATCCCGGAGATCTGACAACCTTTAAAAAATATTAATAGGCCCGGTGAGCGTAACTGAGGTGGACGACATGACAGTTAAAAATTCAAAAGAGTCAAAGTCGAAGTATGAAAGTTGATAGATCGTAAAAACTCACCGGAGCATTTATAGTTGTTCTGTTAAAGTGTCAAGATCATCAGAAGAAGAGAATATCACTCTCCATATCTTCTCACTCATCCACAAACCTGCCCGGTAGATTCATCGCCTTTCTTTTTACGCTCTTTTCACCTAACCCGCAAACATTATTCCCGCGACCAACTCATGCACCCAACCGACTCAACGTCTTCAATCATTTTTTTTTCTGTCGGCGATACACACTTGATAACGCAGTCTACTCTAAACTCAGTTATCTGAAGGCACGTGTGTGTGTGGGTGTGAATGTGTGTGTGTGTTCTTCCACATTTTGTAAATATTCAGATTGGAAAAGAAAGCCGGGAAAAGGTAGCCGGAAGTCCCTTCTTCATCACAACGCCGCACAGTGAAGTGGTCAAGGCTGCCGTTTTGCGTATAATCAATGCTATTTTTCTATTCACCGATGATTCCACCGGATGAGAAAATATTACAAGGTTCAGTTCAGTTCATGACTGTAATGCACGAAAATACTCTCATCTGTAATCTTTCCTTAATCGGTGGAAACTCCGTTGATTAATTAAAATATCCGCAAGTTTTTTTTCAGTCATCGACGACTCCACCGGTTGAGGGAAGATTACAGGTGCGAGTATTTTAATTTATTACAGGCATGCACTGCACGTAACTGCGTAATCTTTTCACAACCGATGGAATCATCGGTGAATTGAAAACTAGCATTGATTATACGCAAAACGGCAGCCCTGGAAGTGATAGTCAATGGGAGAGGCCGGACAAGTCATGAAGACTTTATAAATGCATATATCTTTGTTAATACGCAACTTAAAAGTTTAAAAGTGATTTTATCGGTTTTATTGTAAAATTTCCTAGAAAAACCACCCTTTAAAGTTTGGTTTTGTGACTGGAATAACTTTCAAAGTTCTATTTTTTGTCATATAATAATTCGTGTCCTTTTCCGTCCAATGGGTCTGTTGCAAACTTTTGCTACAACGATTGAGAGTTTATAATCTATTGTAAAATCGCCTGAAAAGTCCATTGGTGGCATCAGAAAGTCATAAAATGCAGTAATAAACTCACAAGATGCGTTTAATTAAATCCAAGATGGCGGTAAAATATCGAACAATCTGTATGTATCCACCTGTAACATCCAAGGATTGCCAACGTTGACAACCTCGCAGCTTCAGAGGTTATGTGTTTATTTACGTTGTGATTGAGTGTGATCGATATTGTGAGGTTGGCTATCCTTGGATGTTCGTGGTGCATGCATACAGGTTGCTCAATATTTTACCGCCATCTTGGATTTCATTAAACGTCTCTTGTGAGTTTATTACTGCATTTTATGACTTTCTGATGCCACCAATGGACTTTTCACGATATTTTACATGAGATTGAACATCCTTTGGCGCTGTAGCAAAAGTTTGCAACAGACCCATTGACATCGCTCCACTGTGCGGCTACCCGTCCTTGATTATTCACCCTTTTCTTTATTTCCCACTTGAATTTCCGCCTAAAAAATGATTGTATGTGTGAGCCTCTCCGAACGTGAAGGTAGTGTGAGATAAAATATTGATCACATGATAAGAGCCGACCGGACTTTATTTGAATAATGAGATCGGTCATTGGTGAGTGCCGGGGCCGGGACAGTGTCCTCCAGAGCTTCGCAGCTCCTGATCGTGCCGTTTCGGGGGACCTGGACCTCTGATTCCAAACAAACTCTGAATCGATGTAATTTTCTCAAAAGAGCAATTGGGCTCACGCAAACTTTTTCTACATGCGATTAAGAAGTTGATTTTAGCATAAACACCTGTAAAACTGACAATAGGTGCATTAAATAAAACCACGAAATTCACTCTCAGAATCGGGCTGAATGGCGGAGCTAAGCAGATATCATGAGAGATTCTTATCTAATTTGAGACATACCTCTGTTTTTCCGTAGAGAAAGTGACAAATTAAACAGGCATCTCTAATGATACCTGCGTAGCTCCGCCATAACGATATTGCCGTTACAGCTGTTTTCTGAGTTTATTACTGAATTTTAGACTTTTTTTTTAAAGTGATTTCCCTGATTTTTCCTGCAGTTTTAACAACAGATTTACATTTTCATTCGTTTATAGCTAAACGTTTGCAAGAGCCTCATTGAGACCATCTCCGGAAGAAAGACCCATAAAACATCAGTTGCGCTCTTCCGAGAAAATAAGCCTTACGATTTCATTCATTATACTTTACTCATTGTCAGATGAGTATACCTATCATTTATGGGCCCTTCTTCCGGAGGAAAAAAAGCTGCCGTATTGCGTACAATTAATCGCATTTTTCAATTCACCGATGATTCCATCGCTTGAAAAAAGATTACACAGTTCAGTTCGGTGAATGACTGAAATACACGAAAATGCTCGCATCTGTAATCTTGTCTTAACCGGTGGAGTCGTCGAGGACTTCAAAAAACTTACGGACATTTTAATTAATTAAAGGAGTTTCCACCGATTGAGGAAAAATTTGCAGATCAGTGTATTTCCGTGCATTTCAGTCATTCACTCAACTGAAAAGTGTAATCTTTTCTCAGCCAATCAGAGTATTTTCGTGCATTTCAGTCATTCACGGAACTGAACTGTGTAATCTCTTCTCAACCGGTGGAATCATCGGTGAATTGAAAAATGTCATTAATTATAAGCAAGACGATAGCTCTGGGAGAAAGCCTCAATTTTGAACTTTACTTTCGGCTGATAAAAAATGAATAGATGAGACCTTGTTCCGACGTTAAATTCTGCGTCCTCGAAATTACAATTTAAAGCATACGAATCCTATGCGGAAACTGTGGGTATATTCAAGAGGTAAGGTATAGATTTGCCGATGCATTGTAGAGGTTATTAACGGCTGATTTCCTGCGACGTCCACAAGTACAATAACAATCGGGTGAACCTAACTAGAACATGCATAGCAGAAAAACCTGTGATATCAAATTGGTTTCAGCGATCGTCGTATATTGGAACCAAAATTCTATATTACTTCCGAGGGAGCTAGTTGAGTTCGCAATCGCAAAAAGGTAACACTTTAACTCCTCGGTTTTAACGCCGAAATTTCCGTTCAAAAATAAACGTTTGAAACAACCGTCATTTAAGTGCGATGAAAGAGATAAGAAACAGTCCATTGAATCAGAAAGGGCGGGCGTTTGAAACACACTACGCTCCTGCCATAAAAGGAGACCACAATTTTCTCTCAGTCTCCAAGTTTGGCGGGAGTCATCACCTGATATTCGAAAGCCGCTCGGAGAGGCTATGAAAACCGTTACCAGGAACTTCCTCCTTCCGATCCTCAGAAACCATGATACAGCAGTCTGCTCGCAGATCCAGGAAATTTTCTGTCTCCATTTTGGCCCATTTGATCGCACAGGGTATAGAAGGAGATAGATAGGGCCAAAAGTCAAGCATGCCCTCTACCTTTTTTAAAACGCGTGTTTAAATGAGGAGAGAGAGAGGGGAGAGAGAGAGAGAGAGAGAGAGAGAGGGGGGAGGGAGATGTGAAGAGGGGTAGATATGGAGAGGGAGAGAAGGAAAGGAAGGGAGAAAGAAAGAGAGAAATGAAGGGAGAAGAAAGAGAGAGAGAGATGAAGATGGAGAGAGGGATGGAGAGATAGAGAGAGATGTGGAGAGGGAGAGAAAAAGGCGAGAGAGAGAAAGGGAGAAAGAGAGATATGGAGAGATGGAAAGGGGAGAGAGAAAGAGAGAGAGAGAGAGAGAGAGAGAGAGAGAGAGAGAGAGAGAGAGAGAGAGAGAGAAGCAAATTTTCGTATTCGCCAATGCAAGCAGCTTAAACCAAAACAAAGAACTTCGTGTTATCAGACAACAAACGGCGATATCCAAACAAATAGGAGTTTTTTTCCTACTGACCTCTCCTAGTCTCCTCGGTCGTTGGTATAAGACTGTAAGAGCCCTTCTCCTACCCTGCCTGCTCTAATCTAGTTTGGCCTGGCCTTTGAGTCTAGCTCCAACGCGCGGCTTAACCTGTTACTTTATTCACCTTGGCCAATTACCGGCAAAATAATTGGTGAAAACCTCGACTCGGTATCCTGTCCTGAGCTCCGAGCATTGTGTGCAGGGGTGAAAGGGTTAGCGAAGGCGAACGCACTTACTTCGCTAACGGAGGAGGAGTGACTGGAGTGAGTTGGTTCGGTACGGACAGAGTGACTGGCTATTTCGCGACGACGCGACGACTGCGCGCCACGCGGTCCGGGAGCACGCACGCCGCACATTGGGACAAAAAGATCTGTTGCGTACTTTTGCTATAGCAATATGACGTATTGATTCTAACGTGAAATTCGGCGAAAATAACGATGCGCCTAAATCCTAAATCCGGCCCAAAGCTGATCGGGGACTACATAGTTAAAAGGATCGATAAAATTCACACAAAAGATTCTATTGGGTGATCGAGATTTGGGTAGAATGTCATTTGGAAACGATTGCTCAGTCGCTGGATAAGGAAATGTCGCTCCGGAGACACCTTTACACGCTGAAAAAAAAAAAAAAGATTACCAGATGCATAACGATATATGAATCAATGTATGGGATGGTACAATTACCAGAATTCTAGTGTTTATACCATAGTTATTGAAAATGTTGAGGAAATTCTAGTTCTATAACTATATTCTGGTAATAACACCAGAATTTTCTGGTCAAAGTTCTAGATTTTCTGCAGTTCACAAATGTTTGCGCTTCTGGTAATATTACGAGAATTTAGGAATCGTTTTTTTCATTGCATAACAAGCGAATGAACAATGGTTTTTGAATGACACCCGTTCAAAATCGATCTCACACCCAATAGAATCACTTTTGTGTAATTTTATCGATCCAATTGACTATGAAATTCCCGATCAGCATGCTGATCAGCATTGACCACTGAAGTTCTTTGTTTACTCTTTGGTTAAAACTATATCTCCGACGTGGCAAAAAAAAAAAAACAATTTATGTTGAAACATGTTCCAATCATACTCAATGCAGGTTGTCCTAAATCTCTACAGAATATTTTACACCCTCGAGAGAACACATGGAAAGGCCCTTCGCAACAAGTTTTAAATCCGTGGGAGGTCAACGGCCGCGGCGCGGTGCACGATACCTTTTCAGATAATAGTACAGGGTGGGGCGTAGAGATCTGACGATTTTCAAAAGGCTATGAATAAAGAACTATTTGACTTAGAGAAAAAAACTTTTTTTTATTGAATTCAGTACAGAATGCCGTTTTCTTACATTAAGTTTTAAAAATTACATCTCGTAGATGTTGACCGTCAGCGTCAATACACTCTTGAAGTCGATTTCGAAAGGAATTCACCGCTCTTTCGCACATTTGTATGGGTATGGGAAGACAACGTAACTGTCACTGTTAATTCGAACCGATATGTTTCCATGTTGGAAGACTATGTGCAGCCCATGTTGGAAAATTTAGCGGAAGAAAATGATTTAGGAGACGTCTGGTTCCAACAGGATGGAGCAACAGCTCATACTGCTCGCATTTCCCTTGCCGCTATGCGGGAAATGTTTCCAAATCGGTTGGTCTCTCTCAGAGGAGATTTACAGTGGCCTCCGCGATCTCCCGATTTGAGCATTTGTGACTTTTTTTTATGGAGCTACCTTAAGGAAAGGGTTTTTAGGAGTCGCCTCCATACTTTAGAGGAATTGAAAGTGCGAATCAGAGAGGAAATCGATAATATACCTATACAAATGTGCGAAAGAGTGGTGAATTCCTTTCGAAATCGACTTCAAGAGTGTATTGACGCTGACGGTCAACATCTACGAGATGTAATTTTTAAAACGTAATGTAAGAAAACGGCATTCTGTACTGAATTCAATAAAAAAAAGTTTTTTTCTCTAAGTCAAATAGTTCTTTATTTATAGCCTTTTGAAAATCGTCAGATCTCTACGCCCCACCCTGTATAAAAGCTCAATATGCAAACGTTTCAAGGGGTTATGCCTTCCCGGCCCTGGGTGGTGGGGGGAGGGGGGTTCAATCCGAACATACACTCAACGAGCCATACAGCCATTCTCCCGATTTAACTAGAGGAACACGCGCGTGAATATGGACCATTCCGCTCAATTCAGTTGGCAGTATAGACTACACCGGAAGTTATTGATCCTTATCATATCATTTTATCGCCGATTCGGATCTGTGCAATTCAACAGTAGGGGGAAGGCGTTAGGGGGGGGGGGAGAGGTGGAATGGTTACACCAACAACTTTAGCCAACTCAAGAGATAAGAACTGGCTTGCTGCTGTAACCCAGAACCACGGATATACTAATACGCGAATACTCCACCCCCGCCATTGCCACTTCATTGGACACCGGGACCAGGCGGGCACAGGTAAAACGCCGTTAGAAAGTTGAAGGATCGTCCATTGCCTCCTTTCTCCAGATTGGATCGATATTGGTGCCCATATCCTGGACCATGTTGTCAGATCAGTAAAGACGATAATATCCAATTGATTATTTTACGGATAGATGTCGTTTGATTGAATAAGGATAAAAAACCGTTCAGAATGGGATCGATTGCTTATGAGATCATGAAAGATCGAACAGAAAGGGAATAGACAGTAAGCCCCGAAATGAGAGAATTCTTTTTTAATCCAAGGTGTATTTAATGTGTTGAGGAAACTGCACAGTTAAATATTGACTAGGGAGGAATTCCTTGGAACCCAAGGAAAATGTCTGCTGCAACAAATAAAAGATTCCTCATTGTGACAGTGATTCTCCTTCGTGCAACAGAACTTTACTTCGCGAAAAGAAAACTGTCACAAGTAAACATGTTTCCGTAGCAAAAGTTTGCAACAGCTCCATTAGACCCGCAGGATGTCAATAGGTATCCGTCTGTTGAAGCAAGCCTGCAGGCTGATTCTTTACTTCATCGTTAAACGTTAAGACTGTCTATGAGTGACGCTATTGGTCGAGAATAATTGTAAAAGATGGTAACCAATAACAATCGTTGAAGTGCTGGTTTTCTAAAGGCCATCCACGAACAGCATTTAGGCTGCTGGGACTAAATAGTGTTAGGTCCCGAGCGTAACTTACGCACGATGCGTAAGCTCTCTGATTGGTCGAAACTGCACGCAAGATAAACGCAATTCAATGCTCGGGACCTAACATTATTAGGTCGCTGCCATGTGGCATGCTTCCCCAAATTGGGTGTTAGAGGCCGATATACTCGGTGACATCTACGCTGACACATCATTAGTCCTGTCATAAACATCTTTATTTGACATCATCTTTGATGAGCATCGTTATTATGCATGTGTCCATCGTAAAGGCTGTACGTGGTCTCCAAAACGCAAAAAAAAATATGCTCGGCATTCCCTCTCCCCTTTCATTTTGAGTCAAAATTCATCGAAAAACCTGGGTTTCGAACAAAAAAAAACAAAAAACAAAAATTTGCAGTAAAGGGTGAAATACGAAAGCCTGAGAGTAGCTTCTTTTATTTTTGATCTTGCACAAAAAACTCCTGACCATTTTCGCACTGAAGTGTCACAAATTCATTTTTTTTTTTTTTTTTTTTTTTTTTTTTTTTAAGAAAAAAGGTCACCATTTGGCCTCCAATCAAGACCCTGGATCTTGGACATTAAATTTTCCGTTTCAAACCTCCTCCTTTCAGGAGCTCAAAACCGTACTAAGTTGCACCATCTCTCCTCCAACTATTTTTTTCAAATAATCTACAAACTTCCTCCTTTCTTCGTTCAACACGCTTATTGGCATACGTTCTTCGTTTTAGGCGAAAACTCAAAGCAGCCAAGAACCTCAATTACTCTTGCGAAAGGCCAATCATGCGGGGCAGATCGGATGCCGAGAAGAAATACCACGTCATCTACTTTGATGTTCGCGGGATGTTTTCGGTTCTCTTTGAGCGAGGTAAGAGAGTGGTGAGGTATTCAGAAGACCATCTGTGCCAAAAATGTTGGTAAATGTTTCGTAAGAGTTCCCAATGTTGGAGTCGGTTAAGTTTGGTCTGCCAGTAATCCATGCCCGGAATGTTTAGAGGAGCAGTGTATCAATTAGAAAATGCCCTGGACCTAAGTACTCAAGGTTGATCATGAGGATCGTTGGATTAACGGCACAGCAGGCGACTGTTTAGAATGACCTCTATCTTGAGACATGGTCAGTAAGATGTTATTCATAGTTTAAATGATGAGCGTCCAGAGAGCGTTTCAGATGATATTTAATAGGCATTTTGAGAGGTCCTGAGGGAAGTGGCAGGATCGTATAGCCGAATTTAACTCTCCCGCCAACCCCTTAAAACCCCAGATTCGATCCTAAAAAGCATTATTAGATAATCTTTCCGAACTACCAATCTTCGCGCTTGGAACTCAAGAAACAGAGCACCAGCCTCGTGATCTAACACGACGCTGACCATAATAAAATTTGATGGAAGACCCTGTTTGCCAATTGTGACACTATCCGGGACAAAGTCATGAATTGGAGCAAGCAAGGGTTTTTCGATTATGCAATGCGCAACGCAAATACGGTTACTTACCTACTACTGCACATAGACAGTTCACATGCGAATTGCGTGTCGCATACCCGACAAACTCTGATCCAAATGACTCTCGTTCCCGATATTAAGACCCGTTCCTCTTTCATCTGCGCTTACTCGTTCGACCAGGAACTATGACCTGCAAAAGCAAGTATTCTAATGGTCAAAATGTTTACTCTTTCAATGCTCGGCAATCTTCAAACACTTTTGCGGCTTTTAGGTGTTTACGGACTGAGCAAAATACCCCTTACAAAAAACGTCATGAAAAATAAATAAAAAATCTATTAAAATCTACGGAAAAATTAACAGGAGCAAAATCGGAGTAAATTTTTATCGACAAATTTAGCCGCAGTACACACTGAATCACTTTTTCAAAAACGAGGAATCACGTTTACTTGTGACAATTTTCCTTGCGTGAAGTAAAGTTCTGTTGCATTATGGAGAATCACTGTCACAACAAGGAATCTTTTACGTGTAGCAGCTGACATTTTCCTCAGATTGAAGGAATTTCCCCTTAGTCCAGCGGTTCCCAACCGGGAGTCCGTGGACCAAGTTTTGGTGGTCTGCTAAGACCTTTCCGAATTTTTCCCGTTTTATTCGCCCGAAAGTGAAAACGTTGAATTTGTGATTAATATTTTTTTATGTAGCCCAAAAAAAAAAAAATAAAAAAAAAAAAAAAAAAATTATCGTTTGAACGAGTCATAACCTAAATTTTTATAAGTTTATAAAAGTCCCCCTTCGTGGTTTTCGTTTTTCGGTTTTTTTTTTAAGTTGAAAATTAATTTCAAAATTGAAAGTTTTCAATTATTGTTTTTGTTCAATAATCATCTCAGCGGTTCCCAACCGGTGGCTGTATTTAAAATAGCAGGGTAGGTTAGTTTTCATTTCCTCCCACCATTGTCAAAGAAAAACAGGTAATCGATGGTAAGAGTGGGTGGTCCGCGGCCTCCACCGATCGTCCGATTGGTGGTACGCGACCAAAAAAGGTTGGGAACCGCTGCCTTAGTCAATATTTCACTGTGCAGTTTCTTTAACACAAACGAAATACACCTTGGATTAAAAAAAGAATTCTCTTCGTGCATGGAGAAAAAAGTTAGGACTGTCTCCACAAAGTTTACGTCCTATATTGCACCGGCAATAACTGGGAAAATATTGTCAACTTTGTAGAGAGTGTCACCAACTTTGGGCAATTCAGACTGAACGTTGGCGAAGACTTCAAATTTATCGAGTACTTCCCCAAATTTTGGTAAAGATTTCTCCCAACAAGTATAGGAGTAGTAGGACGTAAACTTTAAGAAAACAGTACTTAGACCTGTCCTTTTTTTTCCCAGTGCTTTTAATAAAACTAAATTTTTCCAAAACTTACAAATCGTCGCTCTGAGGGGAAACAATATAAAACCAACGATTACAGAGTGAAGGGGGGTGGTCTAAATTTGACTTGAAGGATCGGCTTCGGAATTTCCTGACGTTGAACCTGAAACACCTTGTAAATTTATTTCGACGGTAGCAAGACTTTTGATGCTCAGGCCGCAGCGTGGATAAAAAAAGCATGCGAATAAAAAGAAAAAGCGTGATTAATTACCTTTATTGTTGGTACAGACGGCCAATACTCCAGACAAATAAATGAACTGAACAATCACAATTTAAATTCACAATAAGCACTTATTGAAAGTATGAGATTCAATTGCTGCCACTAAAATAATATTTCCTCAAGAGTAACGCGGAATAAATTATAGTGAGGGAACTCAAGTTTCGATAACTTTACAACGACTTCGAACAGAGCGACACTGAGTTGAAATTCTACAACTATCACGAAAGAGAAAAGAGATCAGATGGCTACTATTGACAGCTGAATTTCCGTGTTTTTCAAATTTTATTTTTTCCTCGACAAATGAGGTTTTACTACTTTCTGAAAAGTTTAATTTTAACACTTATTTCGGTTCGAGAGAAAAAGAGAAATATCGATACTACGTAATGTATGCAAGGGCTCGCGCACTGAACGAAAGCAATTTGTTTGAATGATGTCTTAACTTCTAATAAATGAATAATGAGATACTCGATTAATGGCGAAAACTCTATGAAAAAATAGATATTTTCATTTTGAAATTTGATTATGGTTTTCAATAGAGGGATTCACTTCAACCGCAGAGATGAAAAAAGGCTTTCTCAACTTTGATTTTGACTGAAAAACAAACAAACCACGCTCATCATTCGAGAAGAAAGCGCTGATTATCTCGCTGAATTGCGCGAGAAATAGACGCGAGTCAAGTCAAGCTGTGATCTCCGTGTTCCTCGTCGACGGAGCAGAGTCGAGATTCTGAAGCGGACTGACTTTGCTGATTGCTGATCGGAGAGCACCAAGTCGCACGATGTCGATGGTCCACAGACCACACTGCGCCGCGCCAACGAGAGACCAGCAATCAGCACCAAAAGCAAGAGACTTGGGAAACTGAAGAGAAAAGAGAGAGAAGAGAAGCGCACGCGCACGCCTGAGGAAGAGAGAGGGGAAGGATCAGAGAGAAAAAGAACCAACCAACGTGGATCCACGTTGTTTTTTTTTTTATCTTTCATTTATTTATTTTTATATTTTAGTAAGTACTTACTTTATTTTCTATGTATACGGGTAATGGGGCTCTTGCCAGTGGCGGCTCGTGCAGTATGGCAATAATGTCATCCCTCCATTTGATTGTGTGTAAAACAATCAATTCCAAAGTGAAGCAGCGCTTCACCGGCAATCGATTGTTAAACATAGATTCAAATGGAGCGAAGACATTGTTGCCAGATGGCACGAGCCGCCACTGGCTCTTGCAAAGTTTTGCCACAGGTGATTGAAGAGTTGATTCTTGCATAAAAACCTGTGAAAATGACGATGAGTACCCTTAAAAAAATCTCAAAAATAACTGTTAGATTCGGGCTTAATGGCGGAGCTACGCACAGCAGATATTATCGGCGATTCCTATCTGATTTGAGACATTTCTGTGTTTCCGTAGAGAAAGTTACAAATTCGACAGCAATCTCCCATGATACCTGCTTGCTTAGCTCCGCCATAAAACGATATTCCCGTTACAGCTGTTTCCTGAGTTTGTTCCTGAATTTTAGACTTTCATGGAGCGATTTCTCTTCACCATTTGATAAACGGATCAGATAACTTTCCCTCATTCTGTGTAGTTTCATCCCTTTTACGACCAGGTTATGGAGGTTCCAGGCGAAGCTTGTCCTGATTTCAATCCGATCTTGTTTTTGACATTTTTTTTGTAACTTGAAAACAAAGTAAAAACGCGAAATGTCAGAACGTCAGCACCTGCGAAATTTTAAGTAGAAGGCCTTTAAGTAGAAATCTTTTTGAACAGTTTCGAAATAAGTTAAGTCTTAAATAAAAATCAAATTCTCATTTTACTTTAATTAATCAAGGGAGCAATTGTAAAGCTCTTTATATCACTGAAATTTAACAAGTAAGATATTTCAAATGTATTGTCTTCCTCAAATCTTTTATCGCAACTTTATTTTGCTGAGTGAAAATAAAAATTGATAATTTTCTTTAAAAAACCTTTTTTCTAAACCAGATGGTAATCGATCGATCAACTTTTAATTTGTTCGTTATTCTTCAAGTCACAATTTTTTTTTTTCAAGGAGGCGAGTTGTTAAGCAAAACTTTGATGAACTTTTAGTACGATTTAAGTGTGCGAATACTGCAGACTCTTACGCTTAATGAGTTCAAAAAGTTGTCATCCCAAAAAAAAGAAAGAAAAAAAAAAATTCTTTGTCTACCTGTGACATTTCTCCTATTAGCTGTAAATGCTTTTTTCTTGTTTTTCATTTAAAAGCAGAAGTAAAAACTATTGAAACTAAAAGACTGTTAAGTTCTAATTTTTTAATTTTAAGTCGTTTCAGATGTAAGTGTACCGTTAAGAATTCCTTTTGCTGTGATATCTTGAGCTTATCGGTAGTCAAAGTATTAAAACATAAACTGTGATTTAAAAATTAATACTTTTGTATAGAAACTTAAAAATTGAAAAAATTAAGGGAGCATGTTAAATTACGATGTTATAATTAGTTTATATTTTCCCGCTTCATAAAGCGAAACCGGTGGAACCGGTGAACTCTTCTCTACTCTTACATATAACCTCCATTCATTACTGTATTCTACTCTCTCGTTGCTCTCTGCACATTGTTCCGTTGTTCACGAATATTATTATAATAAAAGAAAAAGAATTAATATTTAATACAGGGTGTTTTTTTTATCTCCCCCCCTGGTTTTTCCTTGCTAATTGAGATAAAATGTTGCGGTTTGGACTATTCTTCATCATTTTGGCTGAATTTTCTTTTTTTGGAGTCAAAACCCCCCCAGCCCCCTTAGGGGGGCCCCCAGGGGGGCTATCTCAAAAATTTCAAATGGCAACCCCTATCTTGTGATACATCGTTCCAAAGGGCATAAAATTCTAAGACTTTTGGCGCAAACCGAAAGTTGATATCGTTTTTCGTTTTCGATATATCAAATTTCAAAGTTCGATTTGGACCCATTTTCAAAAAATCATTACTCCACTTTGGAAAGTCGGAATTAAAAAAAACTATGGGTCCAAAATACTCTAAAGAGCAAGTACTTTTCAGATAACGAAATGGTTTTGACATAAAATTAGTCCAAATTTGATTTTAGAGCCCCAATTTTTTTTTAAAAATTTTGCCCCTAAAAGGGGCTATCTTGAAAACTCCCTTCCACGGCCCTTATTGAATGATACGTCGATCAAAAAAGCATAAAAAACTGAACATTTTGGCGCAATCCGGCTATCGATATCGTTTTCCGTATTCGAGATATCGAATTTTGAAGATAGGCGAAAATTGAACTTTTAATATTCGATATCTCGAATACGGAAAACGATATCGATAGCCGGATTGCGCCAAAATGTTCAGTTTTTATGCTTTTTTGATCGACGTATCATTCAATAAGGGCCGTGGAAGGGAATTTTCAAGATAGCCCCTTTTAGGGGCAAAATTTTTAAAAAAAATTGGGGCTCTAAAATCAAATTTGGACTAATTTTATGTCAAAACCATTTCGTTATCTGAAAAGTACTTGCTCTTTAGAGTATTTTGGACCCATAGTTTTTTTAATTCCGACTTTCCAAAGTGGAGTAATGATTTTTTGAAAATGGGTCCAAATCGAACTTTGAAATTCGATACATCGAAAACGAAAAACGATATCAACTTCCGGTTTGCGCCAAAAGTTTTAGAATTTTATGCCCTTTCGAACGATGTATCACAAGATAGGGGTTGCCATTTGAAATTTTTGAGATAGCCCCCCTGGGGGCCCCCCTAAGGGGGCTGGGGGGGTTTTGACTCCAAAAAAAGAAAATTCAGCCAAAATGATGAAGAATAGTCCAAACCGCAACATTTTATCTCAATTAGCAAGGAAAAAAACCAGGGGGGGAATAAAAAAAAACACCCTGTATATTCTTTTCGGTGTCACTTATTCAAAAGTAAAGTTCCCCGTACTCAACATTTTTGAAAGTTTCAGCTTGAAATTTTCAGGGTATCTAACTAAAGTTAGTTTGCTCGCAGGTGCTAACGTTCTTCAAATTTGTGCTTTTTGCGTAAATTGGTCAATTTAATCCAAACACCGTTGACTATTTAAGCAGCACGGCGTGGTGTCCACGGTTCTAACTAATCGACCCAGAGGAATCATCTTAGGAAGGCAATTGAATGTTACTCATGAATACATGGTATACATGTAATCTCAACTTTATTCAACATGCCTCGTGCATTATCCAAACGCGTGCCTTTACATCAAAATGTAAATCGCCCTTGTGGGCATGTAATGAGCATTGTGTTTTCTGAAAAACTCAAGTTAGATGCTGAAATCCCCCCTTGGAAATTATATGTTATGTTCTCTTGTTGCTCCCCCGATCTCATGCACTATGTATTTCCAGGGGCGGACTGGGCCGGGGTGCCGGGGTGCTGCAGCACACCGGGTAGGGTGATTCTTATTTTTCAAAAATGAGTATTTTTTGTGCGAACGGCGGTTTTTCTGTTCTTTGTGGTCTAAAAAATCGACCCATAACCAGCATTTTGAAAAAAAATTGACTAAGTGGCCCCTCATCGGCCAAAAGGGCCTAAATACCAAATATGAATTTTTGGGTGTTTTAATAGTCAATTGTGGTGTAAAATAGCCATTTTTGGCCCATAAAGGGCTGAAATTTCCATTATTTTTGGCTTATCTGCAGTCCTAATGCCACAAAAGTCCATTTTAAGATATGCGTAAAATGCTCTCGCCGCGCTTTATATACAGGGTGTACCAGACCACCCGGATAGGTACTTTTTCTCGAAAACGGCAGGGCGTAGAGAGCTGAAACAAAAAAGTCAGATAGGGAATTGACCCCAAAGAATTCAATGAAAATATTTTCAAAGCCCCCGGAGGCCCCCCTGGGGGGTTTTGGGGGGGTTCAAAACACATTATTCCATTTTTGGCGGGAAAAAGCCTATAAAAGGTACAAAAATAAGTTCAGATCCTGAAAGAACAACTCATTGCCGACATTTTTGTTCCAGTAAATTTTTCCAAAAAACCCCAATTTTTGGGGTTATGGGCCCTTTTGGGAGGAAATTTTCATTCGGCCACTGTGACCACATTATTCAATATTTTTACAAAAACTAAGAACCATCTGAAAGAAGAGATCAAGACCTTTCGATTGATGTGCCACATAATACCTAAAAGTGAAAAATTAAGGCCCCCACTTAGATTCCAAAATTTGGGGGTCTTTGGGCCCCCCCACGTAAAAAAAATCAAATAGCAAGGTATGGCTTGTGATACATCGATCAAAAGCCCTCAAAGAGTAGAATAAGATGGCGCAATCCAAAATCCTCTACAATCATTACTTTCAAAATGGCGGCCATTTGAAAATTATGGGTGTTCAAAGGTAAGTCCTGGGAAAAGATTCCAAGGTTGAACGATACATGGCTTGAAAGGCCTTAAAAAAAGCAAACGAATGGCGCAAACCGCAAATCAATCCGCCTCTTCAATCACAAGTTATGGCCGATTGAAATTTAAGCAGCCTTAAATAGGCCTTATTGAGCCCTTTAAGTTTCAATCGGCCATAACTTTTGATTGAAGAGGCAGATTGATTTGCGGTTTGCGCCATTCGTTTGCTTTTTTTAAGGCCTTTCAAGCCATGTATCGTTCAACCTTGGAATCTTTTCCCAGGACTTACCTTTGAACACCCATAATTTTCAAATGGCCGCCATTTTGAAAGTAATGATTGTAGCGGATTTTGGATTGCGCCATCTTATTCTACTCTTTGAGGGCTTTTGATCGATGTATCACAAGCCATACCTTGCTATTTGACTTTTTTTACGTGGGGGGGCCCAAAGACCCCCAAATTTTGGAATCTAAGTGGGGGCCTTAATTTTTCACTTTTAGGTATTATGTGGCACATCAATCGAAAGGTCTTGATCTCTTCTTTCAGATGGTTTTTAGTTTTTGTAAAAATATTGAATAATGTGGTCACAGTGGCCGAATGAAAATTTCCTCCCAAAAGGGCCCATAACCCCAAAAATTGGGGTTTTTTGGAAAAATTTACTGGAACAAAAAGGTCGGCAATGAGTTGTTCTTTCAGGATCTGAACTTATTTTTGTACCTTTTATAGGCTTTTTCCCGCCAAAAATGGAATAATGTGTTTTGAACCCCCCCAAAACCCCCCAGGGGGACCTCAAGAGGCTTTGAAAATATTTTCATTGAATTCTTTGGGGTCAATTCCCTATCTGACTTTTTTGTTTCAGCTCTCTACGCCCTGCCGTTTTCGAGAAAAAGTACCTATCCGGGTGGTCTGGTACACCCTGTAGTCCAGGCGGGTGATTACTGGAAGAACAAATTCCCATCAAAGGTTTTTTGGGCTTAATCGCTTCGTCTTGGTGTCAGTAATGACCACCTAAAAGTCCCCATGCCTAGGTGCTGTACTAAATTCAGGGGAGGGGGGAAAGGGCCCCAAAATCGATTATTTCGATATATATCGAAAACGATGCAAGGTATCAAAAAAATCGATACATGTTTTTTGTTTCTGAGGTAATTTCCAACAAGAAAGGTCCTATGTGTTTTTACGCTCTGACGACGTCTAAGCTCTCAAAAACACGATTTCAGTTTTCGGCAATTTCCCGAAAATTGATACCCCGTGGCAACGCTCATTTAACACAATGTTATTTTTAATGATTTCGATCGCCTTACCGTAGCATTTAGATTGGTCCGATTTTTATAAAATTAGGTATCCGGGGTTTTGTTAGGTCGCTGATTTCATTTTTGGAATCCAAATTTCCTTAAAACGTGATTCAGACAAGCTTTTTGAGCTTTTATCACAAAATACAGCTGTTTGAGCTTTTATCACAAAATACATGTTTTTAGATAATAGCTCAAAAAGCTTGTCTGAATCACGTTTTAAGGAAATTTGGATTCCAAAAATGAAATCAGCGACCTAACAAAACCCCGGATACCTAATTTTATAAAAATCGGACCAATCTAAATGCTACGGTAAGGCGATCGAAATCATTAAAAATAACATTGTGTTAAATGAGCGTTGCCACGGGGTATCAATTTTCGGGAAATTGCCGAAAACTGAAATCGTGTTTTTGAGAGCTTAGACGTCGTCAGAGCGTAAAAACACATAGGACCTTTCTTGTTGGAAATTACCTCAGAAACAAAAAACATGTATCGATTTTTTTGATACCTTGCATCGTTTTCGATATATATCGAAATAATCGATTTTGGGGCCCTTTCCCCCCTCCCCTGAATTTAGTACAGCACCTAGGCATGGGGACTTTTAGGTGGTCATTACTGACACCAAGACGAAGCGATTAAGCCCAAAAAACCTTTGATGGGAATTTGTTCTTCCAGTAATCACCCGCCTGGACTATATAAAGCGCGGCGAGAGCATTTTACGCATATCTTAAAATGGACTTTTGTGGCATTAGGATTGCAGATAAGCCAAAAATAATGGAAATTTCAGCCCTTTCTGGGCCAAAAATGGCTATTTTACACCATAATTGACTATTAAAACACCCAAAAATTCATATTTGGTATTTAGGCCCTTTTGGCCGATGAGGGGCCACTTAGAGTCAATTTTTTTTCAAAATGCTTGTTATGGGTCAATTTTTTAGACCACAAAGAACAGAAAAACCGCCGTTCGCACAAAAAATACTCATTTTTGAAAAATAAGAATCACCCTACCCCTCCCCTGAATTTAGTACAGCACCTAGGCATGGGGACTTTTAGGTGGTCATTACTGACACCAAGACGAAGCGATTAAGCCCAAAAAACCTTTGATGGGAATTTGTTCTTCCAGTAATCACCCGCCTGGACTATATAAAGCGCGGCGAGAGCATTTTACGCATATCTTAAAATGGACTTTTGTGGCATTAGGACTGCAAATAAGCCAAAAATAATGGAAATTTCAGCCCTTTAAGGGCCAAAAATGGCTATTTTACACCATAATTGGCTATTAAAACACCCAAAAATTCATATTTGGTATTTCGGCCCTTTTGGCCGATTAGGGGCCACTTAGAGTGAATTTTTTTCAAAATGCTTGTTACGGGTCGATTTTTTAGACCACAAAGAACAGAAAAACCGCCGTTCGCACAAAAAATACTCATTTTTGAAAAATAAGAATCATCCTAACCCCGGGCCCCTCCATGTCCACTCCCCTCCCCTCTGGACCAGTACATATTTGGGACCCCTTTCCCCCAATCCCGGGCCCCAGCACCCCGGGCCTTTTTGCCCCAGTCCGCCCCTGTGTATTTCTTTTGACGAATAATCTCAGTTATTTCCAGGTCATGTCTCTGTATTCTTTGCCTAAGGCCCCTCTGGCCGTGGATTTGTAACTTTCTCCCAAATTTTGCATTTTTGTCCGGAGTTTTTCTTCCAGCTCTTTCAAAGTGTATGATACCAAGTCAAGTATTAATAATTTTCTATTTGATCGCTTGTTTAAGCCCTTCCGGCCCCCCATAAGGATGCCAAGGGCATTGCTCAATTCCCAGGCATGGTGCAGTTTTATGGCAAGTTTAATCCTAACCTCGCTGAGCGAGCTCTTCCACTTCATCGTCTTCGGAAAAAGAATAGTAAATTCCTTTGGGGAAATGTGCAACGACAGGCATTTGAGGATTTAAAGTCGTGTCTCATTAGTCCACCCATACTTCGGACACCTGATTTCTCAAGGGAGTTTATTCTTCAGACCGATGGTTCAAGTTCTGCTATTGATGCCGTGTTATTACAGGAATTCGATGGTGTTCGCCTTCCGATTGCCTATACCTCCCGTACGTTATCTGAGCAGGAAAGGAAGTATTCAGCATATGAGATCGAGTGTTTAGCTGTCCTTTTCGCAGGTGATAAATTTCGTATCTATTTAGAACATAGGGAAGTGGTGGCACAGTAACCTAACAAGAGCTGCCGTTTTGCGTATAATCAATGCTATTTTTTCTATTCACCGATGATTCCACCGGTTGAGAAAAGATTACACAGTTCAGTTCAGTGTATGACTGTAATGCACGAAAACACTCTGATCTGTAATATTTTCTCAATCGGTGGAAACTCCGTTAATTAATTAAAATATCCGCAAGTTTTTTAAAGTCATCGACGACTCCACCGGTTGAGAAAAGATTACAGATCAGAGTATTTTCGTGCATTACAGTCATACACTGAACTGAACTGTGTAATCTTTTCTCAACCGGTGGAATCATGGGTGAATAAAAAAAATAGCATTGATTATACGCAAAACGGCAGCCCTGAACTTAACTCTTCAATCACCCCCAGCAACAGTTTGCAAGAGCAACATTATCCGAAAAACGGGAATACACTGGTCATTACGATCGGTTTTACGAAAAGTAAATGATATGCACAATGAGAGCTCAACCATATTATTGGTTTTTTTTTTTTTTTTTTTTTTTTTTTTTTTATCACTTTCTACTTATGACGTCAATGCCAAATAAAACATTTAATGAAACTATGAGCTTTAAGTCGATATAGCTCGTTTGTTAGTGTTCGCAGAACAATTAGTATGCTGCTCCTCAAGCACGTTTCGGTTCCTTGGGATTTCGCGCAACGGGGAAAAGTCGCATGACGCATCTTGTAGTCTTTGCGGGAGGCTCACGTCCTCAATGGTGACGGCGACTATGACGGTGATGACGCGGTGACGGGAGAAGGCAGTGGCAC
The DNA here is from genome assembly GCA_011764245.1 of Trialeurodes vaporariorum. Lineage (NCBI taxonomy): Eukaryota > Metazoa > Arthropoda > Insecta > Hemiptera > Aleyrodidae > Trialeurodes > Trialeurodes vaporariorum. Next base: position 69,563,550 of record VMOF01000388.1, read on the forward strand.
GACCTGCGACCTCGTTATATCGCCACTCGCTCGTCACACGACTGATTTCGCGGGAACAGCCGCGCCGCCGCACTATAGACTGACATCGTTAAAAAGTGGCAAAGTAATCATAAAGTAAATTTCTTATCAATTTATCATTTATAAACTTTCAAGTCCAATTTTAATGGGTCTGTTGCAAACTATTGCTACAGCGATATAGTGTTATAGCTTGTCCCAGAAAAGATTGGATTTGACACTTCTACACTGAAAAAAAAAAAGTTCTGGCTCTACCGAATACATGCTTCGGGAAGCTGAAGAAGGCATATCCGAAGCAAAGTTCTGTGACTAGCGGGCTTTCCGTCGGTAGTAGCGAGCCACATGCTCTAGTAGTCCCGAACCTCTTGCTTCGGCATTGCGATGTAGGCGGGCAACACGTGCAATGACATACAATTAGCAGGACCTGTCGCCATCTTTTCTCTGTTAAGTATCAGAGTAGAACGGGTTCACTCTTGAAATCAATTCACTCTGAGAATTTGTCATCGGCGATCTCTGAAAGAACGCTACGTTACAATTTAGGAGCATATTCACAGAGTTTGCTCACTTAACTAAGCGCGTCGTAAAGGGTGTGCGCCTCGGAGCGCTACCCTTATATACGCAGCAATCAGGCCTCGTATTCCATTAGTACTGAGCACCGCAGTGGTAACGCACTGGACCCCGGAATGATACATCCCCGGTTCGATCCTGGGTAGCGGCACACTCTTTTTCCATTCTTCTTTATACAGGGTGTCCGGTAAGTCCCGGAACGGCTGCGCCATTTCTTTATTTACGCAGATAAAAAAACCAAACTTTGGGAATGTTCCTAGATAAATAAAAACTACTTTTTGGGGGGGTCAAAATTTTGGGCGCCCCTAACTTTTTTTTTTCAAATGGCAACCCCTATCTTGTGATACCTCATTCGAAAGAGGGTAAAAAACTGAGCATTTTGGCGCAAACCGCATGTCGATATCTCTTTTAGTATTCGAGATATCGAACTTCAAAATCTATGGAAACCCATTTTAAAAAAAATCATAACTCTTATTCAGAAAGTCGCTATTTAAAAAACTAGGGGTCTAAACTACTCTACATAACAAGCTCTTGCCAGGGAAAAACACCTCTGCCCAAAAAAATTAACTTACAGTTACTGTTTTTTTTCCCCCGCCAAAATGTTTTAAAACATTTTGGCGGGAAAAGAAAAACAGTAACTGTAAGTTAATTTTTTTGGGCAGAGGTGTTTTTCCCTGGCAAGAGCTTGTTATGTAGAGTAGTTTAGACCCCTAGTTTTTTAAATAGCGACTTTCTGAATAAGAGTTATGATTTTTTTAAAATGGGTTTCCATAGATTTTGAAGTTCGATATCTCGAATACTAAAGAAGATATCGACATGAGGTTTGCGTCAAAATGCTCAGTTTGTTACCCCCTTTCGAATGAGGTATCACAAGATAGGGGTTGTCATTTCAAAAAAAAAAGTTAGGGGCGCCCCCGCCCCCCCGGGAGGGGCGACCAAAATTTTGACCCCCCCCAAAAAGTAGTTTTTATTTATCTAGGAACATCCCCAAAGTTTGGTTTTTTTATCTGCGTAAATAAAGAAATGGCGAAGCCGTTCCGGGACTTACCGGACACCCTGTATACATTCCCGAAGCACGTGCTTATGTACTACCGAGCTTTGCTCCGCGAAGCTATCTGAATCAGCACGTGCTTCGGCTCTACCGGAGCAATAGGTGCACTACCGGAGCACAGTTCTTTCAGTGTATGGTTTTCATGAAAACATCAGCTTCTTACGGCTCCTAACCAATCAGGTTGCTCTATCTGAGGATGGAAGCTGATGTTTTCATTTAAAGCTACCGTTGTCAAGTCCAATCATTCTTGGAACAACCTATAAATCCTGAGTAAAATCACGTGCAAAGTCCATTGGTGGTATCAGAAAGTCATAAAATGCAGTATTAAACTCACAAGAGGCGTTTAACTAAAACATAAGAAGGCGGTAAAATATCGAGCAACCTGTGTGCAATCACACCGTGAACAATGAACATCCATAATGGCCAACGTTAACAACCTCACAGCATCATCGGAGGTTATGAGTTTGTTTGCGTTGTGATTGGTTGTGATCGATGTTGTGAGGTTGGCCACCTTCGATGTTCATGGTGCTTGCATACAGGTTGCTCGATATTTTACCGCCATCTTGGATTTCAGTTAAATGCCTTTGGTGAGTTTGTTATTGCATTTTATGACTTTCTGCTGCCAGCAATGGACTTTTTACGCGATTTTACATGAGGTTGATCACTCTAGAGCGCTGTAGCAAAAGTTTGCATTAGCCCCATTACAAACAACACTTTCAGCAAGTGATTCATACACAAAAAATGTCACTAACAAGTTTTAAATTACGCCTAAAAGGTCGGAAAAGATTATTTTTGATGCAATTTTTTTTTTTTTTTTTTTTTTTTTTTTTTTTTTGTATTGTTTTTGGCCACTTTTTTTTTATCTTGCACCTTAGTGCGCCGCCGCCGCGCGAATAATAAAAACGTGATGAAGGAAAAATAAAAGATAACTGTTCGTCCGAAATTCCGTGCTGGAACCGGATTCGGGTAAATCCAAGCTTACACAGGATGTAATTGATATCCGGGTGAAGAGGGCCGATTAATTACTCATCCGCAGAAAAACGAGCTGGGTGTATGGGGAACAACCGGAATGCGAATGCGGCTAGTTAAAAAAAAAAAAAAAAAAAAAAAAAAAAAAAAAAAAAAAAAAAAAAGGACACAGGCAGGTAACAACCGCTCATGAGGCGTGATAGAGATTTTTCCGGGATCTGATTCTGAGTGTAACTTACACAAGGTATAGGCAACACGTAATCTGGGAATTTCGGAGGAGTCCTGAGTCCCTTCAGAAAAAGATCCATAATCTTTACCATACAATAAAGATTACTTCGTAATAGAAGCGTCACTATCACCGATTTATCTCACGGCTTCCGTTGACCTTGAATGGTTCAAAAAAGATTATATTTGGAAGGCTGCCTCAAATTCTGTAACCTTTTCATTCAACAACAGCATCATCCACCACCGAGCAGCGCTGCGATTAGCTTATTTTGAATCCTCGTGGACCGGCTTATGCATCAAAAGGAGTTTGAAAAGTAGCCTTATGCCCCTTACGGCAGTGACAATTCTTTTATAATCTCATACTATTACTTTCTGCTCTCACAGTCCATCATAATAAATAATAAGTACTGCCAAAAGCCCGGACACTGCTGCTGAAGTCGATTTCTAAGTCGTTCACACACTCAACCGGCTTACTTTGAATCCTCGCGGGCCAGCTTATTTGATCAAGGTCAACGAAAGGGGTATTCTGTGTCTTTACATCCTGATGAGAAACAAATAGGAAACACAAGTTTAGGAGCCAAACAAAATAGGCAGAAATAGGGGGAGGGTGCAAAATTGTGGAAACCACAAACTTTCAGCCGCATAGCCATGTTATTTGGCACATACCGAAATTTCGACTCCATGGGGAGAATTCAAGGAGCAAAAACAAAAACGTCGTCAAAATACGAGGGTCGTTTAAAAAGTAAGTTTCATTAACATTTTTCTCCAGCCCTATTTAAACTAGGTAAAATCCAATTACACCGTAAAATTTTTCATATTCTAAGCTTTTTAACAACGTATAGTTGTTTAAAGTTGGTTCATTTTTGGCGGAGATTTGGCTACTTTTTGCACCCATCTCAAAAAATTTCCCGCCAACTATATTTACAAACGAGCGCAATCTCCAAATCAGCGATAAAAAATAATGGCTCATAATGAACATTTTCAGGGTATTTTTTAAAGTTTTCTCAAAGTTCAATAGAGAATTTCAGGGAAAAATAACTTGAACAGACCTATTTTTCAAGATTTTTCGACGGAATTGCCTCGAATATTGATGCACTTTTGAGATCGGCTGACCAGCCGATCTCAAAGCAAAATTACTAAGCACAATTACTTTTTCCTGACTCCTCATTATTTCTGATTGTATAAGATCAAAACTTTTGTAAAAATTATTTTTTTGAATTTTATTCATGTTTAATAATTTCAAACCGAAAATTTTCTGAAAAGTTAAGGTGTCATTTGCCGCATAAAAAGTGGCTGCATTTCTGCGTCAAAATACATGTTATTTTAAGGGAAAAATCAATCATTTTTGGGAGCGAAATGGCTTAAAATTGTGTTTGAGTCGGGGGAAAATTGTCAAAATTTTCTAGGGGAGGACCAGGCCTCCCATAGGGGCCCCGTATTTTAAGTTCGCACTCGGGCCCTGAGCAACCTCGCCACGGCCCTGGTTCCGCCTATGTTCGAAGCAGTCAAAAATATTGCAATACACACAAAAACATTTTGATGATGTCATTGCGCCAATTATGATTGCGTCATCGATGCTCAACATTTGATCAGGTGCGCCAAATCGAAGGAATCGCAAGGAAATAACACTTGAGAAGCAGCAGGGAGTATGGTAGAGCGACTGTTGAGCGCAGATTTGCCTCCCGGCGTGATTTAATCAGTTATTTATCGGCAGTGTTGCCAGATTGGGGGTAAAAAGCCGTACCATCCCCATTTAAATCAATGTAAAACGTACGGATTTTTCACCCCAATCTGGCAACACTGTTTATCGGTGTCAAACGAGGAATTCAATTTCACACTTGGAAGAGGCAACTTGAACTTCATGTTTTTCATCAATTAATGAATTAATAGAACCATGAAAGTAGTAAGTAACAATAAATAAAACAGGGACGGGTAAAATGCTGGAATTCGATCTAAATCGGCGAGGACGTTTTGGCTCAAATTGCAGACATTTTCAACTCAAAAAATAAAATAAAAATTAAAAAACTTTCAAAAGGCGGAGAGAGCCATTATCACAAACTTTTAACATTGAGAGGTAAGTACTTACCTCTTAACTCTTGCCTCTGTTGAGTTTGTGAGTGGTGGCTCTCTCCGCCTTTTGAATTTTTTTTAAATTTTTTTTTTATTTTTTGATGATAAATGAGTAAATTTCATGATCAGGTTTAATTAGATTCAATAGATGGATTGTATTATATACTTGATTTCCTTAGTTTATAATCGGTTAGACGACTATGGCCATTTTTCGATATGTGTTTTTTCTATCCAAGACCTGAAGATGGAATCTTATTCTGAAATGGCCATAGTCGTCTATAACCGATTATAAACTAAGGAAATCAGGTATATAATACAATCCACCTATTGAATTGAATTTATTTTTTGAGTTGAAAATGGCTGCAATTTGAGCCGAAGCTTCTTCGCCAATTTAGTCCCTGTATACTAGGAGAGTTGCGCCATGACTCTCAAGAAGAAGAAGAAGAAGAAGAAGAAGCGGATCAATGGAGCCCCCAAGAGGCAAAATTCAAATGGCAGATGACCCTTTGCCTCTGCGCTGTTGCCGCGATTTTGCTACTTCTAATAGAGGTTAGGGTTAGGTTCTGAGGTTCTGATTCTTTCCAATAACGATCGTTATTGAAAGAGATAATGTTCTCCGCAATAAAATTTAACCGTTGGAGAAATCAACAATAATTACCACGGTCACTGGTACAGTAAATGTGTGATAAAAGCGAGTGCGTGAAAAGTAAACAAACCCTCCACCATTTGCATTTGCCTCTTGAGGCTTTCTTGACAGCCTAAATCTGAGAGCCAATCAGAAATGGATTCAGCAATGGCGCAACTCTCATAGTATATAGGGACTTTAGTCGCCCGTAGAAAAATTGCCAGGGAACGGCAAGATGTAGAAATATCGGCCTCTGGTTAGCGCTAAAATGCTCAGTTTGCTATGTCTTTTCAATCGATGCATCATTCGATTCGGACTGTCCCTCGGAATTCCATAGATAGCCCCCCAGGGGAGTAGAGACGCAATAAATATTTAGAGGACTTAAAGCCCAGTTTTTACAAAAAGTTTGTTAAAATTGTAATTATTTCTGAAAGTAACTTCCTTTTTAAAGCATCTAAACTCGTAGTCATTCAAATTCCGACTATTCACAGAAAAGTAATGGTTTTTTTTGAAAATGGGTCCAAACGGACCTTTGACTTTCGATGAATCGAAAACGAAAAACGACGATGACATCTGCTGGTTAGTGCCAAAGGTCTTAGAATAATTGTATGCCTTTTCGAACGATGTATCACAAGATACGGGTTGCCATTTAAGAATTTTGACTTACCCTCCAGGAGAAGTCCCTCCCGGAGAGCTCAACTCGTCAATTAGCCTTTTCAAATGAGGAAGATGGCGCAAACTGATCACAAAAATCTTCGTTCTTTAAAAAGTTATGATCATTTTAAAGTTACTTTTGGGCCACCCTGTATTCACAATGAAAAAGACTGGCCGATGATTGAATTGATTATTTCCTACTTCCTGAAGAATCGCAAAGTGCATTTCGTACAATTCATGTTGACTGAACATACTAACCTATAAAAAAAGTTGTGATCATTTTAAAGTTACTTTTGGGCCACCCTGTATTCACGATGAAAAATACTGGCCGATGATTGAATTGATTATTTCCTACTTCCTGCAGAATCGCAAAGTGCATTTCGTGCAGTTCATGTTGTCTTAACAAACTAACCTATAAAAAAAGTTATGATCATTTTAAAGTTACTTTTGGGCCACCCTGTATTCACGATGAAAAATACTGGCCGATGATTGAATTGATTATTTCCTACTTCCTGAAGAATCGCAAAGTGCATTTCTACAATTCATGTTGACTTAACATACTAACCTATAAAAGAAAAGAAAGTAAAAAAATCTTATTTTCACGCAGAAATTGAAATTGGCATTACTGTGATTCAGGTGTTGATAATCCTGAAGAGCCTTTATTACTTAATGGAGATAAATCAATCACCTCATCCAACGCTCGTTTTACAACTGTACTATGGCTTTCAAAAGAAAGTATCCTAATAGAAATTTTCATTATTTTATTTCTTGACCAATTTGAGAAATTTTACGGTTTTCAGGTAGGTACTTCAGTCTCACACTATTGCCATTTGCGACATTCTGTCTCAACAAATTTAAAACAATGGAAAATAAAAGAAAAATTTATGAAGAACAATTTTGATGAGAGGCAGTGGCGAACCGTGCTATTTGGCAACATGACATTTGGTCCATTTGAACCCGTAGAAAAGGTCGAATCGGGTGGTCATCGGCGATTCCTAGAAAGTTCGATATTTTTAAAGGATTTTAATGATACAAATGCAATGTTGCTAGATTGCACGCTTCGCCACTGATGAGAGGACTTCCTTTTGAAAGTCATAGTACTTAAAACGACGATGAAAGAATAACATTGGGCACATCGCTACGCGTCAGTGGCTAAAAACACACATCCATTTAATTGTGAAGAAACCGCTTTATTTCTAACCAGTGGAGATTAGATTAAACGTCGATAAAACATTCCAGGAGTGCTAAAAAGCTTCGAATCTTCATGCGATGTTGTTCATATTTTGGATTAGAGACGAGGGAAGCGAGTTCGGCACCTAAAAATGATTACGGTGACATCATTTCTCCACGTCATACTCGGTCTGCCCCGATGCACTCGAGATAATGTACGAAATACAAACAATTTTGTGGGATAGATAATCCTGACGTAAAGTCTGGAACGATCCCGGCAAAACTTGATAAATCTGTGCGCTACAAAGACAATCTATCTGTGTCAGCTCAGGTTACCTGACACATTTGTCTGGACCTGAAGACGGCGTGGAGATCAACGCAATTAAGGTATTTACTACTTACTTACAGACAAACAGTGTCTGATTTTACTTTTTATTACAAACTTAGCACTTTAAAATTGTTTCTCGTGTTTTGTTGAGAAATTTTTCGGGTTTTTTTTTCTTTTTTCTTTTTTGGACGAGAAAGTTGATAGCTGGGGGATGTTTTATGGTTTTTAGAGGAATTTTTCTTTGTAACTTGAAGTATCATTTTCGATTAAGATAGGATTCGGTCATGATTGTTGGTTGTTCATCTCACGGGTCTACGATTACACTATTTTGCTAAAAAGCGAGCTTTATAACATGATTTGAAATTTGAGCCATCAGATGCGGGAGTTTGAAATGGTGCTCAGCGGACAGTGAGCAGTTACATCAAGTTTTTAAAATGAAGCGCTTTTAATCGCGGTTGAGTGACAAAGAAGACATCGATAAATTAAAAATAAAAAAAAATAAAAAAAAAATTAAACGGCAATAGCAAGATTACTTGACAACCTACACGTAAAGTTCTTTAGTCGAAAGAAGTTTACAAGGTGCCAAAAAAAGAAACAAAACAAACGAACAAACAAACAAACAAACAAACAAACAAAAGAGAAAAGAAACAAAGGGCCACTTGTGAGTTTTAAAACGACTTGAGTCTGCAAACCTAATTTTTAACCAAACAAACAAGCTTTTCATAGAGATGTAACGACTAGTAGACGCAGAAGCAGTGGCTCGTGCTGTTTGGCAACAATTTTTTTCCTCCCTTTGAATACATGTAAAACAATCGATTGCACTTGAAGCGCTGCTTCACTATCGAATCGATTGTTTTGCATGGACTCAAATGGACGATAAACATTGTTGCCATATTGCACGAGCCGCCGCTGCGCAGAAGCTTGGTCATAACTTTTGATCCCACCAATCATTATTCAAAAGAGATTGAGTCAAAATCGACGTTTTTGGCCCCCCCTTGAAAACGGCTCAAATTCCTCGCCCCCTTCGTCCCCCTCCAACTCCTTCCTAAATTGTCGGAGGAGCTTGAAAATTTGGGAAAATGTGCTCCTAGTGATGCTAAATCAAGGAGCAAAATTAGAGCCGTTTTCAAGGGGGGGCCAACAACGTCGATTTTGACTCAACCTCTTTCCGGATCGAGCACGCTAGAAAAAATGTCAGCTTTGTCAATACATTAAAAATCATTGACACCCCCCCCCCCCACAGATACTTCGCGACTTTTTCCCTCTAAAACGAATTGCAAAAGACATAGGGTCTAGGCCATGCTTTCAATTTGAAATGACTGAAGGGTATTTTACTTGCAGAAACGAAGACCTACAATCTACATGTTTAAAATCTCATTAATTGAATGATACAAGGCACAAGTTGGAATTTGTAAATAATTGATTCTCAAAACAAGAGAATCTTCGGTTTTAGCCTTTAGCCTGTATATGGTTGAATTGAACCCTTTAAGAATCAGGTTAGTTCAAGAGAACACCACTCATCCGTTTCTAGAGGGAAGGGGAAGGTAGTTAACTGTTCGTACTCGGTGGAGTTGGAATTGCCTATTCGACGAATCGAAGGCGCCCGGCGAGACCTTATCGATTGTAGTGTTTTCTATACTTGCGATCATCCAGAATGAGGGCTAAAACAATGTGAAATAGACTCGAGGAGAAAAACGAGTATACTCGGGCTAGACCCATAACGGATTAAAAACTAAAACCACTAGCCATCTGTTAAGCTCAGGATTTTCGTTTTGTAGAGATTTAACAGCATTCTACGATCTATCGATGATTCAGCAGGTTGAAGCAAAGATTGTTAATCTGAGTATTTCTATAAGCCATTGCAACACTTGGCAAAAGAAAAACATTTTACCTTCACTACCACCGGTTAAATCACCGATGGATTGAAGAACATCATCAAAAATCTAATAAGCGGCAACACTGACGGAGTAGTTAGAGGTCGTTTGGTCTGCGGTGATTACTTCTACTATTTTTTGGTCTACTTAAAATTAGGTCTATACTATTATTTCATCCACAACCGTTTCTTCTAATAGGTCATTTCATCCATTGCATTTTATACCTACCGATTCCTCGTCCATTGTCTAATTACGTCTACTTACAAATAAGGTCTAATTGCAAAATAGGTCTACCTAATTCTTTTGCCTACTAACAATTAACGTTTATGCTTAAAATTCTATTGGCTATTTTTTCTACATTTCTTATGCCAAGAGGTAAATTAACAGTTATTTGCCTCGTATTATTGGATCTATTCTGGTACTTACATAATAAACGGGTCCTCACCTTAAAACATTTTTTTTTTTTTTTTTTAATCTTTATGGGTACGTATGATGGGTTTACTCCTAGTTTATTGTCCTATTTTGTGGACCATTTTTTTTAAAGCCATTTTTTAAAGTAGGCCTCCATGCTGTAGACCTGTTTTCCTGGACCAGAAGCCTGGGGACCTTTTTGTCAAGTAGAGACCTTCTCGATTAGTAGACTTTTTGTCTGTGGCCCTAATAAATTGGACTTTTCGTCATTAGACGTAATTTACTAGACCTTGTGACTGTAGACCAATTTTTAATAGACCAAACGACCTGAAACCGAAAGAGTAGGTAGCCGATTTTCTCTCCGCCTCTTTTTTCCCACAGGTTGGACATTTAAAAACAAATTATTCACTCATTGTTTCAGGAACGAATGCATATCGTTTCCTTCCTCCACGAATCTCACAATCAACAATCAAAAAATGGGACAGTTCAGGTCTACCGTTTTTCTGGCTATCTTCCTGTCAGTTATCCTGGAAAACTCTCAGGCACAGCAAAGGGAATGGTGGGAAAGGACAGTGATTTACCAGATCTATCCAAGATCCTTCAGGGACACTAATTGCGATGGAATGGGTGACTTGAAAGGTAAAAATTATTGAATTACATAATACTAGTGTTGATAAGGCTGTTTCACACTTTTGCCTCAAGCGATTTAAGGGTCGATTCAGATGTAAAAACCTCCAAAAATATCAACGATGGCACTTAAAACTTTCAAAATGAACTCCTGAACTCATAAAATGCTTTCAAACGGCGGTCATAATGGGGGTGCTTCGCACTTATAATGGTAGATTTCCATCTTAATTTTGTCACTCTTTCTATGCTGGAGAAGGTAGACTTACAGAGTAACTAGTCACAAAAGGAGTAATTAACAGCCGATTAATGGCACCATGACATCTGGTGAGTGGTGACACCGAAAATTAAAAGAAAAGTCGTCTCGTATTGGCCAATGGCCATTGCAACTCCTTGATAGAATGGCAGTATTATTAGATGGGAATCTTCCATTATTAGTGCCCAAGGCATCGACAGTACGTTCGTGCGTTTAAAAGCATTTTTTTTGCGTTTAGGGTTGGATTTCGTAAGTTTGTAAAGTTATCATCGTTATTTTCTTAGGTTTATATGTACATTAGAACTGACCCTTAAATCGCCTGCTGCAAGAGTGTGCATTGTGCAACAGTCCCATTGTTCACTTGCACTTGCAGAGCGTATTAATTTTTGTGACCCTTGTCAGGTTTTTATTTAGCTTTTCTGCTTTCGGCAGCATTTGGTAGATCATTTGAATTTTCGTTTGTTTCGTTTGTTTTAAGTAGATTCCAGGAATCTACTTATTGCAGAGGGTGCGATGTTGGATTTTTCGGGAAATTTTATCAAATGAGCACGTTTCATGGTCCCCTGAGTGAGAAAATACCACTCGTTGAAAATTGTATATATATAAATATATATATATATATATATATATATATATATATATATATATATATATATATATATATATATATATATATATATATATATATATATATATATATATATATATATATTCACCTGGATCCCCCGATCCTGGTCCTGGCAGCAACTTACAATCAATCCCAAGCCTTTTTGAACCCCATGCTATAAAGGCTGCAATTTTTTTTAGCGAACTCAGATTTGTCACACATATTAGGATGAAAAATCTGGTTCCATATAAATCCATTAAAAAAAAAAATTGACCTTCAAAAGCGTTATATATCGAGTGACATTAACAATCAATTCCAATCATTTACGGCACTTCTTAACCGTACAGCATTTCACCCTTAATTCCAATCCCTACGCGCAGCAATTAACGGTTGATTCTAAGCCCATTGGGATTTTTATACGTTCGCGTGTCTCATCCTTAGATTCCAGTCCTAATGCGCTGTTGCATGAATGAAACGACGATTTTTCCAACCTTTCGAAGCACCACACCCTCGTCTTGGTTGAGAGTTTTTTCCATTGTGCTATAGGTATAGACATGCTATATTCTGTCACATTTTCGTTGCTTTCTTTGGTTCCGCGCGTTCTCATTTAAATGCGCCCCTTCCCACCGTTTCCTTCGTCCGCTTCAGTTATCGAATCGTATTATTTAATTTTATACCGAATATATTCTCCACCATATTTATTTGCCTGCATCAAACACATAAGATATCACATATTTACATACTACGCATTTATTTTTAAGAGGTGGAGAAGTGTGACGAACCAGTCGATGAACTGTTGATTAAAAAAAAACAAAAAACAAAAAAAACAAAAAACAGCAACAACATTCAATAACAGAAACAATTGATACCACTCTCATGTGTTCTCTCTTTCCTGCGCCACCCACTGTCTCTCATTATAGATATCGTATAAGTCTTCATTTTATTTGAAATAGTATTAATAGTCAACTTTTCAAGCCTCCGGGTGAATATAAAATATTTTGGTAATAATTGGTCGAAAATTTGATGCTTGAATAATCTATTACTTGCGGCCTATGCGAGGTATTAGACTATGGTTTGGACTTATTGGAATTAAGCAGGCAGATGTTTTATACACCTATCATAATAAATCATTATCGAATAATGGGCTGTTGCAAGGTTTTGCCACAAAATAAGTACATTGTTGGGGGTAAAAAGGAGCGAAACTGACCATAATGTTGCTGAAAAACTCTTAAATCCCCTCAATAAACGCTCTTCAACTGTATGACCTTTAAAGGCAGAGAACGCGCTACGGACTAGAACATATACCGATAGAGTTTCTCATCTTTCGACCAACACTCCATACCACGGCATCAGTTTTCCCAGATATATCATTACTTTCAGATAATCTAAATGAAACAAACAAGATTATTATACATCGGCTTCGTAATAGTTTTAGAAAATTTTTGAACCATCGACCCATTAACCATTAAAATCTGTTCAATATTAAAGTCGTATCTATTGACGCAGTTTCGGGCTTATGTTCAATGAGTGCGAAAGAGATTGAGTTAGTGTGGGAAATGACCGAAATAGCTAGACAAAAGGTATAAAGGCGGGTAACAACAGTTACGATCTAATAAAAATGAGGTTTCGCGGAAAAATTACGTCTAAAAACCATCACTGTTTCACAGCTTGAAAAAAAACTTTAAATACGGTCTACAATGAAAATTAATGTGTCAAAACGCATCTACATACCTTCGTCTACAGTATTCATTCAAAAGTTGATTCGTTTTTTTACTTTATTAGACTGTAAATTGACAGAAACTATTCAGCGTTAACAATGGCTTCCAACTGTTTACATCAATACCAAAATCAAGAGTAGATTTCAAGCTCTGTAACTATTTGCCTCATCATAAAATCGTAACATCGATGCATGATCAGCATACTCTCAGCTATAATTTAAGACCAATTTTACCTCATTTTGATCACATTGTTTTTCGACTTTTGTCTTGCTATTTTGGCCATATCCCACTCTGTGCGGCGTAGGGTTCTGATCAAAATACTGGTATTTGGAAACTTGATCTGTATACGTGCAATTCAATCTCTTTCTTTATCATTAAGGTTGCATTATAAGAGGTTTTCCTTCTGACACACCGTCACAGTGACCGGCCACACCGTCTTTGCTTTCGCTGCTTTTTACCCCAAAACTGAAAGTTCGCTTGTCTGTAAAAATAGTTTTCAACTGTATCATTGAAAAGATAGACGGCACGGCCGGAGGCGCACATTGTTCGGAGCGACCCGGATCTGTGGCAGAAACCTCAAATTTGAAATCGGTTCGGAAGTGGGTTTAAAGGCCTTACCTGCCTTCTAAAGGGTATAGAACATGCGTTTTAGCCATATTTGATGAATTTGGAAGACCCAATTTTGCCCTCACAGACATGTGAAAGTACAGGTTTTTACGCGAATTTTGAGTCAACTTGGGTGGGTTAATATATGATTGTAAAAAAACAATACTCTTTGTCTCATAGTCCAATTTAGACTTCATTTAGTACTTCATTTAGAACACATGTGTAGACTCAACTAATTTTAAAGAGGGTAAAATTTCCTACAAGATGGTTTATTCAGATCAAAACAGTCACCCGGAGGGCGGGAAACAACCGATTTTCATTTCGCGGAAATTCGAGAATTCGCAGAAAAACGCGTTTTTCGGCGATTGCTCGAGTAATTTGACTTCCGCAGCAACGAATGTGGAATAACCGTATTCTAGGCACCAAATACGTATTATAGGGGCCTATATTGAATATAATGGAGGTGTGGAGGGACCAAGGTCCCCCTTGCCCCCCCCCCCCCCCCGACCCGACTCTCAATACATAATAAATAGAGCACACATTCTCCATAAACTGTGAAGTAATTCCTTTTTTGCTCGTCAAATGGCTTGTTCATTTTTTGACTTTGCGTTATTTGGCTCAACTAACTCTCCCCCCCCCCCCCCAAGAGGCCTAGCATTCGTGAATGCTCAATTTACCTCCTTTTTCAGGGGAAAAACTACGCTTTTTTGACCTAGTAGGAATCAACCGTGGTCCTGGCAACCGCTACAAACGTGGCGTCACGCCGGTACATGGCAAACCAATTTTTTGTGCAGCTGCAATGCATGGTGTCACACAGTTTTCAACCTTTACAGTGGTCGACTAATGAAAGAATTTACGGAGCAGAAGGGCGAAGGCTTATACGTGAATCTAGGTAGATATTTTTTGCACTCGGTGATCCATCCCCATGAGATGGCATCCAGGTCCAGGTCGTTTGTGCCCATCCACTCCTGAATTTGAAAATAAGCTCGCTGCTAAGAGTGATTCTTGATGGCCGGTGAAGTGGGTGGTAATTTTTCCGGTTGGCCGAAAGTCTTGGTTGAGGCGACCTTTCCTTTATAGAGACAAAAACGCAGAAGCTCTATCGTATCATCTTTTTTGCCTCCATAAAATTGAAGAATCGCCAATTTATACCTGCCGTTTCAATATCCGAATGGGTTTTCTTCGGGGCACAAAATAATACATCAGCACATTTTTAACTGTCACAAGTCATTTATAAGGGGCAATTTTGCCAATTCCAAAAATTTGCGATGTTGAGTCACAGCCCATGAAGCACGGAGAAAAAGGAGGCTCTTGTAAAGATCGGCTCCTATTAACTCTTGAATTTTATGCACTTATCTACGTCATGTTTTTATGTTTTTTGTGCGTTGAATGTCACTTTTTAAGTGCAATTGAAAACTGCTATCTAAGGATCTATTAAGGATTAACACAAGTAAAAATATTTGGATCTTCACCAATTGGGCTGATGCACACTTTTGCTCTACGCGATTTAATAGTCGATTCTGGTGTGTAAACCCCCAAAACTAACGATGGCAGCACTAAAAACTTCCGAAATCCATTCCTAAACTCAATAAACGCTTTTATTTGCGAGGACGTAATGATGGCTGAGGGCTGTAATGATGGGAGATTCCTATTCTTTCTTTACTCTATGCTGACAAGGATGATTCACAGAGTAATTAGTCCCACCGTTTCCTTCGTCCGCTTCAGTTATCGAATCGTATTATTTAATTTTATACCGAATATATTCTCCACCATATTTATTTGCCTGCATCAAACACATAAGATATCACATATTTACATACTACGCATTTATTTTTAAGAGGTGGAGAAGTGTGACGAACCAGTCGATGAACTGTTGATTAAAAAAAAACAAAAAACAAAAAAAACAAAAAACAGCAACAACATTCAATAACAGAAACAATTGATACCACTCTCATGTGTTCTCTCTTTCCTGCGCCACCCACTGTCTCTCATTATAGATATCGTATAAGTCTTCATTTTATTTGAAATAGTATTAATAGTCAACTTTTCAAGCCTCCGGGTGAATATAAAATATTTTGGTAATAATTGGTCGAAAATTTGATGCTTGAATAATCTATTACTTGCGGCCTATGCGAGGTATTAGACTATGGTTTGGACTTATTGGAATTAAGCAGGCAGATGTTTTATACACCTATCATAATAAATCATTATCGAATAATGGGCTGTTGCAAGGTTTTGCCACAAAATAAGTACATTTTTGGGGGTAAAAAGGAGCGAAACTGACCATAATGTTGCTGAAAAACTCTTAAATCCCCTCAATAAACGCTCTTCAACTGTATGACCTTTAAAGGCAGAGAACGCGCTACGGACTAGAACATATACCGATAGAGTTTCTCATCTTTCGACCAACACTCCATACCACGGCATCAGTTTTCCCAGATATATCATTACTTTCAGATAATCTAAATGAAACAAACAAGATTATTATACATCGGCTTCGTAATAGTTTTAGAAAATTTTTGAACCATCGACCCATTAACCATTAAAATCTGTTCAATATTAAAGTCGTATCTATTGACGCAGTTTCGGGCTTATGTTCAATGAGTGCGAAAGAGATTGAGTTAGTGTGGGAAATGACCGAAATAGCTAGACAAAAGGTATAAAGGCGGGTAACAACAGTTACGATCTAATAAAAATGAGGTTTCGCGGAAAAATTACGTCTAAAAACCATCACTGTTTCACAGCTTAAAAAAAAAACTTTAAATACGGTCTACAATGAAAATTAATGTGTCAAAACGCATCTACATACCTTCGTCTACAGTATTCATTCAAAAGTTGATTCGTTTTTTTACTTTATTAGACTGTAAATTGACAGAAACTATTCAGCGTTAACAATGGCTTCCAACTGTTTACATCAATACCAAAATCAAGAGTAGATTTCAAGCTCTGTAACTATTTGCCTCATCATAAAATCGTAACATCGATGCATGATCAGCATACTCTCAGCTATAATTTAAGACCAATTTTACCTCATTTTGATCACATTGTTTTTCGACTTTTGTCTTGCTATTTTGGCCATATCCCACTCTGTGCGGCGTAGGGTTCTGATCAAAATACTGGTATTTGGAAACTTGATCTGTATACGTGCAATTCAATCTCTTTCTTTATCATTAAGGTTGCATTATAAGAGGTTTTCCTTCTGACACACCGTCACAGTGACCGGCCACACCGTCTTTGCTTTCGCTGCTTTTTACCCCAAAACTGAAAGTTCGCTTGTCTGTAAAAATAGTTTTCAACTGTATCATTGAAAAGATAGACGGCACGGCCGGAGGCGCACATTGTTCGGAGCGACCCGGATCTGTGGCAGAAACCTCAAATTTGAAATCGGTTCGGAAGTGGGTTTAAAGGCCTTACCTGCCTTCTAAAGGGTATAGAACATGCGTTTTAGCCATATTTGATGAATTTGGAAGACCCAATTTTGCCCTCACAGACATGTGAAAGTACAGGTTTTTACGCGAATTTTGAGTCAACTTGGGTGGGTTAATATATGATTGTAAAAAAACAATACTCTTTGTATCATAGTCCAATTTAGACTTCATTTAGTACTTCATTTAGAACACATGTGTAGACTCAACTAATTTTAAAGAGGGTAAAATTTCCTACAAGATGGTTTATTCAGATCAAAACAGTCACCCGGAGGGCGGGAAACAACCGATTTTCATTTCGCGGAAATTCGAGAATTCGCAGAAAAACGCGTTTTTCGGCGATTGCTCGAGTAATTTGACTTCCGCAGCAACGAATGTGGAATAACCGTATTCTAGGCACCAAATACGTATTATAGGGGCCTATATTGAATATAATGGAGGTGTGGAGGGACCAAGGTCCCCCTTGACCCCCCCCCCCCCGACCCGACTCTCAATACATAATAAATAGAGCACACATTCTCCATAAACTGTGAAGTAATTCCTTTTTTGCTCGTCAAATGGCTTGTTCTTTTTTTGACTTTGCGTTATTTGGCTCAACAAACCTCCCCCCCCCCCCCCCAAGAGGCCTAGCATTCGTGAATGCTCAATTTACCTCCTTTTTCAGGGAAAAACTACGCTTTTTTGACCTAGTAGGAATCAACCGTGGTCCTGGCAACCGCTACAAACGTGGCGTCACGCCGGTACATGGCAAACCAATTTTTTGTGCAGCTGCAATGCATGGTGTCACACAGTTTTCAACCTTTACAGTGGTCGACTAATGAAAGAATTTACGGAGCAGAAGGGCGAAGGCTTATACGTGAATCTAGGTAGATATTTTTTGCACTCGGTGATCCATCCCCATGAGATGGCATCCAGGTCCAGGTCGTTTGTGCCCATCCACTCCTGAATTTGAAAATAAGCTCGCTGCTAAGAGTGATTCTTGATGGCCGGTGAAGTGGGTGGTAATTTTTCCGGTTGGCCGAAAGTCTTGGTTGAGGCGACCTTTCCTTTATAGAGACAAAAACGCAGAAGCTCTATCGTATCATCTTTTTTGCCTCCATAAAATTGAAGAATCGCCAATTTATACCTGCCGTTTCA
Source organism: Trialeurodes vaporariorum (assembly GCA_011764245.1). NCBI lineage: Eukaryota > Metazoa > Arthropoda > Insecta > Hemiptera > Aleyrodidae > Trialeurodes > Trialeurodes vaporariorum. Next base: position 69,581,882 of record VMOF01000388.1, read on the forward strand.
ATATCCGAATGGGTTTTCTTCGGGGCACAAAATAATACATCAGCACTTTTTTAACTGTCACAAGTCATTTATAAGGGGCAATTTTGCCAATTCCAAAAATTTGCGATGTTGAGTCACAGCCCATGAAGCACGGAGAAAAAGGAGGCTCTTGTAAAGATCGGCTCCTATTAACTCTTGAATTTTATGCACTTATCTACGTCATGTTTTTATGTTTTTTGTGCGTTGAATGTCACTTTTTAAGTGCAATTGAAAACTGCTATCTAAGGATCTATTAAGGATTAACACAAGTAAAAATATTTGGATCTTCACCAATTGGGCTGATGCACACTTTTGCTCTACGCGATTTAATAGTCGATTCTGGTGTGTAAACCCCCAAAACTAACGATGGCAGCACTAAAAACTTCCGAAATCCATTCCTAAACTCAATAAACGCTTTTATTTGCGAGGACGTAATGATGGCTGAGGGCTGTAATGATGGGAGATTCCTATTCTTTCTTTACTCTATGCTGACAAGGATGATTCACAGAGTAATTAGTCGCGACACCTAGAGACACCGGTGTCACATAACTTCGTCTCTTATTGGTCACTTCTTGATGGAGTTACAGTATTCTTAGATGGGAATCTCCCAATATATCCCCGAAGAAAACCCATTCGGATATTGAAACGGCAGGTATAAATTGGCGATTCTTCAATTTTATGGAGGCAAAAAAGATGATACGATAGAGCTTCTGCGTTTTTGTCTCTATAAAGGAAAGGTCACCTCAACCAAGACTTTCGGCCAACCGGAAAAATTACCACCCACTTCACCGGCCATCAAGAATCACTCTTAGCAGCGAGCTTATTTTCAAATTCAGGAGTGGATGGGCACAAACGACCTGGACCTGGATGCCATCTCATGGGGATGGATCACCGAGTGCAAAAAATATCTACCTAGACTCACGTATAAGCCTTCGCCCTTCTGCTCCGTAAATTCTTTCATTAGTCGACCACTGTAAAGGTTGAAAACTGTGTGACACCATGCATTGCAGCTGCACAAAAAATTGGTTTGCCATGTACCGGCGTGACGCCACGTTTGTAGCGGTTGCCAGGACCACGGTTGATTCCTACTAGGTCAAAAAAGCGTACGTTTTTCCCCTGAAAAAGGAGGTAAATTGAGCATTCACGAATGCTAGGCCTCTTGGGGGGGGGGGGGGGAGAGTTAGTTGAGCCAAATACGCAAAGTCAAAAAATGAACAAGCCATTTGACGAGCAAAAAAGGAATTACTTCACAGTTTATGGAGAATGTGTGCTCTATTTATTATGTATTGAGAGTCGGGTCGGGGGGGGGGTCAAGGGGGACCTTGGTCCCTCCACACCTCCATTATATTCAATATAGGCCCCTATAATACGTATTTGGTGCCTAGAATACGGTTATTCCACATTCGTTGCTGCGGAAGTCAAATTACTCGAGCAATCGCCGAAAAACGCGTTTTTTTCCGCGAATTCTCGAATTTCCGCGAAATTAAAATCAGCTGTTTCCCGCCCTCCGGGTGACTGTTTTGATCTGATTAAAACATCTTGTAGGAAATTTTACCCTCTTTAAAATTAGTAGAGTCCAATTTTTGCTTTGGAGTGATAGTTTTGGCGCAAATTGAGGACAACCGTGAAAAAAGACGTAAATATCCTCTAATTTGGGGTAAAAAGGGGGGCAAAGCCCCCTTTCCCCTACTCGGATTTTGGCGAACTTTTTATATGCTCTTCAGATTACAGTACCAATTAGCAACTTACGTCCATAAAAGCTTCTGTCGCAATTTATTCCGGGTTAGCCCCTTATTTGAGCTATTTTCACCTGACTTGTTCAATACTCTGCGGCTTGTGTGGGGCTTAGTCATTTTCACGAAAATAAAAATAAAAAAATAGTTAATGAAATCTGATGTTAAATCTGGTATAAAAAATGAAATCTAGGACCTAAAAAAAACCCGTAGTACCAAGTTTCAATGAAATGCGAGCATGCTAGAGGTTTCCGCCAAAGATCCGGGTCACCTTGACCACTGTGCGGCGCGCGGTGCCGATGCCGGCTTCGATTTGGACTCAATCTGGGAAACCGTTGTGGTTCAGTGTGTGCTAGTTTTCACAAAAGTTTAGCAAAAGTTTGCAACAGTTTCCCTGTGACTGTAAATTATAACTTGAGATTTTTCAACAAATTGGTTGAAGCGAATACATGTTTCAAGGTATGGGCTTTGCCGGTTCAATAAGATTTTAAAGAACAGGTTGCTTACTTGCATGAATTTGCATTGGAAAATATGTGTCCAATTTCTTTTCGGTAACTCTACGAGAATAAGCGAGGAAGAATATTTAATTGATTCCAATTTCGATCGTGACGTCATCACTAAAAGGTTCTAAGAATTCACCAGGATTCGGCTGCGCGCCGTTCAGGCTAGCTTTTAGCTCTGACCGACAAAACGTCTATAACTCGACAGTGGTGAAACAGCTGATCCAAACGGTGATGTTTTTTTGCCGAGACAGGATGTATTTTGAAGAATCCTGGCTGAGGTGAAGGAACACTCATTTCTTCCCTGGCCCCCGCGCCGCCGCGCCGGCGCCGTGCCGAACCTTTCTTCTAAAAAGAATAGAAGGGGAAATATCACAAAACCTTAATAATTGACCGTGTGATTGTGGATCCCGTTGTTACTAACTGCCGCTGTGTTTCTTTGGGTGCCCGCACACTTACCTCATTCACCCTCGCTTTCTCTCGCCTGTCTTCTTTCTTCCACGATTCCGTGTAAAACAGTGTCGCCAGAGATTAAAATCTGAATAAATTATGCAGCGCTGTAATCAGGGAATTTCTTTTTTCTAACTCTCATCGTGACAACACTGCCTTTTATAAACGTTTTGTTTTGACACAAATCATCGTAAGCACTCACTGGCGGGCAATGTTATCCTCTCCTCTCCCGAGGAAGCAAACATTTCGAGAGGGAGAGAGAGAGAGGGGGGGAGAGAGAGAGGGAGAGAGAGAGGGAGGGAGAGAGGGAGAGAGAGAGGGAGAGAGGGAAAGAGAGAGAGAGAGAGAGGGAGAGAGAGAGAAAAGAAACACTATAATTGTCCTTTCCCTTGTGAAGCAAACAGATTTTTTGGAATTTTTCCGTGCCTCCCAACCTGGATTGTAACAAATGGGCGCCCATGAACGTCATTGCAAAAGAGCCTAAGTGAATGTACTAAGGATTGGGTATTAATGCTGTGCATGCGACCGTATCTGTTACACGATCGAAACTAAATTCTTTGAAAATGTCGACAATTTTGATCGGTCATCAGTGGCGCCATTTCAGATTTTCCGTGGGAAGGGGGGGGCAAGGCCCTCCAAAAATTTGGATGACTTTTTTTTTTTTTTTTTTTTTTTTTTTTTGCCGTGCATCTTGAAAAATCTCTCTATCTCTCTGACTTAAATGGGGGGGGCTCCATAAATTTGGATGACCTTTTTTTTTTCCCCCCCCCCGTGCATCTTCAAAAAATCTCTCTGACTTGATCTTTCGGCCACATTGAAAATCCTTAAAGGGGGGGGGGGGCAATTGCCCCCCCCCGCCCTCCCCCAAGTGGCGCCACTGTCGGTCATAAAATTTTCGAAGTTTCAATCGATCGATCGATCGAGCGGACCTTCCGAAGAATTTTTTGTTTCGATCTAGGGTTGTTTCAGTCGAATGAACACATTCCTGCATTTTCATGGTTCTGTAACAAACAATAATACATTGTGCGACCCCCTCAACTTTAAAAATTAATTGACTACACGTGTTTTGTGTGAAACAGTAGCGCGTTACTGGCAAAAAACTACAAGCTGATTACAGCTGATACTGAACAAGTGAAATTCTTAAAATGGGTCTGTTGCGTACTTTTGCTACATCAATATAACTCATTGTTTCCAACGTAACAGTTGGCGAAAATAACGATGCGCACATTAAAAACTTTCAAAATCCACTCATTAATTCAGAAAATACCTTCCATTTCAAACAACCCGCGCTTCACTAGACACTATATCACCGACTTATAACTACATAAATGGAACCATCTCGTTTACGTAAACATGAACAGAACTTACACACATTTGAATGTTTCGATTAGATGCGTACATTTCTCATATTATTTTGTAATCTTTGATAAACCGAAAAGACCAGACAGCAAATGCAGCCAATAGCTCATGTATTTAGAAGGGAATTCCATCATTTTGTAGTTACGATGTTGTTTATTCATGCACAGTGGTTCCGTCTATGTAGTAGTATACCAGTGCAATAGTGTCTAGTGTAGCGTGGGCTGATTGAAATTGAAGTGATTTCCTGAGTTAATGAGTGGATTTTGAGCGTTTTTAATGTGCGCATCATTATTTTCGCCGAATTTTACATAAGAATGAAGGTTCTATATTGTTGTAGCAAAAGTATGCAACAGACCCATTGCATGGAGGCGAATTATTACGACGCCGTTACCCAGAAATGTGCCATCCTCGTAGGTAGTTGGTATACTTTGAGAAAATGGCAGCGTTTGACACATGCTTTTTTTAAAGAGTGAATAATACATTGGTTGAAATGATTCGTGTTACTCTTACGTTATTTGAGTATAATAATGTCAACTGGTTCCTAGAAAAGTAATTGCATTAGCTTTACTCAATTTTTTTTTTTCGACCCTTGTTGATGGGTAAATGGTCCTAATAAAGAATATTATATTAACATTAAATCAGTCCGTTCATGAATCGATAACTTGTAGCCGGAATTTTGCAGGAGAATATTAATTGTCAGATGTAAATCATCATTCCGGGACCCCAAAAATAAAATTAAAACCATCAAAGATTGTTGAGCCATAGCTACGAACAAAAGACGTCAAGAGCTGATGTAAAGTAATGATATAGTTACATGGTCCAACGATTACACTCGATTAATCAGCCTAGCATGCTTCAGAGTGTAAAAGCCTCGGTCGTGAGCATCACTGGAAAAAAATATATATACATTATATTTATTGTTTGATTTAACAATAATTCAATTCGTCCAGAATGGAGCCCTCAATTGGTTCTGTTAATTCAACAAAACAGAATGGTGAATCATCAAAATAAGATTTTTTAATCTAACATAATAGATTGTTAAATCAACAAAATGTAAGGCAAACTCCCAAACAATTTGATGATTCAACAATGTATTTTGTTAGTTTAACAATCTTATTTTGTTGATTCAGCATTTCGTTTTGTTGAACTAACAAAACCAATTGAGGGTTCCATTCTGGACAGTTGAATTGTTAATTCAACAATTTTTTTTTTTTTCAGTGCAGTGCTGAGACTGCGTTAATATCCACCAAGCGTGCAACTAACCGTCTTAATGTCGAGAAAATATTGCTCGATCATAGTAAATAAATAGTTGAAAATGTAAGCAAATATGAAAGACAGAGTGTTACGTAGAAAAAAGAACCGATTGAGTTTATGATTAATACTTCTAAATGACAAATTGCTGGTGACCGCAACGCGGGTGCAACCCGTAAATTCAAATCGCGCGCGCTAGGAAAAACAGAGACTGGCCTCTTACCGTTCACCACTGTAGCTATTTTCACTCCGGGAGCGGAACTGAGGGGTCCGAGAACGGCACATTCCGGCGGACGATGTGAAGAGAGCCTCAATCGCTCAGACTCATGCCATTCGAAGGTATTTCCGGTCGCGCTCGTTTAATCAGCAGCTCTGTATAATCGATGCGTTCACTGACCGTCGTTGTTTGTTCCATGATTTCTGAATTGAAATGCTTGACTTGATTTGTTCGCTGCTCGTCTGTGTGCCGAATTTTGTTTCCTTTAAAGTTAAGTTTTACCTAAAAAGAGGACTTTTCAGGAAGATCATTGTGATCATTGTGATCCACAATCTTTAAATGTCAATTTGAAGTTTCCGTGCAGGCTTAGTGATAACAACGCGAGTCCTTATATTTTTTGGATATTAAAATTTATATTTATTTACTATGCGTATATAAAATTAGGAGGATGCAATCCAGAGACTTCACTTCAGATCTCTTTGGCTTGGCTTGGACTTGATTCGTCCTCCAGATTCAATTTGCTATGCAGAAACACACATTAAACCAAAATGCCTTGAGATTTCTCGAGGATGTTTCAAGAGGGATTTACAAACAAGAACTGCCACTAATTGGCAATTTAAAGACAATTTATAGCAATTATTCTGAGCACAGGCTTTTACCACAGAATAATACAATCAGAACGGAAACTCCCATAAGAGCCAATGGAAGCAAGTTTGGAATTTAACGGCACCAATAGGCAACGCTGTGGTCCTATATCCCAACATGGCGGACGAGTGTGATTTGTGTTGAAACTCATTTATTTCTGTAAATTCTAGAAAGAAATCTTAAGTTTCCGGCCTCACTTTTATTCTAATGGCATTTCAGAATGAAAATTTCGCTTATCATATCCTTTTATTTTTCTATTCGCGCGCGAATCCAGATGTAAACATCCTATATCCCAACATGGCGAACGCGAAATGAATTTGCTTCAAAATCCCACAGAGTTTTCGTTCTGATTGTATTATTCTGTGCTTTTACCAGCTAATCAGGGGCTGAATTGTTGATACTAATGGATACCCGAAAATTGCCACGCTCCTTCTCCATCTCGTTCAGTGGCGGCGCGTGCAATCTGACAACGTTGCATTTCGTCTATCTAAATCCATGAAAAATATTGATTCAAGGAAGTGCTCTGTGCACCTCCAATATTTCGACCTTTCTTATGACTTTAAATGTATTAAATCCGACGTTGCCAGATTGCACACCTCGCCACTGATCTCATTGCAGGGACTCCAGTTTACTATAGCGTTCTCTGAATCCCGTTGCTAGTTTTGACAAATCAGAGGTTCTAAAACTACCTCTGTCGATACTCGATTTCAAAGGGGTCACAATGGGTTCGCACACTATAGACAAAATATTCATTTCTCGACCATTCATGGGCCATTTCTTCGAAATTCCTAACTTACATCGAACATTTAGAAAATCGATCTCTCGCGATCTATTCGAGAAAAGACACCGCGGTTTGGACAAATGAAAAGTACATGTCTTGTCGTACTGCGTGTCTATATTTGAGCTTAATTCGACGGGATTCGGGGTCTCTACAATACCCCTCGCTGCCTCATCTACGATTTAAATACAGCAAAATCAGGCGCAAAGCTTATGTCAGCTTATGTCAAAGTTGAAATTGACGAACTTAAACGCAAGGTTCGGTCAATTTATCCGCTATATATTTACGATAGAAAGTACGGCAGATAGGTTACTGGTGCTAAAGTAAACAATGACCGACCGATCGTTAACTTCGATTTTTAAAGAACGGGCGCCTTAAATTGATCCACATTTTCAGTTTAAATGTATGTTACACTACACAGAATAGCATATGTGAGATTATTTTTTATCAGAAAATAGTTGACTAGGTACTACAACACTTAAAATTTCAACATTCATGGGCGTGCCCCCCCCCACCCCACCACACCCGACAAATATTCTAGATCCGCCACTGGCATGAATCATCATAGTGACGCAAATTGGGAATTGGAATATGGCAGCGTGCATCTATCTAATTAGTTCACTACGATGTAATTAATATATACAAAATGTAAACTTGCAAGTTAATTGTGATAGCTTGGAACTTTTTGAAATCACGATTGGAGCTTCAATTCGGCAAGAATAGTATATTTTAATTAAAAAAATCTCAGGTGCCGCCGCAAAAATCAATCACAACAAGGGCACAGAAAACGGCTTACTCTGTTGGTATAGTTTTTGGGAGGAACGAGAGGAACATTAATGTGTTGGCGCGCAGGATAGTTGAGTGGAAGGGGGAAAGACCTTGAGTGAAAAATAGGACAAACGAAGGAAGTCTGAGGATAACAAGCGTGAGGAGGAACACCCTTTCAAAAACACAAATACCTACCACGCTTAGAGAATACGGAACACGGCAACGTTGTTAGCGGTCATTTAGACGAGGACCAGAATCAAGCGTAGTTTGCTAGAGACCTGTATAAGTGCTCCGCGCTGGGACCAGAATCAATCCTTATTTGTGACGCCGATTCCGGACCCGATCCTGGTCCCAAGACGACCAGGATCACGTCAAAAATCTATCCTCTTTGACCAGGATCGGGGGATGCAGAAAACTATATATATATATGTGTGTATATATATATATATATATATATATATATATATATATATATATATATATTATATATATATATATATATATATATATATATTATAATATATATATATATATATATATATATATATATTTTATATATATATATATATATATATATATTATATCTTTATATGTATGTTTCAGCCAGTTTTACCGTTTTTATGTCCCACGATCCTGTTCGTAATTTTTGGTTTTTATTTTTGAAATTTGTCTCAACTATTCGTTGGGTTTAATTCTTGGATGAGTTCGAAGATGGTGTAAATCCGACAGTTAGTTTTCGCGTTATGGGCCGTGTTTGAGTCGTAAAATGTGTTTTTGAGGTTTATTTTTAGGAGTGTTTGTTTTGAGTATTTTTTTTTTGGAAATTTATGTTAGCCGTTTTGATACGCAACTTTTTTACTCGAGTCATTTTTTCGTTTATTGCGTTGTAAGCGAGTTATAGTGATGTGTTTTTGGGGTTTTTTGGCAGTGTTTTTATATGAAGAAATTTTTTTTTTGGTTCAAAAATTTCAGTATATATCGTGGAGGATGTTTTTAGTTCATATGCTCCATCCCTTAAATTTTCCTTGTGTTTTACGTGTTTTACGAGCTATTTAGTTTCTTATGGGATTTTACATGTGAAAGACAAGGATAGAGTATTGGTATAATTGCTCATTCTTTGTTTTACACGTGCACTGTTGCTTAGGTACGTTATTTATTTATTTTCTTGTTTGATCAGCTGCTCGTATTCAGATTTATTCCTCATTAGCGTTACAAAGATTACACATTTTTCTATCTTGGTACTATAATCTTTTTCTCATGGGTATTTTTATTTAAATGTTGAACAGCTGATAAAAAAAAAAAAAAAAAAAAAATGAATAATTCAAAGAAAATCATAACATAACCTATTTATTGAAATTTGTGAAAAACTTATATAACCTAGCTTTTATTTCTCACTTGCATTGTAAAGATTACACATTTCTCTATTGGTAATATAATCTTTTTCACAATAATATTTGGATTTTGAGCAGCTGATGAAATAAAAAAAAAAATTTAACGAAAATTATAACCTATATTTAAATTTTTGAAAAAATGATGTAACCAAGCATGGAATCTACTTCGTCTTACCGGCCTGCCGGGAGGCATTTTTTTGTTTTGTTTTTTTTGGTATAGAAACGCGTGTAAAGAAAGAATAGTTATGACCAATTTTCATTTCCAGGGATTACTCAAAAATTAGACTACATAAAAGATATTGGAATTGAAACGATATGGGTACAACCATTTTACAAATCTCCGATGGCAGATTCTGGTTATGATGTCTCTGACTTTAAGGCGATTGAGCCGATGTTTGGGACGATGGATGATTTCAAGAACCTACTTCAAGGCATTCACGATAGAGGTAAAACCTTCCAATAACCTTATGCGTAACATCGCGACGCCGCGCCGAGTGGTCGCGACGCGCAAGTTGCTTCGCCGCGCTCTCAACAGAGGCCGCAGCGCGTCGTGTGACTGCAGGAAAAGTGCTATTTATTTTGTTCCATACTAGGTCATTCTATTTTAATTTCAGTATTGAAAAGGAGCACTCTTTCTTTTATTTGATCATTATTATTATTATATCAAGCATAGTTTAATTTTTATGTAATGAAACTAACCGTCACACCCGCTAATGCAACGCGAATCGTGGTTTAAGACCCCCCCCCCCTTTTCAACATGTCTCTTGATAAAGAGTTCAGCATTCAATATAGCAACTCAGCAATCGTTATTTCCATCTCATCAATCCAGCACTTGATGATAGACACAGGTTTAACTTGTGTATCCTTCTCGACATCAAAGTCGATAGACATCGCCAGTTGTATTCCCTAAACGGTAAGACGAGTTTTGAGATAATGTCACTTTTTATATGAGATCACTCTCACTGCGAAGAGGCGCAGAGAGGAAGCCGGTCCCCTCCTCGGAGTGGGACTTGGGTTTATTTCAAATCCCACAAAGAAATGAAAAGTCGTATAAAACAACTCGCTAAAACGGAAAACCTTACCACAATGTATTGCGTCACCGTTTCACGCCGCGCCGCGTTGAAGTCTAGTCGATGACACAAATCGATTAATCGATAGGTACAATACAACTTTGCCAGCTTGCACGCGCCGCCACTGCCCACTGTAAGAACCATACTTTTCTTCCGTGTGTGCTACTTGAGAAAGCCAACCAACAATAATGCAATAAATAACATTAAAGGTCACGCAGGAAGCAATTTTCTGTTGAAAATAGACTTTTTAGGCTTTTGAGGCGAGGGGCACGGGTTACAGGCCCCCGACCAATACATATAATACACTTTTGAGGCCCAGTTTGACGTTCTTTGCTTTGATTGTCAGGTATGAAGTTACTCATGGATATGGTACCGAATCACGTGAGTGACGAGCATGAATGGTTTAAAAAATCCGTGAATAGAGAGGATCCTTACACAGACTACTTCATATGGGCTAATGCATCAGGTTTTAATGAACAAACACAAGCACCTATCGTACCAAACAACTGGGTAAGTTTTCTCCGTCTTCTATTATACAGGGCCGGTGTAACAGAGATGTACCCCCCCCCCCTGTCTAACTTTTGAACGAGTTGAGATAAATTGTTGCGGTTTGGACCATTCTTCATAATTTTAGTTGAACTTTATTTTTTGGGGGGTCGAAACCCCCCACCCCTCCTAGGGGGCCCCCACGGGGGCTATCTCAAAAATGTCAAATAGCAACCCCTAACTTGTGATACATCGTTTGAAAGGGCGTAAAATTCCAAGACTTTTCGCGCAAACCGAAGGTCGATATCGTTTTTCGTTTTCGATACATCGAAAGTCAAAGTTCGACTTTGACCCATTTTCAAAAAATCAGAACTCCCATTTAAAAAGTCGGAATTTAAAAAACTAGGAGTCTAAAATACTCTAAAAAACAAGTACTTTTCAGAAAAAAATACGGTTCTGCCATAAATTTGGTCCAAATTTGGTTTTAGAGCCCCCAACATTTGTCAAAAAAAATTGCCCCGCAAGGGGTATATCTTAGAAATTCCGAGGCACAACCCCTATCGAATGATACATTACTCAGAAGAGCGCAATAAACTGAGCATTTTGGCGCAAACCGCAGGTCGATATCGTTTTTAATTTTCGAAGTATCGAAATTTGACAATAGGTGAAAACCCAACTTTGCCATTCGATATATCAAAAACTAAAAACGATATCGACCTGCGGTTTGCGCCAAAATGCTCAGTTTATTGCGCTCTTTTGAGTAATGTATCACTCGATAGGGGTCGTGCCTCGGAATTTCTGAGATAGACCCCTTGCGGGGCAATTTTTTTTGACAAATGTTGGGGGCTCTAAAACCAAATTTGGACCAAATTTATGGCAGAACCGTATTTTTTCCTGAAAAGTACTTGTTTTTTAGAGTATTTTAGACCCCTAGTTTTTTAAATTCCGACTTCTTAAATGGGAATTCTGATTTTTTGAAAATGGGTCAAAGTCGAACTTTGACTTTCGATATATCGAAAACGAAAAACGATATCGACCTTCGGTTTGCGCCAAAAGTCTTGGAATTTTACGCCCTTTCAAACGATGTATCACAAGATAGGGGTTGCTTTTTGAGATTTTTGAGAAAGCCCCCCTAGGGGGTGGGGGGTTTCGACCCCCAAAAAAATAAAGTTCAACTAAAATTATGAAGAATGGTCCAAACCGCAACAATGTATCTCGACTCGTTCAAAAGTTAGACGGGGGAGGGGGATACATCTGTTACACCCTGTATGTAGAGTAAATGATTTCCACGAATACTATTTACATAAATTCACGTGATAACGGGAGCAATAAGGCATATCAACCAGTAACTTCAAAAATCACAGATTCTTCTTTTCCCATAAGAAAGTGAGCATTAGCAACAAAATGAGTAGCTTCATCGAACCAAACCAAAGTACGAGTATAATAAATTGAGAAAAAATCGAGTGCTTGAGCACTCAGTATTGAAGAGGCCACTCATAGAATCTCTGAGTGTATTGCTACACCTCTTGAAACTAGAACATCGCTGAGATTAAATGCTGTAAGACCGTTTTAAAATGCATGTTCTCTCACTTTGTATCTAATTTATACAGCATTTACGATACCATTAGGAGTTTTGCGCAGATTACTCATTATCAGGGTGAAGCAGCAATTGAAATTGAGAAATAGGAATACAAATATTTAAAAACGGATTCCTCCCGTCTTCAAAAAATGAGATCGATTTTGCACACAATGACGATTATCTGAAAAATTTTAGCCGTCCGCTTTTAATTAAGGCCATTCCGATGATAGCAAAGGCTTCAAAATTGTAAATTATTTGAAATTTTACGAAGTCTCTCTTTCCATAGCTGAGTCTTTTTGGTGGTACTGCGTGGGTTTGGAACGAGAGGAGACGACAATTCTACTACAAACAATTTTCAAGGCGGCAACCTGATCTCAACTTCAGAAATCGACGGGTTCGGAATGCGATACTGGTGAGTTATTTTGAACAGTTAACACCGTGCATCTACGCGACTACCTGAATTCGTCGTTGGTAATTTTTGCAAAAAACGGTGCCAGGACAGTCGGTTCCTGTGCGAACGTCTTGGCCATGCTTTGGTGCTTTTTAGGCGGTCGTCATGAGAAAGGCCTTAAATACCCCTCGGAATTTTTAAACCAAAACTTGCCGTTAATGCGACCCAACGCCGATGAGGCGGATGGAGAAACTTAAAATGATGAACCTGAGCCCTCAACATCTTTGGATTGAGGTAATGGAAAATATTTTCATTATGTTTATTGCATGATCGAAGATAATGCCTGTTCGAAAGCTTAAAATAATTCCACGGAATTGGAGTATTTGTGATAACCCGTTTTTTTCCCCGTGAAAAGTATTTATGAATTAATTTTTGAATAACGCCGATAACCCCCCCCCTTCCTCTTATATTCGTAACAACACATTAGCCCCGTTTAACGATCGCATATATACGTCGAGAAACAGCCCAATAAATAATCCCTGGCATTTGGGTAGCTTTTCGTCAAAATTGAACAAAGTTTGGAAATTAAGTTTAAAGGCCAAAACAGAGAAGAGTGATATACGAAAAAAAAAACGTTGAGTCAAAGCTAAGGACTTTAAGGCCATGCAATTATTTACTTTACAATTGCTTACTTTCATAAGAGTTAAAATGCGGGCAACCGCTTCTTCTTTGAGGATCTAAACTTTTATTTATACCTTTCTTAAGAAGTTTTTTGATCCCCCAAAATACCCCCCAAGGGACTATCAAGGGCTTAGTAGCAATCCAAGGAAAAAAGCAGACACCTCAAATCACCACCTCCTTAGTTGAAGACAGCAAGTGGTCCTTACTCGACTGAGGATGAGCCACAATTCCTTCTCTCATGGCTACCTAATGCAAAGACGGACCGACCAATATGTGGATAGTGCAACACCCACATCGCAGTTAAACCGTGCTGCGAGACTGTCCTCTTTATGAGGGGAACAAGGAAAATATGAATCTGAATCACACTTCTGATATCTCTTAGACTTCTTGGTTCTCTGAGGAAAAGTACTTACAATGATAAACTCTTGAACTTTATTCAATCAACGGGATTGATTACCCGTGTAAATATTTACAGACAAAGAGGTTGATCCAGCTCCCATAAGGAATGGGCTATCGGCAAAAAATTTTCATATTTTCAGGGTCGATAGAACTCGTCAAGACGCGTTCAACAATGGCCAGTTTTTTTTAATTTTGGTCAACTGGTAAGGGGGGAGGGGGTCCATAGTCAAAACCTTCAAAGTCCCATAACTTTCGCCCAAATCAATATTTTGACTTGTCCTTTGCGCCAAAAGATTTGTCTTAAAAAGAGCTTTCGATTGATATGTATGAAAAATAAATTATACAAATTTTAAACCAATTTTTTCAATTTTTACAATTTTTCCAACTTGAATTTTATGGTTTTTTGAGCCTGAAAAATACGCGCAACGGGTTGTGGAGAATAAAAAACTATGGGAATAAAAGTCAAAGCTATGCTCTTTCGAATGGCACAAACCGCGATCCGGGGAAATGCTTCGTTCAAAAGTTATAAGCGCCTAAAGTTGCGCACCTCCGAAATCACGGTGCGTTCGGTGCATGTTTTCAATGGCGCGCGTCACCCTCCCTCACCCGAGATCGATACGCGACATTGAAAACATGCACTGAACGCACCGTAATTTCGGAGGTGCGCAACTTTAGGCGCTTATAACTTTTGAACGAAGCATTTCCCCCGATCGCGAATTGTGCCATTCGAAAGAACAAAGCTTTGACTTTTATTCTCATAGTTTTTTACTCTCCTCAACCCGTTGCGCGTATTCTTCAGGCTCAAAAAACCAAAAAATTCAAGTTGGAAAAATTGTATAAATTGAAAAAAATTGGTTTAAAATTTGTAGAATTTAATTTTCATACACATCAATCGAAAGCTCTTTTCAAGACAAATCTTTTGGCACAAAAGATAAGTCAAAATATTGATTTGGGCGAAAGTTATGGGACTTTGAAGGTTTTGACTATGGACCCCCTCCCCCCTTACCAGTTGACCAAAATTAAAAAACTGGCCATCGTTGGACGCGCCTTGATGAGTTCTATCGACCCTGAAAATATGAAATTTTTTTGCCGATAGCCCATTCCTTATGGGAGCTGGATCAACGTCTTTTCTAATTTTTGTAGTGATCTATTATAATTTTTACGCACTGGAAACATCTAATAAATTTATTTACAGGGGTGTGAGTGGCCTGAAATGCTGAGGCACCCCTTCAATAAAAACGCATTTAACTAACTAACTTTATTTATTTCCTTTTCTTTTCGCAGGATGAGATGCGTTTCTGGCTGGATTTAGGGATCGACGGTTTCCGTGTAGACGCTGTCAAGCACATATTCGAGGTGGAAGATTTGAGGGACGAACCTTACAGAAGTCCTGATCGCCAAGGCTCAACTAATTTTGCTGATCTAAACCATCTTTACACACTTGATCAGCCTGAGACATACGAACTCACTCGCGAATGGAGGCTGTTCATCGATGATTATTCGAAAAAAGACAACAAAGTCAGGTCAGTGAATCAAGCTCACGACATTTCAGCAGTTTGTTCATGACGAACAACCATAGTTTTATTTTTAACGAACCCAAACTAAATAGGAATCATTAAGAACGGATTTCAGCAGAATAGAGCATAGGCGGAACTAGGAATTTTTTCTGGGGGGGGGGGCTGAGTTCCAAGGGATCTTAGAGACACCTCAAGACTGCCCCCCTCCAAGAGGGGTATACCATGACCCCCCCCCCCAACTTACTTAGGCGTATGATGTACTTACAGTTACAGTCGACGAATTAAATAATGTCAGATAACGTCCTGGATTTTGACTTAAGTAGGCCACATGCGATGCTTTTTACTGTGATAGGTATCGCAGGTAGTCTACTTGAACCAAAATATAAGGCGGCATCTGACATTCTTTTGTCGACTGTAAGTACCTACATCATACACACCTAAGTTAAGATATGAAATAAATTGTACTCATATAGCTATTAGCTGGGATGCGAAACAATTAGGCAATCACAAAATTAAATGATAAACAGAATTTTTTTATTATTTTTTTTTTGTTTGTTTTGCTGTGGGTAAACGTTTTTTTGTTTCCAAAATTTTCTGGGGGGGCTTGGCAGACCTCTGGGGGGGGGGGCTTAGCCCCCCAGCCCCCCCCCCTCCCCCTATTTCCGCCTATGGAAGAGAGTCATTTTTCCCGTGTTAGAAGGGAACCGAATACATAAAAAAAAAAACCATGGGAAGTTGGCTCCCTTCTGCAGACAAAGCAAACTTGGTTATCTTCGGCAATAAGCCGTCAAATTTTAGAGGTTGTTTCGTGCGAAAATTTAAAAAACCGAGAGGGATGGAGGTATTTATACGAATAAATTGTTTTAAGCGTCGGTTTTGGCCTTCGTCCATTAAGTCATAAACTGGATGTTAGTAATGCATTTACTTATTCAGTGGGACAGAAGAGCAAACGAGGAGTACTGAAGAGCTCACGATCATGGAAGTGCACATATTTCGCCGTGAATTTATGCATACCAATTGTAACGGGTTGACATACTGACGCGGGTTAGCATCGTCCCAAATTGAAGGGGCTTAATACTTCTTGAGGTCGGCTGCTCGCATGTATTTATGTACTACATACTTACGACACTTACGTGCATACTTGCAATATCAACAATCCTTCTCGTTTCGATACTTCAAGGAATAAACTCCCTATTTCATGACCTTGTTTTAGACAGACAGATTTAGGTCCTTTAGGAATAATTTGATGGCTGTGGCCGGCCCGAACGAGAGGAGTAGGGCAGCTAGGGTCAAACCCTAGCGTAAATTAACGTATATTGCATTAAAATATGCCCGTCACGCCCCTCCTGAATAAACAGCCTCCCGGAAGCTTTGATGGTTACAGACATAATTAGTGATTACCATAAAGAGTTTTCTATGATTCCAAAACAGCTGAGGCGACCGACAGGCGATAAAATTCAAACCTCTGGAAGAATTCGGAAATATTTCGTGTTCTGCAATATATGTACTGTGATCAAGAAACCAACGAGCTATACATTTATCTTGAGTGGCGGTTTAATAGGTAACCTGCGTAACGAGTATGGGGGGATTTTGAGGTTAGGTTTAAGCGAGTAATTTGTCCATTTGATTCCGTGTATTTTGGTGCTACGCGGCGCACAGTGCGTCAAAGCATGTTCCGGTCCACTGTGCGCCGCGTAGCACCAAAATACACGGAATCAAATGGACAAATTACTCGCTTAAACCTAACCTCAAAATCCCCCATACTGGTTACACAGGTTACCTATTAAACCGCCACTCTAGATAAATGTACAGCTCGTTGCAAGAAACCAAGGAAAAAGTCTAATTTAGTCCTTCCAGCTACGTTGCGGAGTGATAAATGTTGATTAATAATAAACAAGGGGCCAGAAATATCTGTTCATCGAATGGATCGATGTGTTTTGCCATGAATTCATTTGTATCCGCTGAATTTTGTTTTGTTTGACCTGATTTGATTTAATTTAGGATCTTTTGCACTGAGTCCTACTCAACAGTGGAAGAGCTGATGAAGTACTTCGGTAATTCGACTCATCCAGGCGTTCACTTTCCATTCTACTTTGGACTCGCTTTTTACTTCAACCGTCAACTTACTGCCCATGATTTTAATAGACAAGTGCGAAGCTTCTACGATGCGTTGCCACCGCACGGTGTTGCTAACTGGCATGTAAGTAAAATTTCAATATACGAGGGTCGTCTCAAAAGTATCATGTTTGTTTTTTGTTTTTTTTGTTTTTTACAAAAAACTATTGACGCTAGAGAAAATATTAAACAAGTGATTAACGCGTCGTATTCTCAGCTTTAAAAGCCTTTTCTTGGAACTTTCAGTAACTTCACATAAAGCAAAAGGCGGCAATTTTACCGCGATTTTACCGTCACAGTGGGCCCAAAATTTTACGCAATCAAAGAACAAAGATAATGTAAAAAAAGTGTCAAAAAATGATCTCTTGGCGTGTAACTTTATTTTTTTACATAGTCTCCTGCTCAGTTTTGACATTTGTGATACCTATTGCAACAGTTTCCTTATTCCATCAAAAAAGAACACCAGCATTTGGATCCTAAGCCAGGATGAAGAGATCTGTTCTGCTGGAATAAGGAAACTGGTGCAAAAGGTATCAAACATGTCTGTACAAAGCAGGAGACTGTGTCGAAATTAAAAGTAGACTCCATTTTATCAGTTTTTGACATTTTTGTTACCTCCACTTTGTTCTCTTAAACTACAGGGTATTGATTAAAATAGTTTCCACTCGGGAATTTCAAAAATCGCTGAAACACGTGTAAAATATTTTTGAGTGGGACATATTTTCAGAGGGTCCCCACGACCCTAAATTCCATACTTCAGATGGGAACCCCCAATTTTCACTTAATATTTAGAAAAAGGATAAAATTCTAAGACTTTTGGTTTTGGTGCAAACCGGAAATCGATATCGTTTTTCGTTTTCGATACATCGAAGGTCAAAGTTCGATAAGGACCCATTTTCAAAAATCTGTAACTTCCCTTTGAATGGTACACATTCAAAAATCTTAGGGTCTAAATTGCTCTTAAAAGCAAAGTCATTTCACAACATAGAACGAATTTTCCAAAAAATTTACTTTAAGGGGATTTTTGGGCCCCTAAATTTTTTTTGAAAATTTGAAAATTTTAAGTGGCTGTAAAGAAGAAACGACTTCAATTTTCAAAAAACGCTGAACGATGGGTTCAATTATTTCAAAGGATACACCTTTTCTTGAGGTCGGCAATTTTCAGACCCTACAGGGGGGGCGGGGGTAGGGGTCACATTCTTCCAAATTTGAAAATTTTAAATGATAACACCTCAGAACCCTGCGTTGTGATACATGTTAAGAAAGAACGTTTTAAGCCAAACATTTTGGTGCAAACTACAGGTCGATATCGTTTTTCTTTTTCGATGAATCGAAGGTCAAAGTTTGATATCGACCAAATGGATGACTAATCATCTTACAAGGGGATGGTACGTAGGCGGACCCGAGTTTCGCGACCAAATTTTCAGGATCGATAGTTCATAAGATTCTAAACTTCGCACATTTCGCCGTTTTTGCCAATGGGCCCCAGGGGCCGAAAAAAAAAAGGGACCACGCGCGTCACCTTAAATAGTCTCCGCTAACCCTCACCTCCCATCTAGCGCTGAGTGGCCGAGTGGATAGGGGCGCAGTCCGGCGTCCTAAAGGTTGCAAGCTCGAATCTTGCCTCTGCCCGTAAATTTTATGCAAGTACTTTTGCATGCTTTTAGTTTGTACTTCAACAAACTGATTATTTTACCGTTTGCATAACTCCTTAATGATCCTGAAAACATTAAATGTACACAAACTAAACATGTAAACAAAATAAACTTTTCATTGGGATCTCACGTCAGTAAGTATAAAAAAAGCTGCATATCTTTTTTTTCATCATTATTATTATTATTATTATTATTATTATTATTATTATTATTATTATTTTTCCTGTCGTGTTTTGTATGTTTGTTTGTTTATTTTGTTACCCCCCGCCCTCTACAATCTAGATAAGTGGATTATTGATGCATGTTTATTGTACTATACGTGTGCTACTTCTTTTGTGCTCGCATCACTGTTACGAATACAGAGCAGCAGTTGCGGCTCGTGCATTGACAACCATGCTAATTTTCATTTAAACCTACGCAAAAGTATCGATACTTGGGTGCAATTGGACCTCCTGTAGATCGATTGTTTTAGATAGGTTTCAATGGAGAGAATATGTTGTTGCAGATTGAACGCCGCCACGCAGAGCAGTGACGTACGCAATGCAATGTGGGAAGACTGCATGTTGATCCGTTTGAGCGCATGCAAAAGATCGAACTAATAGTCTAAGAGCCAGGGACCAAAAACTTAATTGGAAAGTACAAGAAATTTCGTGTAACACGTGTAACACGGAAACACGTGTAAAATATTTTTAAGGGGGACGTATTTTCAGAGGGCCACCGATTTTAGAGCCCCCCAGGGGGGGGGCTTCACGACCCTAAATCCCATACTTCAAATGGGGACCCCCAATTTTTATTTAATATTTGGAAAATTGATAAAATTCTAAGACTTGTCTAACAAGGGGATGGTGCGAAGGCGGACCCGAGTTTCGCGACCAAATTTTCAGGATCGATAGTTCATAAGATTCTAAACTTCACACATTTCGCCGTTTTTGCTAATGGGCCCCAGGGGCCGAGAAAAAAAAAGGGACCACGCGCGTCACCTTAAATAGTCTCCGCTAACCCTTACCTCTCATCTAGCGCCGAGTGGCCGAGTGGATAGGGGCGCAGTCCGGCGTCCTAAAGGTTGCAAGTTCGAATCTTGCCTCTGCCCGTAAACTTTATGCAAGTACTTTTGCATGCTTTTAGTTTGTACTTCAACAAACTGATTATTTTACCGTTTGCATAACTCCTTAATGATCCTGAAAACATTAAATGTACACAAACTAAACATTTAAACAAAATAAACTTTTCATTGGGATCTCACGTCAGTAAGTATAAAAATATCTGCATATCTTTTTTTTTCATTTCTATTATTATTATTATTATTATTATTATTTTTTCTGTCGTGTTTATCCGCGGTGGCCGCGATCAGTATAGGTGTATTCGCGAATGTTGGGCAATGCGCATACCATCACTGGCGTATCGTACGAATTGGCTTTGTTGCATTTTGTACATTTAAACCCATGTTAAAGGTCGAACTCGAGGGAGTTATAGTTATTTTTAATGGGTTTAATTCAACAAAATACAAAAACGCCAAATTGCACGCTACGGTGTACTGGCGCATACCACTATTTTTTAGGTATTCGGTTGAAACGAGAGAGCAGGAAATAAAACGTATTCCCGTATCAAAGTGTGGAATATGATAACGCAATGTCTGTCCATTTCAACTCATGTAGAAAGTTGAATCCAAAAGTGTTCACCAAACACACCTTTATAGTCTAAGAGCCAGGGACCAAAAACTTAATTGGAAAGTACAAGAAATTTCACCTATTTTATATTAAAGCTCTACCCCTAAGGAATCAAGATTGGCCGGTCTGGCAGCCTGAATCTGGGGACTTTCAAAATTATGGGAACTCAAATTTGGAAAAATTTGAGTGAAATTTAATCGGAAAGTACAACACTTGATCTTGGGCTCATTTTGCAGGGGAAGACATCCCGAATCAAGAAAGCTCGGTCTGGCATTTAAATTCTGGGGACAAATGGCCGCCAGACCGATTCAAATTTTGAAAAATTGGCCTAAAATCGTGCAAATTGGGTCGAAATCATTGCCTTACCACGCAAATAGAAGAGTGGGCGGTTTGTAGGACCGCAGATAATGTTTTTTGGGTCGCTGATTCTGAATTTTCTACTTTTAGCGAAAAAAAAAATTGGCAACGTTGCCAAATTACTTTTTTTTTTTTTTAATTATTATTATTATTACCATCCTCAATATTATTATTCTTCATGTTAATAGATGGTATAGTTTTTTTTTGTGTTCTCTTCCTTGGTACTTCAACAGCGAAACAAATCAGCCACGAGATCGGACGAGTGTTGCCAAATCGTGCGATGCAGCCTGCCGCTGATTAAATGAACCGCGCACGTTTTGGCGCCGCTCGCTCGCGTATTTCCTTTCGCGGTGAAAATATGTGTAAAGGAGCCCGTTGAAAATGTACAGGCCAAGTGCCCGAGCGCATGCATTCGAAAATTTTAGAGTTTACTCCACTTTTTAACACTTGCACTACAGCATTTATTGCATAGATAAATGTAGTCTTTGAAACCAGTGGCGAAGCGGTCAATCTGACAACGTTGCATTTTGTCCTTTCAAAACCAAGAAAAATATCGACAAATTGCTGGGAAGTACCGTAGACTTAAATATTTTGCGTAAGATTGGTAGGACGTGGTGTTATGTTGCCAGATTCCCCATTTCGCCATTGTTTGTCATCAAAGCATGCATAAATTCAGGGCAAAAACTTTCACGCGAACTTACTCTACATGTTGTTTTGTTGATTTTTCAGGAAGTCACACCTATAAGTGGTTAATACCCAATACTGAATCGATTTTCATAATACGAGTTTGGGGGAAGCGGAAAGTAAAATTAGTCAAAGGAGAAACGCAATGGGTACTTAACGAACTGAAAATGTGAAAATTTATTCTTTGTCTTCTATTTTTGGTCGCTCTCTAAAATACTATGTACAACGTTTTATTGGAAGTTTGCGCATTAAATTAGTCTTCACAAAGTCCTCGTCTGAAAAACATTCGGAGTCAGCATAGTCCTCATCTGAAACATAGCAACCATAGCAACGTGCGATGATGCCATAAAACTCACCTATATTTCAGTGGTGTAGAGAGCGATTTGGAAACGTTGTAGTTCGTCCATTTAAACCGATGAAAAAGACCGAGGTGTTGGGTGTTCAGTGAACACCTTCGCATTCGACTTTTTATATGGGTTTACATGAGCAAAATATTACATTGACAAATACACGCTACACCAATGCTTTATTTCTGAGCTCATCAT
Organism: Trialeurodes vaporariorum; assembly: GCA_011764245.1. Lineage (NCBI taxonomy): Eukaryota > Metazoa > Arthropoda > Insecta > Hemiptera > Aleyrodidae > Trialeurodes > Trialeurodes vaporariorum. The sequence continues at coordinate 69,604,138 of VMOF01000388.1, forward strand.
AGTGATTTCATGTCTCGCAGGATCTATGCATTTGATACACTTGAATTTCAGGACATGATAAAGATATTCAAGAAAAACGAGAGAGAAGAATCACTTTTGCTCACATCGTCATAAACTTTAACCATTTTTACCGCGATGAAAAAACGCACACACAAAAAAACAGTGGCCTCGAAAGAATCACATGATCGAGATTTTTTCGAGGGAGAGGGATAAAAGTCACACTACAGCCAAAACGTACACTGCTTATTGCACAAAAAAAGAAAAAAAACTTTGCGTGAGACATGAAGAATCACGTACCAAATAGAAGATATTCGCGAAAAACGAGAAGGAAGAGTAACTTCACACTTTCATAAACTTGAACCGTTATTACCGCGGTGAAAAAAGCACATACCTAAAAAAAAGCAGTGGACTCTGAACATCACATGTTAGACATTTTTCCGAAGGAGAGGTATAAAATCCCAAAGGAAAAATCACATTGCAGCCAAAACGTGCACGATTCAGAGCACAAAACAAAGAAAATTGCGTGAAAACTGCCTCATGTTTCACGCAAAGTTTTTTTCTTTTTTTGTGCAATACGCAGTGTACGTTTTGGCTGTAGTGTGACTTTTATCGCTCTCCCTCGAAAAAATCTTGATCATGTGATTCTTTCGAGGCCACTGTTTTTTTGTGTGTGCATTTTTTTCATCGCGGTAAAAATGGTTAAAGTTTATGACGATGTGAGCAAAAGTGATTCTTCTCTCTCGTTTTTCTTGAATATCTTTATCATGTCCTGAAATTCAAGTGTATCAAATGCACAGATCCTGCGAGACATGAAATCACTATGATGAGCTCAGAAATAAAGCATCGGTGTAGCGTGCATTTGTCAATGTAATATTTTGCTCATGTAAACCCATATAAAAAGTCGAATGCGAAGGTGTTCACTGAACACCCAACACCTCGGTCTTTTTCATCGGTTTAAATGGACGAACTACAACGTTTCCAAATCGCTCTCTACACCACTGAAATATAGGTGAGTTTTATGGCATCATCGCACGTTGCTATGGTTGCTATGTTTCAGATGAGGACTATGCTGACTCCGAATGTTTTTCAGACGAGGACTTTGTGAAGACTAATTTAATGCGCAAACTTCCAATAAAACGTTGTACATAGTATTTTAGAGAGCGACCAAAAATAGAAGACAAAGAATAAATTTTCACATTTTCAGTTCGTTAAGTACCCATTGCGTTTCTCCTTTGACTAATTTTACTTTCCGCTTCCCCCAAACTCGTATTATGAAAATCGATTCAGTATTGGGTATTAACCACTTATAGGTGTGACTTCCTGAAAAATCAACAAAACAACATGTAGAGTAAGTTCGCGTGAAAGTTTTTGCCCTGAATTTATGCATGCTTTGATGACAAACAATGGCGAAATGGGGAATCTGGCAACATAACACCACGTCCTACCAATCTTACGCAAAATATTTAAGTCTACGGTACTTCCCAGCAATTTGTCGATATTTTTCTTGGTTTTGAAAGGACAAAATGCAACGTTGTCAGATTGACCGCTTCGCCACTGGTTTCAAAGACTACATTTATCTATGCAATAAATGCTGTAGTGCAAGTGTTAAAAAGTGGAGTAAACTCTAAAATTTTCGAATGCATGCGCTCGGGCACTTGGCCTGTACATTTTCAACGGGCTCCTTTACACATATTTTCACCGCGAAAGGAAATACGCGAGCGAGCGGCGCCAAAACGTGCGCGGTTCATTTAATCAGCGGCAGGCTGCATCGCACGATTTGGCAACACTCGTCCGATCTCGTGGCTGATTGGTTTCGCTGTTGAAGTACCAAGGAAGAGAACACAAAAAAAAAAACTATACCATCTATTAACATGAAGAATAATAATATTGAGGATGGTAATAATAATAATAATTAAAAAAAAAAAAAAAAAAAAACGTAATTTGGCAACGTTGCCAATTTTTTTTTCGCTGAAAGTAGAAAATTCAGAATCAGCGACCCAAAAAACATTATCTGCGGTCCTACAAACCGCCCACTCTTCTATTTGCGTGGTAAGGCAATGATTTCGACCCAATTTGCACGATTTTAGGCCAATTTTTCAAAATTTGAATCGGTCTGGCGGCCATTTGTCCCCAGAATTTGAATGCCAGACCGAGCTTTCTTGATTCGGGATGTCTTCCCCTGCAAAATGAGCCCAAGATCAAATGTTGTACTTTCCGATTAAATTTCACTCAAATTTTTCCAAATTTGAGTTCCCATAATTTTGAAAGTCCCCAAATTCAGGCTGCCAGACCGGCCAATCTTGATTCCTTAGGGGTAGAGCTTTAATATAAAATAGGTGAAATTTCTTGTACTTTCCAATTAAGTTTTTGGTCCCTGGCTCTTAGACTATTAGTTCGATCTTTTGCATGCGCTCAAACGGATCAACATGCAGTCTTCCCACATTGCATTGCGTACGTCACTGCTCTGCAGTGGCGGCGTTCAATCTGGCAACAACATATTCTCTCCATTGAAACCTATCTAAAACAATCGATCTACAGGAGGTCCAATTGCACCCCAAGGTATCGATACTTTTGCGTAGGTTTAAATGGAAAATTAGCATGGTTGTCAAATTGCACGAGCCGCAACTGCTGCTCTGTATTCGTAACAGTGATGCGAGCACAAAAGAAGTAGCACACGTATAGTACAATAAACATGCATCAATAATCCACTTATCTAGATTGTAGAGGGCGGGGGGTAACAAAATAAACAAACAAACATACAAAACACGACAGGAAAAATAATAATAGTAATAATAATAATAATAATAATAATGATGATGAAAAAAAAGATATGCAGATATTTTTATACTTACTGACGTGAGATCCCAATGAAAAGTTTATTTTGTTTAAATGTTTAGTTTGTGTACATTTAATGTTTTCAGGATCATTAAGGAGTTATGCAAACGGTAAAATAATCAGTTTGTTGAAGTACAAACTAAAAGCATGCAAAAGTACTTGCATAAAATTTACGGGCAGAGGCAAGATACGAACTTGCAACCTTTAGGACGCCGGACTGCGCCCCTATCCACTCGGCCACTCGGCGCTAGATGAGAGGTAAGGGTTAGCGGAGACTATTTAAGGTGACGCGCGTGGTCCCTTTCTCACTCCCCATAGGGTAGAGAAAGTATTGTAATCATGAAAAATTTGAAAATTGAGTTAGCTCCATTTCTTGGCATTTGATGACCCCAGGAACCCAAAAAACCATATCCCAAAAAATGTCCGTCCGTCTGTCTGTCTGTGTGTCTGTGTGTCCGTCCGTCACGGATGATATTTCCTCAACTATTCATCTGTTTGCATTTAAATTTGGCAAGAAGAATTGTTTTCTACTTTCCAAGAGGAGCTTTATTGGATTTTGTCCAAAGTGAAAATTAAGGGGGGTTTAACCCCAAAAATAGGCCAAAAATGGCAAAAAAATGGAATTTCTAAAAAATGGCTCTAAGGATTTCCTTCAAACTTGTTGAAAATATGCTCCTAAGAGAGACAAATCGAATGACATTATTCGTTTTTTCGAGAAAACCCTAATAAGGGTAGTTATGGGAGAGGGGGGTGGGGGAAATGGGGAAAAATACCCGTTCCCGAGACCACCACCGTGAGGATTTTCTTGAAACTTGGAGAAAATATGCTCCTAAGATAGACACATCAAATGGCAGCATTGATTCGACCAAGAAAAACCAATTAAGGGTAGTTATGGGAGAGGGGGGTGGGGGAAATGGGGAAAAATACCCGTTTCCGAGACCACCACCGTGAGGATTTTCTTGAAACTTGGAGAAAATATGCTCCTAAGATAGACAAATCGAATGGTAGCATTGATTCGACCAAGAAAAAACCCAAATTTAAAGGGTAGTTATGGGAGAGGGGGGTGGGGGAAATGGGGAAAAATACCCGTTTCCGAGACCACCACCGTGAGGATTTTCTTGAAACTTGGAGAAAATATGCTCCTAAGACAGACACATCGAATGGCAGCATTGATTCGACCAAGAAAAACCAATTAAGGGTAGTTATGGGAGAGGGGGGTGGGGAAATGGGGAAAAATACCCGTTTCCGAGACCACCACCGTGAGGATTTTCTTGAAACTTGGAGAAAATATGCTCCTAAGACAGACACATCGAATGGCAGCATTGCTTTGACCAAGAAATAACATTTAAGGGTAGTTATGGGAGAGGGGGTGGGGGAAATGGGGAAAAATACCCGTTTCCGAGACCACCACCGCGAGGATTTTCTTGAAACTTGGAGAAAATATGCTCCTAAGATAGACACATCGAATGGCAGCATTGATTCGACCAAGAAAAACCAATTAAGGGTAGTTATGGGAGAGGGGGGTGGGGGAAATGGGGAAAAATACCCGTTTCCGAGACCACCACCGTGAGGATTTTCTTGAAACTTGGAGAAAATATGCTCCTAAGATAGACACATCGAATGGCAGCATTGATTCGACCAAGAAAAACCAATTAAGGGTAGTTATGGGAGAGGGGGTGGGGGAAATGGGGAAAAATACCCGTTTCCGAGACCACCACCGTGAGGATTTTCTTGAAACTTAAAGAAAATATGCTCCTAAGACAGACACATCGAATGGCAGCATTGATTCGACCAAGAAATAACATTTAAGGGTAGTTATGGGAGAGGGGGGTGGGGGAAATGGGGAAAAATACCCGTTTCCGAAACCACCACCGTGAGGATTTTCTTGAAACTTGGTGAAAATATGCTCCCAAGACAGACACATCGAATGGCAGCATTGATTTGTCCCAAATTAAGGGTAGTTATGGAAGGAGGGGGTGGGGGTGATCGGGCAAAATACCCGTTTCTGAGAGCACTACTATTCTAGTTTCCGAGGCACAACTGCAATGGGTTAAATCTAGACAGCCAGAGTTATAGCGTGTAAATTGGCTACAACGCATTTTGTCCTTCTGTGTTACCAAATACTATTACCAAATTTCAAGAGTACCCTGAGAGCCATTTTTAAGGAATTTCAATTTTTACCCTATTGTGGGGGTGAAATCCCCCTCACAAAAGGTTTAATTTAAAAGCGTTCACGGAATGACTAAAACTTGACGGAATTCTTCCCATTAAGAGGCAATCTAAGTTATGATAAAGAAAAGAAAATTAATAAAGAGGGAATACCACACTTATTGAGAACCTGTCTACAAGTTTCAATCTTGATCCAGAATGCACAGCCAGTTCCTAACGAAAGTTTGTTCGCATCAAAAGAAGACTAGCAAAATCCAGCAGGCCACAGGAAAAACACAAGCAAAAACCAGCAGCCACAGGAAAAAGGTGGACCGTTAAAGACATCTTCGCAAAGAACCATGGAAGATTTGCAAAGATGATATAACAAGCTGAAATAAAAGACCAGAGGATATTTGTCTTTAGAAATTCGAAACAAGCCCTTAGGATAAGGAAACTGATTTGGTTGTAGATAGTTTGTCTAAAAGAGGCCTCTTATCACCTATAGGTAGGGCTAGTTTCAGAAGTGGTGCTCAACCAGTAATCTTTGGAATTTTTCTATGCTAGTTCTCAAATGCCAAAATTAGTTTTGATTTGAAGGAATGAAAATTTTAATTTTCCAAAGATTATCAGTCGGGCTTCATCCAACCTCTGAAAGGAGCTCTACGCTTAAAGGTGATGTTGATTCTGTAGAGAATATTGAAGTATAGATGGTGCAGAAAAGTGATGATGATCACATAAATCTATAGGAAGCAGTGTCGTAGCGTGCCATTTGGCGACGTTGTATTTGTGTCTATTTGAACCCTTGTAAAAGGTCGAATTCGAGGGTGTTCACCGAACACCCAGTGGTTCGATATTTTTAATGGGTTTAAATGGAGAATCTTCAACGTTGCCGAATCGCACGCCACGCCACTGATAGGAAGTAAATGATAACTGGGTTTGATAGAACAAATTAGTCGGGTAGCTGATCCAGGATTATATATTCAAACTGGTCGATAAAACTATAAACAAGTGACACGATTGGGTGAGACCGATTTGGGGCTGTTGTCATTTGAAAACCATTTTCCAGTTGCTCAATAAGTAAAGGTTGCTTGAAGACACCTTCACAGAATGAGCATCTGAATGACAGTTTTGGAAGGACTCCCCCCCCCCCCCAATCGGTCTCTCACCACCTAGCATCACTTGTATTTAGGCTTATCAATTAGTTTAACCATGAAGTCCCCGGCTCGCTGAACTATTTTACCAGCCTTAATTACTGAGAAGATATGCCACGGAAGAGGATAGGTTTGAGCAAATAGATAAAAATTAGAAGTCTCGAAAGCCACAGTGAAGACAAGGGTGAGGTCAATGAATGCCATCTCAAAAGTAAGCTCCTTTCGGGAAATCAAAATAAAATGCACTGCTTTGTAGTGGCAGCTTGTGAAATTTGGCAACAATACTTTTCCTTCATAAGAATTTACGTACAGAAAATTGATAATTACTGAAGCACTACTGCACACTCCAAATTGATTGTTATCCTCCATAATATCAAATGCAGGAAAAACATTGTTGCCGAATATCAAGAGCCGCCACTGCTGCTGTGATGGATCACCCAGAGATTGTTGAAATTTACTGAAACCGAAGTATCAACTGTTTTAGTTACTATATCACTCAACAAAATTTACGTGGTGTTTTCATGAAAGTATGTAGGTACGTATGTTTTTCGTTTCATGCGCGCCATTTCCTCTATCTTTCTCAACCCCACTTGACCCTTCATGAGAGCAGTTTCTGTCTATACCCTTAAATTTCACTCTAGGACTGCTGATACCCAGTAAATTTCTCCCTAATCGTTAAACTGAAGAGCCATTGAGCCGCTAGCATAATATGTTTGAAAAGCAGGCTAAAGTGTTTATGATTCTTGGATTGTAACTTTACCATCGCTTGAAGACCAAAGAAAACAATTCTGGCTAGCCCACTTTAGAACCCGCTAAGTCCTTGCAAATGTTTGTACTTTCATGAAAACATCACATAAACTAGACGTAAACATGACTATTTCATTAAAATTCTCTGATTCTCTGCTTATACTTTCATGAAATAAAATCGCACGCATCAGTTATGAGGAATTTTTTCCCTAAACGAACCATGATTCAAATGATAGTTGTAAAATGAAAATAAGTAAAATAATACGTGATGGCAAATCCATGTGAAAGCTTTGAAAGCCTCTTTCAGAGAAAAGTTGGGAGTACTTGCACTGCTTTTGCCAGCAACCATTCTAAGGAGCAAACTATTGAAGGCTTTCGAACGCCAGAACCAACCAGAATTGTCACTGTCACGAGACTAAATTGTTAAGTCACATCATGACTGAAGTATCACGAAAGTGAACCACGACAAACTGAAATGAAAGGTAATATGTCATTAGATGCTGCAAACAGGTTCATTTAAACGAAGAGTTATTTCTGGAAATTATCTCAATTAACTTGCACCACACATCAACAAGAAGGAGACTAGCAGTGATGTTCCATTGAAGAAGCTCAACCAAACAATAAATTGACACACAGACAATGATGATGTGAAATGTTTGGTCAAAAAATGTAAAAATAGGAAATTCGACCTTACAAATTAATGGCTTTCTACAGAAAAGAACCAACTTTGTCATGCTCGTAGAAGGCAACCAATTGCTGCACATTTTCTGTGTAGTTAGATCCCCCCTTCTGCTTGCAAGGAAAAGTTGGATTCTTCCTGCAGAGCTGTTCAGTATGATTAACCGGTGAAAGTGCCTCTGCCTTTGGAATACTTAATCTGTTGCTCTAATCAACAAGTCAATTACTTGTCATGTCTTGTCACAATTTAAAATAGAATTCAGGAACAAAAATAATGTACGATTTGCCCCTAAATAATAGCAGCACTTCACTGTTCAAAATCAATTCAAAATGTAACTTGACCATGGATCCATACTCACGAAATACAAACTGGGCTGAGCAATAAAGAAGGATAGATTAAAATATCTGACTACTCTGAAGAAAACAATCTGACCAGAAGCAATGACGTTTAACGAGATCTGAGTGTATTTTGGACGTGAATCTGAAAATCTAAGACATTTTAATAAATAATCAAACCATCTGTCATTAGATGACAAACATTTAGATGCTGCAGAGAATCTAACCTCATTTCCAACAACATGAATAACAACAATGCATACGGTCTCCAGCGTACTGCACGTTGCATCACGGCCATTCTGCAGGCGTTTTTTACGGAACCCGGCCCGGTTCTTCAACACGGCGGAGATAGGAAGTGCCATATCTCTTAGGCTTTAAGTAATCTCTGGATCGAAGACGACCTAAACATAAAAAAGTCTAGCCCTTTCTGAGGAGTCAATTAAAACGCTGTAGATTCCGTAGAGAGTAGTTGGAAAAAAAAAAAAAAAAAAAAGTTTTTCGCCGGATGATCGATTAGATCGAACAACCTGACGACTATCGATTATGACGAATCCGATTGCAGCATTTGAATGTTTGGCATATAATCGATCAATTTCGATAGCTGTCGATCTAGACTGTTGCTTACAATGAAATCGTCGATTCTCGTCAGGCGATATCTATCGATACCTAGAGCCAGACCACAATAATATGAAACTGTAAGTAATCAATTAATATATACTGCAAATTATTGGCACCATGGAGTGAGAAAGTCGCGTGCGGACCCCGCAACAGAATGTGCCCATAGGTCAAAACGGCGCGAAGCACCTATAACGCCTGCGCGTAGCGCAGGTGCGGGGGCTTGGGGGCGGAGCCCCCAAAAATCGGCGCGAAGCGCCGATTTTTTTTCTCGGCCCCTGGGGCCCATTAGCAAAAACGGCGAAATGTGTGCTTAGAATTTTATCAATTTTCCAAATATTAAATAAAAATTGGGGGTCCCCATTTGAAGTATGGGATTTAGGGTCGTGAAGCCCCCCCCCCCCTGGGGGGCTCTAAAATCGGTGGCCCTCTGAAAATACGTCCCCCTTAAAAATATTTTACACGTGTTTCAGCGATTTTTGAAATTCCCGACCATTTTCGAAAAATCCCGAGTGGAAACTATTTTAATCAACACCCTGTATATTCATTTCCCATGTCTGAAAAGCGATACATTTGATCACGTAAAATTTTGGGCCCACTGTGACGGGAGATGGTCACAATAAAATCGCCGCCCTTTCTTCAATTTTAGAGTTAACGAAAATCCAAAAAAAAAAAAAAAAAAAAAAAAAAAAAAAAAAAAAAAAAAAAAAAGGCTTTTAAAGCTGAGGATACGAAGCGTCTAAAACTTTTTTCAGATTTTCTGTGGCGTTAATAGTTTTTTTTAATGAAAAACATTATATTTACTTTTAGGACGACCCTCGTACGTCCAGGGCATACATGAAACATACATAATACTCGAATCTTCGCGTTTCGCTTTGATTTTTTTCTTTCACTTTACTCCAGATATAAGACTTTTACTCCCTTAAAAAATGTCTATAGGTGTGAACTAGCAATTTACGCATGAAAACTGTCTCAATCAACAAGTTTTGGCTGAGTAACACGTCCAGGGTGTGACAAAACTCATGAGTCAAACATCTGGAACATATATTTGAGGCCTAGATGAGACTTTCTTACCTATACAGGGTGTTTCACGTAACCTGCTCACTATGGTTTTCTTGAACGGATGACGATAAAAAAATCTGGAAAAATCGGTTTTACAGTAACTCGGGCCTGAAGTTTCATTTCAAAATACTGCCACAACCCAAAGTTTGGTGTTTGGGGGGTTTTCAGGGGGGGGGGGGGGGGTGCTCCCCTAATCTAGAAAATTTCAAATAGCAACCCCTATCTTGTGATACCTCGTTTGAAACAGGGTAAAATTCTAAGCCTTTTGGCTTAAACTGGAAGTCGATATCTTTTTTTGTTTTCGAGATATCGAAGGTCGAAGATCGATATAGGACCAATTTTCGAAAATTCTTAACTCCTACAAAAAAGTCGTACAACAAAAAACTTGCACATGTAAAATGCTCTACTTGATGAGTACTTTCAAGAAAAAAATACAAATTTACAATCAAATAAACCGGAAGTTGACTTTTAGGCACCTTAACATTTTTGGCGGGAAAACCTCCGTTTCTCAAAATTTTCAAATGGCAACCCCTATCTTTTAATACCTCATTCGAGAAGGCGTAAAAAGTTGTGCATTTTGGTGCAATCAAATGTCCGATATCATTTTTCTAATTCGATATATCGAAAATCGAAGTTTGATTAAGACCATTTGTCGACCCAGTAAAAACCGGATCCTATCGTGTGATACATCATTCAAAAGCACATAAAAAACCAAAAATTTAGTGCAAACCGGAAGTCAATACCTTTTTTCGCGGTCGAGATATCGCAAGTCAAAGTTTAGTCTTTGGTTAGGGCCTACCTAACTTTAACTAACTTTAACTTGCGATATCTCGACCGCGAAAAAAGGTATTGACTTCCGGTTTGCACTAAAATTCCTGGTTTTTTATGTGCTTTTGAATGATGTATCACACGATAGGATCCGGTTTTTACTGGGTCGAAAAATGGTCTAAATCGAACTTCGATCTTCGATATATTGAATTAGAAAAATGATATCGGACTTTTGATTGCACCAAAATGCACAACTTTTTACGCTTTTTCGAATGAAGTATTAAAAGATAGGGGTTGCCATTTGAAAATTTTGAGAAATGGGGGTTCTCCCGCCAAAAATGTTAAGGTGCCTAAAAGTCGACTTCCAGTTTATTTTATTGTAAATTCGTATTTTTTCTTGAAAGTTCTCATCAAGTAGAGCATTTTACATGTGCAGTTTTTTGTTGTACGACTCTTTTTGTAGGAGTTAAGTATTTTCGAAAATTGGTCCTATATCGATCTTCGACCTTCGATATCTCGAAAACAAAATAAGATATCGACTTCCGGTTTAAGCCAAAATGCTTAGAATTTTACCCTCTTTCAAACGAGGTATCACAAGATAGGGGTTGCTATTTGAAATTTTCGAGATTAGGGGGGCACCCCCTCTGAAAACCCCCCAAACACCAAACTTTGGGTTGTGGCAGTATTTTGAAATGAAACTTCAGGCCCGAGTTACTGTAAAACCGATTTTTCCAGATTTTTTTGTCGTCACCCGCTCAAGAAAACCATAGTGAGCAGGTTATGTGAAACAACCTGTACACAATTACACATGGGTCTGAAAGTACCCCCTTTTGAGCTATAGAACCCCGGAGTTTTTAAAAAATTATGGTTTCTTTCAAATAGCGACCGCGACCACCATTATGAACCGAATGTCATGAAAATTGGTGTTCCGAAGTAATTATACGAGTAAAATTCATTTATGACTTCGAAGATTTCAGATATTAAGTCTGACTGTACGATTCAGGCAATCTTGTAATTACCTTTGACGGCACAAATTTTATGCTGCGGATTAACAATTTGAAAAATAATTACTCAAATAAGATGGGAAAAACTAGTAGAAAGACTTATGGTCTCAAGCATTTTTTCGACACGACGCATGATAAGCGAAATAAGGGCTTCACAATGTGGAAAAGTTGGGGATTTTACCATGGTGAGCGGTAGTAAGTATGCAACCCGCCAATATGCTGCTTCTTCGGGCCGCCCGCTATCGTAAAAGTTCTGCCCACACGGTGCAGCAATTTTCTAGCTTAAAACGCGTTGTATCAAATAAAAAGTGCTAGAGACCAAAAATCTTTCTAATAGTTTTTCCTGTCTGATTTTAGTCATTATTTCTCCAATGGTTAATCCGTAACATAAAATATGTGTACTATTAAAGGTGCAGAGTTGCCAGAAAAGTAATGTTTAACTTAATTTCTGAATTTCTCGAGGTCATCAAAGGATTTTACACGTAAAGTTACTTCAGGACACCAATTTGTATGATATTCGGTTCATAATGGTGGTCGTTCTACCAAAAAACCAGATTTTCTTTTAAAGATTAGGGGGGCATTATTGGACCCATGTTTAGAGGGGGGAAAAGTCTCATTCTGGCCTCAAACTTCTGAAGCAGAAGTTTGACACATGAGTTCTGTTACACCCTGTATAATTTATAAGCTCTAAAACTTTCAAAAATCTCAAAGTCACCTTTCAAATCACAAAATTCAACTATGAGAAAAGGGTCATTTTTCAAATTTGGTGACACTAAGACTTCAAAAGTACTTTTGAGACAACTTTATTAATTATTCAAAACAAAACAACAATAAAACGACATTTTGTTTTCCAAACTTTGAGAAATTGTAGCTCGGAGGAAAAACACTGTAAGAACCACGCTTACGGGAAAAAGGTAATATTTTGATTTGAAAAATCGGATTTAATGTTTCCTGGTGTTAAACCTGAAACATTTTGTGTTCAGCTCCAGCTCAAGTACAATTTCTTCTAATAGGTAAGTAATCATGACAACCCCCGATTAGCTACCCGGTTAAGTCCTCAATTGGTGGATGCGGGGAACATGATCATCCTTTTGCTGCCCGGAATAGCTAACGTCTACTTTGGGGACGAGATTGGAATGGAGGACACGCCATATCGAAGAGATCAAGTCAAAGATCCGAACAACGCCGGTATAGGCCGCACAGAATCACGGGATGGGTCAAGAGCACCAATGCAGTGGGATGACACAAATAATGCGGGTGCGTACACAATACAGGGTTATTCAAAATCGACCACTCCCCCCCCCCCTTAACTTTTTATCTAATTGAGATAAAATGATGCGGGTTGAACCATTCTTATTTATACAGGAGGCGCTATCTGAGGGGGCTGTTTTTGATGACCCCCCACCCCAGGGGGTAAGGGGGGCGGGGGTCAACTTCGTTTACTCTAAACCCCCCTATCTAGCACCCCCTATCTTGTAATGCATCGTTTGAAAGGACATTAAATTCTAAGACTTTTGACGCAAACTGCAACTCGATATCGATTACCATTTTCGATAAATCGAACGTCAAACATCAATATGGAGCCATTTTCAAAAAATCATTACTCCACTTTGAGCTACCAGAATTTAAAAAGAAAGGAGTCTAAAATACTCTAAAAAGAAAGCTCTTTTCAGAAAAAAATGAGGTTTTGACACAACAAAGTCAGTTAAAGTTAGGATTTAGCGCCCTCGAAAACTCTTAACGTTTTTGCTCTCCGGGGGGGGGGGGGGGCTTTCGGTGAAATTCCGTGAGACGACCCCTTACTAAACTCACAAACTAGCTGTGACGAAAGTTTGCGGAAGACTCGTTGATTTTCACTAGCTCAAGAATAACAAGGCGGGGTTGAGGAGGTTGAAGCGAGGACCAAATGGCACAATACCGTTTTCCAAGACAAGCACAACCGGTGAAGAAAACCACTGCACCTGATGGTAGATAATTGAATATTTGATTTCAAATCATACCAAATTGTCCTTCATTTAAAGTCACGTGATTTACAATGTAGATAAAATAACGTGTCACGATTATTTCGAAACCTCATGAAGATCACTCGAAGCCTTTCAACATTAGTGAGATACGCAATAGAATAAGTAAAGAATTACTAATTTTGGATCTGAGTCTAGATTGTTATCGTCAAACTGTTTCACTGACTTATCAACGAAAATTTATGTAATCATTATTCTTGATGCAGGGTTCACATGTAGTAAAGTATCGTGGTTGCCGGTCAATCCAGATTATTGGTCCAAGAATGTGAAATGTGAAACAAAAGATCCTAACAGCCATCTAAATATCTTTAAACGGCTCATAGAGTTGAGGAAGACGCCCGTGGTTCGAGAAGGTAGACTCGAAACTTGCGTTCCCAGCGACTGGGTACACGTGTTTGTTAGGTAAGTTTCCTCCTTCCTATCTTCTAATAATTCAACATTTCTATAAACTATCTGTACAGTTTTGCGGTAATTTATTATTTATTTAGACAGAATTTTGAGCTTCAGGTTCATGTTCGCTTTGTCTTATCGAAGATACGATTGAGAAGAACATTTTTAATTTTCGATTGCGTAGTAAAATTAATACGCAAGTCTATGATTTTACCAAAAACGGCACCAATTGGTGATGGCCCTTTTAGTAGAAGATTATTTTCCCGAAAAGCAAACCTTTAGATGCTTCAATCTTGGATGAGACGTTTATATACCTCAAGGATTTGAAAAAAATGTATTTGCTCCTCGGTCCTGAGCAATTTTTGAAGGAAATCGTTTGTCGGCAGTTGGTGGAACAAGTAATTATAAGCCATTAAAACTTACATGCAAGACTATAAACTCTATAAATGTTCTGAAAACATGATGAAGTAAGTCTTTGTCGCTTCATTTTCTAATTTAATGAGATCGAAGTTAATTTGTTTGATTCGTAAGCAAGAGGGTCGTCAATTCAAAATGGAATGATGACGTATAACAGCAGGGAAGTCAGAGCACCGCATCAAGCACGGCGAAGAGGCCGAATACATAATACAGGGTGTTGAAAAACTGTTCCCGAATATTTCAGGGGTGGATTTTACAGGTCAAAATAAGACTTTTTTCCCCTACAAAAATGGGTCAGAAATTGCAGTCTTTTCGAGTTAGTGTGTTGCAACGTTTCCGAAAAACAAATTGAAAAATTGTCATAACTCCCTCGTGATTTTTTCTTAATGCTCGTAAACAGGTACTCTGGTGTAGTTTTATGCGTTCTTGCCGATTTTGCCCGTGAAAATGCTGTATGCAAAAATTTTAGGGGGGTTATGGGGGTTTTTCTTGATTTTTCTCACTTTTTTTTGGCCAAATTATGTGAAAACATGCTTTCGGATTCATTGAACCCAAAAGCGATTAGCATTACTCAAAAGTTCTTAAAAAAAAGGACGCTTTTTTAATCAGAAAAATTCACGAGGGAGTTATGAAAATTTGTCAATTTGTTTTTCGGAAACTTTGCAACACAGTAACTCGAAAAGACTGCAATTTTGGACCCATGTTCATAGGAAAGAAAAGTCTTATTTTGATCTGTAAAATCCGCCCCTGAAAGATTTGGGAACAGTTTTTCAACACCCTGCATAGGTATGTGCAGAAAGCCCGCTCACTGCCGGCCAGAGTTCAGCAAACGGGGTTATAACTCGAGTTCCACGAGTACCAGTAGTGCTTGGGATTCGTAAAGTTTTTAAATCGTATTCCAATGGTGATCCGAGTGAAGATTCAACGAATCAAGTATGACCATTGATCCTCGTGTCTAGAATAATGAGATGAAACAGTCACAAAAATCCCAAAAATTCAGTCCTTGATCCCAAAAATTTACGAATCATGAGTACTGGTGCTTGTGGGACTCGAGTACTACCCCGTTTGCCCTATTCTGCTGCTGACTCCGCTACTGGAAGCAACACCAGGAATGACAATTATTCTTTCCTTCAACTTCAGAACAAAACGAATGGAATAGACGAAAGCAAGAGTAACTTGAAAACGAAAAACTTGAACTAGCACCTTCTGTTTCAGACTCATGGAAGAGTTTATCTGTCGTGAACTTTTTAATTTGTTATACAAATCCTTCTACGTATTTATTTTACCTGATTTTCCGCAGGAATCTACCTGATAAGGATCCAGTTGTGGTTATTACGAATCTCGGCTCCGAATTGGAACCTGTTTGCGTGAGTCGATGTTCTGCTTATCAATTGCCCCTTGCTATGAATGTTCACACAAGTAGTGTCAACTCGGGTTTTAAAATAGGGTAAGATAACGCCATTTTAAACATTTTCAATCAAATTCCCTGTCTTTATTCAAAGTCAGCATATGTTGTTCTTTCAAGATACTGCTCCTATCACTCATTTTATTTTTCCTCGTATCCTATGCTCCCTTTGTCCATGAGGATGATTGAATTATAAAGAATCTATTATTCAAAGATTATTAGAATGAGTTTCCGATTAGATTCCGTTTCTGTTTCAATTCGTTCGCTCGATTTAATCGAGCGATATTAAATCGAGCGATATAATGCGAATTTCGACTTTCCCGTTACAAGAGCACTTCTTGCTATTCAATCATCAAATTTGCAACGCGGCTCGCATAGTCACACCGAATATTTGAGTTCTAGAGCCGATACGCTCACTAGGGCTTTAGCCGACTGGCCCATCATTTTGGAAGGAGCAATACCGTGAATCGGCTGAACAGGAACATCAACTGTGCAAAAGCCAAATTAGAAAGGGTTAGAGATAATACGAAATGAATGATTCGTCAAAACTAGTCGAAATTGACTCATTAACCTCGGGAGATTTATTTTTTGAGAGATCCAGTTGTGAGTTCGCCTTAATTGAATTCTTTAACGAATTAAGGTCCGAGGAAGATGAGGAGTCAATTTTGACTAGTTTTGACAAATTACAGCCCTACAGGCAGACACTTCATCAATTTCGTCGTAGCTATAACCGTTTCTGATTTGACTTTTGCACAGATAATATTCATAGCCAGGTGAGTCTCGGTATTGCTCCTTCCAAAAATGATGGTCCAGTCGGACAAAGCCCCAGTGAGCGCATCGGCTCTAGGACTCGAAGATTCAGCGCGACATTGCGAGCCGCGTTGCAAAGTAGTGCGTTTCTACTTGACTCGCCAAGCTTCTTCTTATCCTGAACAGAGTATAACATTGCAGAGCAAACAGATTCAGGGAGAAATCGGGCAGTCATTAAAGAAAACCGTACACCTACCAGTGCACGTTAAAGACAACTCTGTTTCTAAGTAGTCTAAATAGCCAAGTGCTCTATCTTATTTTGTATTCCGTTTCAAATGAATAAAAGATTGAGCTCAACTACTTCCCCTCCGTGTTTTATCTTCACTCTAGACCCTTTTATGACTCGATACCTGCCTTGATCGACATCGACACGTCCATCTCGGAGATTTCACTTTCAACAATAAACCTTGGGCAAAAGGCGGAATCTGTGAGCTCGAAATGTCGGACAAGGCAGGTATCAAGCCATCGAAGGGTTTAGAGTGAGGGTAAAACACCGGGGGGGGGGGGAGAGAGAAGAAGTTGCAATTCATTTTAAACGGACTATAGTCCTAACTGAGTTTTCACAGCTAAAATTATGGAACAAGGAACGTTTCATTTTGACTACAGTAGTCTAGCTGTCTCTTTCAAAATACTATTAATTTGGTTTCAGGGATAGATTCCATTTGACTGCTGTCAAGCCTGGGGAGACTTGTTCCAAACTTAGGCCCAAAGCGTCGGTAGTTTTAGTGACTGGTCCAGTTCTTCCTCCTCCGGCTGCCAGTCACGCATCGTCATCACTTCTAAATTGGTACTCTATGATAACCTCTTTGTCACTCCTCTCACTTAATTGGAATTCTTGAGTGCCAAACTGGACTAATTTTCCACAATCCCTTATTTGTTTCATCTAAACATTTTAAGTAATCAGTACAACAAACAATTATCTCTTGTTTCTTTTCGGCACAGTGACCTTTTTCAGGATAAAAAAAAGTGAATCATAGACGGTTATTTGCAAATTTCTAGCTCTAAATGTTTCGAACGTAAAAATACTTCCATTAAGAGGAACGAACAAACGCAGCAGAGGATTGTTTATTAGAGTTTATTCAAAGGAAAGTTAAATCAGCCAGATCCCACTGTTTTATTTTCTTTTTGATTATACAGGGTGTCAATTAAAAAAGGAGCCATGCTTAATATCTCGAAAACGGCTCCGAATTTCGAAAAACGCTGAAACACGTGTTCGATTATTTCGAGGGGGACATCTTTTGAGGGGGTCCCCAATTTCGGGACCCCCTTCTGGGGGGCCCCAGGGGGGTCAAGTCCCATATTTCAAATGGGGACCCCCATTTTTTATTTGATTATCGGAAAGAAGAAATTATTATAAGACTTTTGGCGCAAACCGAAAGTCGATATCGTTTTTCGTGTTCGATATATCGAAGGTCAAAGTTCGATATGGACCCATCTTCAGAGATTCGTAACTTTCCTTTAAATAGTCCAAATTTCAAAAACTTTGGGTCTAAAATGCTCTACAGAGCAAGCATTTTTCAGAAAAATATTCAATTTTAACAGAAGTTTAGTCAAAATTTGGTTTTAAAGCCCCCAAACATTTTTAACGTTTTTGGCCCCCACGGGGGGCTATAAGAAAAATTCCGAGCGACGACCCCTATCGAGTGATACATCAATCGAAAAGGCGTAACAAACTGAGCATTTTGGCGCAAACCGGAGGTCCATATCGTTTTTTATATTCGAGATATCGAATTCTGTAAATCGACATTTGACATTCGATATCTCGAATATGAAAAACGATATGGACCTCCGGTTTGCGCCAAAATGCTCAGTTTGTTACGCCTTTTCGATTGATGTATCACTCGATAGGGGTCGTCGCTCGGAATTTTTCTTATAGCCCCCCGTGGGGGCCAAAAACGTTAAATATGTTTGGGGGCTTTAAAACCAAATTTTGACTAAACTTCTGTTAAAATTGAATATTTTTCTGAAAAATGCTTGCTCTGTAGAGCATTTTAGACCCAAAGTTTTTGAAATTTGGACTATTTAAAGGAAAGTTACGAATCTCTGAAGATGGGTCCATATCGAACTTTGACCTTCGATATATCGAACACGAAAAACGATATCGACTTTCGGTTTGCGCCAAAAGTCTTATAATAATTTCTTCTTTCCGATAATCAAATAAAAAATGGGGGTCCCCATTTGAAATATGGGACTTGACCCCCCTGGGGCCCCCCAGAAGGGGGCCCCGAAATTGGGGACCCCCTCAAAAGATGTCCCCCTCGAAATAACCGAACACGTGTTTCAGCGTTTTTCGAAATTCGGAGCCGTTTTCGAGATATTAAGCCTGGCTCCTTTTTTAATTGACACCCTGTATTGTAATACATGCTATGGTGTGAAGTATTTTTAAAAACGAAGCCATGAGTAAGAATACTTGTCGGAATCATGTTTAGAACCCTTGTTTGTTTTTTTTTTCTTCTTCTTTTTTTTCGTTTGTTTGGTAAGCATAGATTTTAAGATATCGAAAATGTAAATAAATAGTCAGTAAGTCAAACGTGGAAACTATATCTGGAAACTCTGCTCCAAAAATTTCATGATAGGACGGTGATTTCTTTGTAACTAGTGAACTTTTTTTCGTTGTAAATAACAAGTTACGAATAAAATAAGTAAATGATACCTACATTATGTTCAGCAAACCTCTCGACTTTTGACATTTTCTCTCTTTCCCTCTCCTCTTCAACAATACAGGGTGGAGTGGGCCAAAAGTCCCGGCACCCCTCCTTACCTTTTGAACGGCTGCAGATAAAAAAACCAAACTTGGGGGATGTTCATAACTAAAAAGGAACTATATTTCGAGGGGGTCAAAATTTTGGGGTCCCCTCTTTAAGGGGGGTAACCGACCCCCAACTAACAATTTTCAAATTGCACCACCTACCTTGTGATACATCATTTGAAAGGGCATAGAGTGCTACGACTTTCGTCGCAAACCGCAGCTCGATACCAATTTTTGTTTTCGATACATCGAAGGTCAAAGTTTGATGAGGACCCATTTTCAAAAACTTGTTACTCCACTTTGAGATACCAGAATTTAATAAACTAAGAGTCCAAAATACTCCATTACTCCATAAAGCAAGCTATTTTCAGAGAAAAATAAGGCTTTGACACAGATCCAGTCAAAACTAGGATTTAGCACCACCGACAATTTTTAACGTTACGGCCCTTCAGGAGGGCCTATCTCAAAAACTCTGGAAGAGGACTCCAATCGTATGATACATCGATTGGAAGGGGCGTTGAAAACTGAGCATTTTGGCGTAAATTAGAGGTCGATATTAATTTTTACTATTCGAGGTATCGAATATTGTAAATCCAACTTTCACATTTGATGCCTCGAATGTTTCAAAGCAAGATCGATCTCTAATTTTTGCCAAAATGCTCAGTTTTCAATGCCCCTTCCAATCGATGTATCACACGATGGGAGTCCTCTTCCAGAGTTTTTCAGATAGGCCCTCCTGAGGGGCCGTAACGTTAAAATTGTCGGTGGTGCTAAATCCTAGCATTGACTAAATCTTTCAAAGCCTTATTTTTTTCTGAAAAGAGCTTGCTTTATGGAGTATTGGAGTATTTTGGACTTTTAGTTTATGAAATGTTGTGATCACAAAGTGGAGTAACAAGTTTTTGAAAATGGGTCCTCATTGAACTTTGACCTTCCATATATCGAAAACGAAAATCCGTATCGAGCTGCGGTTTGCGACAAAAGTCGTAGCACTTTGTGCCCTTTCAAATGATGCATCACGAGGAAGGGGGTGCAATTTGAAAATTTTGAGTTGGGGGTCGGTTACCCTCCTTAAAGAGGGGACTCCAAAAGTTTGACCCCCTCAAAAGATAGTTCCTATTAAGTTATAAACATCCCCCAAGTTTGGATTTATTATCTGCAGCCGTTCAAAAGTTATGGAGGGGTGCCAGGACTTTTGGCCCACCCAGTATACAGGGTGTTGAAAAACTGTTCCCGAATATTTCAGGGGCGGATTCTACAGGTCAAAATAAAACCTTTTTTTATTTTTTTTTTCTTTTTCTCACTTGTTTTGGCGAAATTACGTGAAAACATGCTTTCGGATTCATTGAACCCAAACACAATTAGCATTACTCAAAAGTTCGTAAAAAAGTATGCATTTTTAGTCACTACAAGTTTTTTCAATTCGTAAACCATTTCCGAGAAAATCGTCCCTGAAATTGCAGAGGTCGGCCAAGAATTGACAGAATCAAAGAAAAGACGATTATTGGTCGACCTCTGCAACTTCAGGGACGATTTTCTCGGAAATGGTTTACGTATTGGAAAAACTTGTAGGACTAAAAATGCAGACTTTTTACGAACTTTTGAGTAATGCTAATTGTGTTTGGGTTCAATGAATCCGAAAGCATGTTTTCACATAACTTCGCCAAAAAAAGTAAGAAAAATCAAGAAAAACTCCTACAACTCCCCTTAAATTTTTGCATACAGCATTTTCACGGCCAAAATCGGAAAGAATGCCTAAAACTACATCAGAGTACCTATTTAGGAGCATTAAGAAAAATTCACGAGGGAGTTATGACAATTTTTCAATTTGTTTTTCGGAAACGTTGCAACACACTAACTCGAAAAGACTTCAATTTCGGACCCATGTTTATAGGAAAAAGTCTTATTTTGATCTGTAGAATCCGCCTCTGAAATATTCGGGAACAGTTTTTCAACACCCAGTATAAATCTTCTCGAACTTATGCTCACTGGCCACAACGATTCAAATGCATAACATAGGGTTTTGATCATTCTTTCCAGCAAGATGGGCCCCGGCCCATTATTTTTCAGGTTTGCAATGGCAAGATGGACCCCGGCCCATTATATTTTTCAAGTTTGCAATCACTTAGAAGGTGAATTTTCAGGCTGTTGAATTGGCCGCAGAGGTCCAATAGAGTGGCCCCTTACTTCTGATTTCATAGTGTAAACAATTAAACATGTACAAAATATGGCCTGAATTACCTAGGTACACCTTTGAAGGGGGTCGCTGATTTTGAGCCCCTCCCCCATGGGGTGACCGCACCTTGATTTTAATACTTCAAACTGAGAACCCCATTTTTATAATAGATATTTTTTGTATTCACATACTGTGAATCAGGCTGTGACCTAGCCAGGAGTAATATACGAGTTATGTCCCACTCTCCCCTTCTTATATTTTCAGAGGCTGAAAATATAAGAACGACTTTGAAATTTGAAAAACACGAAAACACATAATCGATTATTTTTAGAGATACATCTTTCAAGAAGGTCGCCGGTTTTAAGAACTCCTCGGGGGTAGTGGCGGTACCAAACTTTCCCGAAATACATCTGACGGACACAAACGACATTAATACTTCTTGAAGAGTCTTATCAGACCCTTTCGGTAATTTGTATGAATCGATTTGCATATCTGGACCAAACATCTCGCCCGAGAATGATGGTGTTACGGGGACGCAGCGAGGCAGCCCTCCCCGGTTACTGCCAATGTCAACATGTCATTGAACCGGTCGGTCCCCATGCAGTGCATGCACGACCCAGCTGTATTTAATAATATCTTGAAGACTCATGCTTCTTCCGACCCTGGGTTCCAGAATGGCCACTCGAAGGGCCCCCATGACATCCAGAAGAGATCATATTTATTCCAGCTTGTTCACGACCTATCTTGCTTTGGGGGAAAAGAGACTATCCCTGTTTTTTCACAGCTTAACCAGTGTACATTCAAAGTTTATAACAAAGCTGGATCATCCAGAAGAGATCATTTGTATTCCAGCTTGTTCACGACCTATCTTGCTTTGGGGGAAAAGAGACTATCCCTGTTTTTTCACAGCTTAACCAGTGTACGTTCAAAGTTTATAACAAAGCTGGATCATCCAGAAGAGATCATTTGTATTCCAGCTTGTTCACGACCTATCTTGCTTTGGGGGAAAAGAGACTATCCCTGTTTTTTCACAGCTTAACCAGTGTACGTTCAAAGTTTATAACAAAGCTGGATCACACGACTGATTTGGAACTGGATCCACTATCCTACATTTGTATTACCGATGCGGGCGCCTTCATTAAGACAGTGTTCTAGAGTTTCATTCTCACCTTATCCAGGTTCACGCTGATCCTTTCATGCCTACGCCTTTAATTTGTGAGTCTGTTTCCCGCTCTCCATGCATTTCATCCTCTATTTTCTTATACATAATGTGTGTGTTTGCCCCATGTTCATGTATCGCATATGAAACCTAAACTGAAGGTCTCAACTGCAGTGACCAGTCCCGCAGAGATGGATCCCGTCATATCGAGTAGTCAATGAAACGCTTAATCGATCACCGGAGTTCCGATCATGAAAAATACCAATACAGTCCACTAACCCCGGGCCACAGACTAAGCAATAGGTACTTACTTGCAATACTTACATATTTTCTAAAGCTTTCTCAAAGTTCATAAGAGAATGTTAGTGAAAAAATAACTCGAACAGACCTATTTTTCAAGATTTTTCGATGAAATTTCCTCGTATATCGATGCACCAGTATCGCAGTTCCTATGGCGTCAAAATCACGATTGAAACTCTTGAAACATACACCACCATTTCGAAACCATTTGGGTTGGACATGACTGTTTCACGATACACCTCGACTAATTTACTGTTGGTGGATATCAGCGCAAGGTAGATTAAAGAAGGTATGTGCATAAGTCGCTCGCGCCGCCCGTAGCCGCTAGAAGCGCTAACAACTTTTCAAAAAAAATGACGTCATGCGGGTGAAATGAGAATTCATTCTGATTGGCTGGTCGGTGAGGAAACATACCCTGATTGGTTGGCATATAATCGCCAGTCAATCACAGTGATTTCACCCGCATGACGTCATGAGGAAATGTGAACATAGTTTGAAGCAGCTGCTAGCGGCGCGAGCGAGTGTTGCACATACCTTCTTTAATCTACCTTGATATCAGCGGGTGGAACTTTTTTCGTGTTGAGAAAAATTATCACTTTGCGAACTTCAACATTATCGAGGGATTTTATACTAACGCACACATTTTCAAAAATGATGGAGCGAGTGCAACGAACGAGACAATACTGATTACATGACATGTTTTATTTACCATTTTCGATCAGTCAGCACCTTATTTTGATATCAGATAAAAGCTGACAACACATCTAGAGCGCATCAATGATAGCCGATTGAAAATAAATCATTTTTATCGCTAATTTGATGATTGCTCTCGTTCGTAAAAAGTAGGTGGGAGGTGGCGGGAAATTGTTTGAGATGGGTGCAGACAAATAGCCAAATCTCCGTCAAAACTGAACCAAATTTAGCAAAACTGTAAGTCGTTGAAAAGCTTAAGATATGACAAGTTCAACGGTGTAATCGAATTTTTCTTATCTTAAGTAAGACTTGAGAAAAAGATCGATGAAACTCATTTTTGAACGACCTCGTAGAATGTGTTTTCCACCAAAAGTTGCCTGGATTGTAAGAGAAAAAGAGTCATCAAAGTGCTCAATGGTCAAATAAAGGACATCGCACATTTCTTATGGCGCGTGGACCCCACTCAAGGTGTACTTTTTTTTGCAGAAATCGATTCTAGAGACCATTCCGAGCAAAAGTTCTCACGGGCCCAAAAAATTTCCATGTTAAGTTTAGCCGCTATTAAAGTTTGAAAGTTGGATCAGCACAGTTAGTGCATTCGTTTTTGGGCACACTGTAGCGGAGTAAGCGAGCTCGCACCGAACGTTCGGCCGGCCCCGTCCCTACCTGCCATTTGACCGACGGCGGCGACCCAACCTCAGAGGTCTCACCGCCCCTCTCCCTCTCCTCCTGTCACTACGAGCGACCGATTCATTCCTTCTTTTGTTGTCATTTCCCTTGTCTTTTTGCACTCTCTTACTCCTATAAGACCGATTTTTTGTTGTTGTTATGCCAGCCTCAACAGTCGTAAATACTTTCGTGATTATCAATTAAATATTCTAGCTTTCCGCTACTTCCTCTCCCGTCACCTTCTCGTTCGGCTTGTTTAATAACTGAATACTATGAAGACTTAGGTTTAATAAGTTGTGATTTCGATTGATCGATGTGCATAATAATAATCGATTTTTTATCGGATTTCCACGAGATCTTTATTGCCCCCCCCTTTTGATGAATACTATCGTTTTCACGATCCAAATACTTCGGCAGTATCGCCATTTGAGTGAAACTTAAAATCAAATCAACAATCCATCTTTCAGAGCTGCATTTGAACCCCCCTATCCTCAGATATCGATACTTTGGCATAGGTTTAAATGAAGATTAGGATGGTTGCCAGATTACATGAGCCGCTACTGAGTATGCTCGCTGTGAAACGATAGTAATCTTTATAAAAAAAAAAAAAAAAAAAAAAAAAAAAAAAAAAAAAAAAAAAAAAAAAAGTGTCACCCACAGATCGATTATTTGATGGTTCAGTTGAACCGCCTGGTAATTGATACTGCTTCAAAGGTTTATAAGCAGGCTATTTCAATGTATTAATTGATTTTATCAAGAAGCTTGGCTTAATCCTTTACATTGCCAAAGTTGAGCCAATGTATATTTTTGGAAGAGACCCAAATTATTGAATAAACCGTGATCATAGTGTCGTATGCCATCTGGCAACGTTGCTTTTCGCCCATTAGATCTCATTCTACATATCGATTCGAAGAAGTGCACTGTGCCCCCCCCATATTCGACCTTTTTCAATACTTTAAATGGACCGAAAGTAACGTTGCGTTTTTAGACTGCACGCGCCGCTGCTGCCCTAGATTGTGAATGTTTATAAGCCTCCCTAAACCGACAAAAATAAATTCCTCTACGTATTATTACTTCGATGGTGGCGAAACGTAAGGGATTGAATTTGTTTGACTCAACGCGAATAAAAACAATCAGTTCGAGTGAGGGTCTCAATAATGATGATGGGATGGGAGTTAAGATATTGAATGAACGAGTAACGTGCGGGGAAGTGCAAGAGGAAAACAAACATGGGTTGATAAAGGCTAGAAAGAGATAAAAGAGAAAAAGAAAACGCACGATGAGAGGTAGAGAGGGGAGAAAGGCTTGAAATCCGAGGTTGGGTCGTGCGCGTCGGTCTAATGGCAGGTAGGGACTGGGCCGGCCGAACGTTCGGTGCGAGCTCGCTTACTCCGCTACAGTGTGCCCAAAAACGCATGCACCAACTGTGCTGATCCGACTTTCAAACTTTAATAGCGGCTAAACTTAACATGGAAATTTTTTGGGCCCGTGAGAACTTTTGCTCAGAATGGTCTCTAAAATCGATTTCTGCAAAAAAAAGTACACCTTGAGTGGGGTCCACGCGCCATAAGAAATGTGCGATGTCCTTTGCTCATTTAAAAACAAGAAAAATGCTTCTTCCGTTAGTTTTCAAGCACAATTACTTTTTCCTGACTCCTCATAATTTCTGATTGCATAAGATCAAAACTTTTGTAAAAATTATTTTTTTGAATTTTATTCATAATATAATAATAATTTCCAACCGGAAATTTTCTGAAAAGTTAAGGTGTCATTTTCCGCATAAAAAGAGGCTGCATTTTGACGTCAAAATAAATGTTATTTCACGGGAAAAATCAATGATTTTTTGAAGCGGAATGGCTTAAAATTGCGTTAGAGAGGGGGAAAATTGTCAACATTTTCTAGGGGAGGACCAGACCTCCCATAGGGGCCCCGTATTTTAAGTTCGCACCCGGGCCCCAAGCAACCTCGCTACGGCCCTGGTTCCGCCTATGTTCGAAGCAGTCAAAAATATTGCAATACATACAAAAACATTTTGATGATGTCATTGCGCCAATTATGATTGCGTCATCGATGCTCAACATTTGATCAGGTGCGCCAAATCGGAGGAATCGGAAGGAAATAACACTTGAGAAGCAGCAGGGAGTATGGTAGAGCGACTGTTGAGCGCAGATTTGCCTCCCGGCGTGATTTAATCAGTTATTTATCGGCAGTGTTGCCAGATTGGGGGTAAAAAGCCGTACCGTCCCCATTTAAATCAATGTAAAACGTACGGCTTTTTCACCCCAATCTGGCAACACTGTTTATCGGTGTCAAACGAGGAATTCAATTTCACACTTGGAAGAGGCAACTTGAAATTCATGTTTTTCATCAATTAATGAATTAATAGAACCATGAAAGTAGTAAGTAACAATAAATAAAACAGGGACGGGTAAAATGCTGGAATTTGATCTAAATCGGCGAGGACGTTTTGGCTCAAATTGCAGACATTTTCAACTCCAAAAATAAAATTAAAATGAAAAAACTTTCAAAAGGCGGAGAGAGTCATTATCACAAACTCACTCTTACCATTGAAAGATAAGCACTTACCTCTGTTGAGTTTGTGAGTGATGACTCTCTCCGCTTTTTGATAATTGCTTTTTCATTTTCTTTCTTTATTTTTTGAGTTGAAAATGGCTGCAATTTGAGCCGAAAAGTCCTCGCCAATTCAGGTCGAATTCCAGCATTTTACCCGTTCCTGCTTTATTTATTGTTTATTACAATATTGATGGTTCGTTCCTTCTATCATTTTTCTTAGTAAATAACGGTACACTTTTCTCCAGATGAAACAAATTTTGAAACTAAGACGTACCTCAGAGACGTCATTATTTGACTTCCACTTCCAGGAATAAACACTTTGAAGAATTGGGCCAGGAAAATTTTTATGTTCCAAGCATGGTCGGCCGCAGAAAAATTGCCAGGGAAGGGCAAGATATAGAAACATCGGCCTCTGGTTAGCGCTAAAATGCTCAGTTTCCTATGTCTTTTCAATCGATGAATCATTCGATACGGACTGCCCCTCGGAATTTTGAAGACAGCCCCCCTGGGGAGTAAAAAAGTAATAAATATTTGGGGATTTAAAACCAAGTTTTTACAAAATTTTTGTTAAAATTGTAATTTTGTCTGAAAATAACTCCCTTTTTAAAGCATCTAGACTCAGAGTCATTCAAATTCCAACTTTTCACAGAAAAGTAATGGTTTTTTGAAAATGGGTCCAACCAGACCTTTGACCTTCGATGAATCGAAAACGAAAAACGACGATGACATCTGGTTTGTGCCAAAAGTCTTAGAATAATTGCATGCCTTTTCGAACGATGTATCACGAGATACGGGTTGCCATTTGAGAATTTTGACTTACCCTCCAAGAGAAGTCCCTCCCGGAGAGCTCAACTCATCAATCAGCCTTTTCAAATGAGAAAGTAAGACGCAAACTGATCACAAAAATCTTCGTTCTTTAAAAAGTTATGATCATTTTAAAGTTACTTTTTGGCCACCCTGTATTCACCAGGGCCGTAGCTACCATAGGGCAAGCGGGGTATTGCCCCGGGGCCCCCGAGCCTCGGGGGGCCCCCAACGGACTTTTTTTTTTTTTTTTTTTTTTTTTTTTTTTTTGGCAGTGTCAGTAAATACAGGGTGTTTTTTTATCTCCCCCCCCTGGTTTTTTTCTTGCTAATTGAGATAAAATGTTGCGGTTTGGACTATTCTTCATCAGTTTGGTTGAATTTTTTTTTTTTTGGGGTCGAAACCCCCCCCCCCCCAGCTCCCCTAGGGGGGCCCCCACGGGGGCTATCTCAAAAATTTCAAATGGCAACCCCTATCTTGTGATACATCGTTCGAAAGGGCATAAAATTCTAAGACTTTTGGCGCAAATTGGAAGTTGATATCGTTTTTCGTTTTCGATGTATCGAATTTCAAAGTTCGATTTGGACCCATTTTCAAAAAATCATTACTCCACTTTGGAAAGTCGGAATTAAAAAAACTATGGGTCCAAAATACTCTAAAAAGCAAGTCCTTTTCAGATAACGAAACGGTTTTGACATAGAATTAGTCCAAATTTGATTTTAGAGCCCCAAATTTGTTTTAAAAATTTTGCCCCTAAAAGGGGCTATCTTGAAAATTCCCTTCCACGACCCTTATTGAATGATACGTCGATCAAAAAAGCATACAAAACTGAACATTTTGGCGCAATCCGGATATCGATATCGTTTTTCGTATTTGAGATATCGAACTTTGAAGATAGGCGAAAATTGAATTTTTAATATTCGATATCTCGAATACGGAAAACGATATCGATATCCGGATTGCGCCAAAAAATTTGGGACTCTAAAATCAAATTTGGACTAATTCTATGTCAAAACCATTTCGTTATCTGAAAAGGACTTGCTTTTTAGAGTATTTTGGACCCAAAGTTTTTTTAATTCTGACTTTCCAAAGTGGAATAATGATTTTTTGAAAATGGGTCCAAATCGAACTTTGAAATTCGATATATCGAAAACGAAAAACGATATCAACTTCCGGTTTGCGCCAAAAGTCTTAGAATTTTATGCCCTTTTGAACGATGTATCACAAGATAGGAGTTGCCATTTGAAATTTTTGAGATAGCCCCCCTGGGGGCCCCCCTAAGGGGGCTGGGGGGGGGGGGTTTCGACCCCAAAAAAAGAAAATTCAGCCAAAATGATGAAGAATAGTCCAAACTGCATCATTTTATCTCAATTAGCAAGAAAAAAAACCAGGGGAGGGAGATAAAAAAAACACCCTGTATACTGTCGCTCCGATTCACTTAAATCCTTAAAAAAGCCCATTGTTTACATCGGTTTCTGTTGTAATTTAGTTCAGCTATGTGCTTTATAATTTCAGGGCCCCTCTCTTTAATAACAGTTAAGTTAATAATGCCTCTCGTATTCGCTTAAGTAATTTTTTTTTTGGGGGGAGCAGGGGCCCTAGAGGGTTTGGGGGCCCACCGTAATGTGAGATCTGCAGGGACCTTATATCTACATAACTGGCATTGGCATATAGGGCACGGGGGCCCCAGTCCCCATGTTAGCCTGTGTAAGAATTTTTTGGAAACTTTTCTCTGGAAAACCTCTTTCTAAATAAAATTTGGCTAAAAGTTTATTTCCAACCAAAAAATTTTTTCTTGGTTCACTCTCAAATTAAACTCAGAAAACCCATTAAATCTTAGTTTTAAAGACCTCTTGAAAACTTCATGCGATGTTGTTCATATTTTGGATTAGAGACGAGGGAAGCGAGTTCGGCACCTCAAAATGAATACGATGACATCATTTCTCCACGTCATACTCGGTCTCCCCCGATGCACTCGAGATAATGTACGAAATACAAACAATATTTTGGGATAGATAATCTTGACGTAAAGTGTGGAGCGATCCCGGCAAAACTTGATTAATCTGTGCGCTACAAAGACAATATATCTGTGTCAGCTCAGGTTACCTGACACATTTGTCTGGACCTAAAACGGCGTGGAGATCAACGCAATTAAGGTATTAACTACTTACTTACAGACAAGCAGTGTCTGATTTTACTTTTTATTAGAAACTTAGCAGTGCAGTTTAAGATTGTTTCTCGTGTTTTATTGCGAAGTTTTTCCGTTTTTGTTTTTGTTTTTGTTTTTTTTTTTTTTTTTTTTACGAGAAATTTGATAGCTGGGGGATGTTTTATGGTTTTTAGAGGAAATTTCGATTAAGATAGGATTCGATCATGATTGTTGGTTGTTCATCTCACGGGTCTACGATGACACTATTTTGCTAAAAAGCGAGCTTTAAAACATAATTTGAAATTTGAGCCATCAAATGCGGGAGTTTGAAATGGTGCTCAGCGGACGGTGAGCACTCATATCAAGATATTAAAATGAAGCACTTTTATTCGCGGTTGAGTGACAAAGAAGACATCGATCAATTAAAAACAAGCAGCCTTCAAAACACGCGGGCGTGTTAAGAATGGATGCACGACCTTAATCAATAATTGATATTTTATATATTTGCCTCTTGGAGCCAGTAGCGTAGCTAGCTGAACGAGCGCCCTCCCCTGCCGATTCGAATGGTGCGCCCTCTTTTTTAAGGAAAAAATTGGCCACTTCGGTGGCCCCTTTCGCACCCGTACAAGTCGGAGCCTTTTCCGGAAAAATTCCTTTCTTTAAAAATTATTGTAAATTAATGTAGAAAAATTATGTTTATTTATTCACAATGCTAAAATTATAAATAAGGAATCACTATCATGAGTTTGAAAAAGCTCCGAACTTTGTGAACGTGAATTTCGGCAGAAGCACTTTGAGCCTTTACATTGCTTTCTCCCTACTTTTCTTAGCTTTTATTTTTCTCAATATGTTCTCTTTTCTTTCTTTTTCTCCTTTTCCTTTCCTTTTCTTCTTTTTCCTTTTTCCTTTTTTCCCTTTTCCTTTCCTTTCCTCCTTTTTGCTCTTCCTCTTTCGCTTCTCAAACTTTTTGCGCTCCCCGATGCGTAGCGCTCCCCGATGCGTTGTGCCCCCCCGCCCGGCGGAGTCAGCGGGGCCTATAGCTACGCCACTGCTTGGAGCTTTCTTGACAGCCTTAATCTGAGAGCCAATCAGAAATGGATTCAGCAATGGCACAACTCTCATAGTATATAGGGACTCTAGTGGCGGACAATCCGGTCGCTTTCGTGCTTGAGAACGTAGCGGTGTATCCTAATTCCTAGTGCTGCACCCATGGCTTATCAGATATTTTGTCTGCGGTTGTTTGACCTTGGGGTTATGGTGGCACGGGCTCTCGTTGACACAGCCGCTTACGGTAGATAATAGCCTCGTTTATGCGAGAGATCTGAACCTGGGTTGAGTCAACCCGAGTTGAGTTTCAACCTGGGTCCAACTCGGGTTAGCGCATAAACACTCGTATATTTGAACTCGAGTTCAAATGATTTCTGTCTTCTTCTTCACTGTGTTTGTTTACATTTTTGACGAAAATGGCGGCGATGCTTGGTGCGGTACGGACAAGTGCGACCGCATAAGACGCGTGTTTAACCTCGCTCAGATTGGTGACATCGATGCCGCGTGAACCCGGGTTCTGAACTCCGAGGTGTTCATGCGTGAAATCTCAACCCGAGTTCACCGACTCGACTCGGGTTTGAATCGGGGTCGAGTCGAACCCGAGTTCAGCGAGATCCGAAGTGTTTATGCGAGCATCTCAACTCGGGTTCAGCTGAACCCGGGTTGAGAGGCTCGCATACACGAGGCTAGTATGTTTCCTTTGTTCCGCATGTTTCGAGCTTTATAAGGCATTTATTGTTGTTATTCGTTAAAACTCAGGCGGAAAAAGAATGGTGAAATGCGGTGGTACGCTTGTAGTGAATGACGAACATCAAGGATGTTTACACTTTCACGATCAATACTATATGTCTTTTTCCATACCTCCAACCGCTAGGTTTGAGGTTATGGTCACACGTATTCTACGTACCCACAGCTGCTTATGGGTTACGGAGAGTCGGAGAATCCGTGGGACCATAACCTCAATATAGCGGTTGGAGGTATTCTGTGTCAATGTCTTAGTAATACGCGTAGTAAAACCGAAAAAAGTCCTCCCTCCCATACATACTGTACAAAACGTGGTAAGAGCGGGAAATTTACAGGTCTGTTAAAAACGATTGGAATTCTCAAATCCAGCTCTAATGAACCAAAAAAAAGCAGGAATCAAACGACAAACGTATAGAACTTGATGTAGGTATGCGCGAATTTGTGAAAAACATCAAAACCTACTCTAAAACGCGCTTGAAAATCAGTATGAAAGGGTGATACTTTCGACGAAATATCGGTCCGCCGGACGAATAGAAGAATTTGATTGGCTACAAAATAGCTGAGAAACGAAGTGGTGCCAAATAGTTCCAAAACAACTACTTAAAACACAGCATTTCAATACTCCAAAATGCCAAGTACATTCTACAACAGCGCAAATCAAAAACCAGACCGAAACCAATATGCACTCCCCACAGGGTCGTGCATAAAAAAAAATTAAACGGCAATAGCAAAATTACTTGACAACCTACATGTAAAGTTCTTTAGTCAAAAGAAGTTGATACGGTGCCCAAACAAAACAAAAAAAAAAACAAAGAAAAAACAGAAGTAAAGGGCACTCGTGAGTTATGAAACGACTTGAGTCTGCAAACCTAATTGTTCACCAAAGAAACACTGGCTTTGCATACAGGGTGTGAGGAAAGTCTCCCCCCTCCCCCCTGTCTAACTTTTGAACGGTTGAAGATAAAAAAACGAAACTCGGGGTATGTTCATAACTTAATGGGAACTACTTTTTTGCGTATCCAAAATTTCCGGGGGCGCCCGTAAGGGGGGGGGGGGGTTTCGCCCCCTAACTCAAAATTTTCAAATGGCAACCCCTACCTTGTGATACCTCGTTTTAAAGGGCATGAAATTCTAAGACTTTTGGCGCAAGCCGGAGGTCGATATCGTTTTTCCGATAGTCAAAGTTCGATTTGTACCCGTTTTCAAAAAATCAGAACTCCCATTTAAAATGTCGGAATTTAGAAAACCAGGAGTCAAAAATACTTTAAAAAGCAAGTACTTTTCAGAAAAAAAAATATGGTTTTGATATTAGTCTAGTCTTGGGGCCCCCAAAATTATTTAAAGAAATGACCCCTCAGGGGGGGCTATCTCAAAAATTCCGAGCCACGACCCCTATCGAGTGATACATCGCTTGAAAGGGCACACAAAACTGAGCATTTTGGCGCAAACCACAGGTCGATATCGTTTTTGGTTTTCGATAAATCGAAATTTGCTAATGGGTAAAAATCCAACTTTTTCATTCGATATATCGAAAACCAAAACCGATATCGACCTGCGGTTTGCGCCAAAATGCTCAGTTTTGTGTGCCCTTTCAAGCGACGTATCACTCGATAGGGGTCGTGGCTCGGAATTTTTGAGATAGCCCCCCTGTGAGGTAATTTTTTTAAATAATTTTGGGAGGCTCTAAGACTGGACTAATATTAAAACCGTATTTTTTCCTGAAACGGATTTGCTTTTTTAAGTATTTTTGACTCCTAGTTTTTTAAATTCCGACTTTTTAAATGGGAGCTACGATTTTTTGAAAATTGGTCTGAAACGAACTTAGAACTTCGATATATCAAAAACGAAATCGATCTGCGGTTTGTGCCAAAAGTCTTAGAATTTTATGCACTTTTTAGTTGGGTAATAAAAGGTGGGGGTCGCCGTTTGAAATATTCGATTTTCGGAGGGGCCCCCCCCCCTAGCGCCCCCCTCCCGGGGCCCCTAAAAATTTCATCAAGACCCAAAAGTGCATCATGACCATATACGATCACCTGCAAAATTTGGTTTCTTAAAAACCAGCCGTTCAAAAGTTACAGGGGTGTACTCGGACTTTTTGAAGACCCTATATGCTTAAAATTTCATTGGCATTTTTTTTTCTACATTTCTTATGCCGAGAGGAAAATTAACATTTATTTGTCTCGTATTATTGGATCTATTTTAAACGGGTCCTCACAGTAAAATATTTTTTTTTTTTAATGTTTATAGGTGCGTATGATAGGTTTACTCCTAATTTATTGTCCAATTTTGTGGACCATCTTTTTAAAAGCTATAATTTTTACGTAGGCTTCCGCGTTTTAGACCTGTTTTCCTGGACCAGAAGCCTGGGGACCTTTTTGTCAAGTAGAGACCTTTTTAATTAATAGACTCCTTGTCTGTGGCTCTAATAAATTGGACTTTTTGTCATTAGACGTAATTTACTAGACTTCGTGACAGTAGACCAATTTTTAATAGACCAAACGACCTAAAACCGACGGAGTAGGTAGCAGTGGCGTCGCGTGCAATTTGGCAACAATGTATTCTATCCATTTTAAACTCATGTAAAACATCGAATTCAGGGGGTGCACAGTGCACAAGGAAAATTCGATATATTCCATGAGTTTAAATGGAGCAGTTGCATTGTTGCCAGATGGCACGCGACGCCACTGGTAGGTAGCTGATTTTCTCTCCGCCTCTTTTTTTACCACAGATTGGGCATTTAACATCAAATTATTTACTCATTGTTTCAGGAACGAATGTATCGTTTCCTTCCTCCACGAATCTCACAATCAACAATCAAAAAATGGGACAGTTCAGCGTTTTTCTGGCTATCTTCCTGTCAGTTATTCTAGAGAACTCTCAGGCACAGCAAAGGGAATGGTGGGAAAGGACAGTGATTTACCAGATCTATCCAAGATCCTTCAGGGACACCAATTGCGATGGAATGGGTGACTTGAAAGGTAAAAATTATTGAATTATTTATAAGTATACTCGTCGTACTATATGTATGCATGCATTATGCAATACGCTGTGCACATAATACTAGTGTTGATAAGGCTGTTTCACACATTCGCTTCAAGCGATTTAAGGGTTGATTCGGATGTAAAAACCTCCAAAAATATCGATGATGGCACTTGAAACTTACAAAATGAACTCCTGAACTCATAAAATGCTTTTAAACGCACGATCATGATGGCGGTGTTTCGCACTTATAATGGTAGATTTCCATCTTAATTTCGTCACTCTTTCTATGCTGGGAAGGTAGACTCTCAGAGTAACTAGAGTCAAACCCAAATCAACTGAAGCTCGACGCTCCTCGGCTGCCTTCCCCCACCACAACGGCCCGAGCGAACTCGCCAGCCAACAGTATCCGGCGTCGTGCCTTTTCCTCTTTCATCGCTCTTTGGGGCTCTATTCAAAACCCCGTACCTGCGTGTGGAGCCTCAGGTAGAATAATGACCGGGGATGGTGTGCGACACATTGTCCAGCAGGGTGCATGCATATTGGAGAGGGTAAAAATGAGTGCTGGCGAGCGAGGGGACAAGGACCGTCGAGCTTCAGTTGATTTGAGTTTGACTATAGTCACAAGAGGAGTAATTAACAGCTGATTAATGGTACCATGATATCTGGTGACAGAAAAGATTAAAAGAAAAGTCATCTCGTTTTGCGTTTAGGATTGAATTTCGTAAGTTTGTAATGTTACCATCGTTATTTTCTTAGGTTTATACATTAGAACTGACCCTTAAATCGCCTAACGAGAGAGTGTGCAACAGTCCCATTGTTCACTCGCACTTGCAGAGCGTATTAATTTTTGTGACCGTTGTCAGGTGTTTATTTAGCTTTTCTGCTTTCGGCAGCATTTGGTACATCGTTTGAATTTTCGTTTGTTTTTCTTGTTTTTGTTTTGTTTAGTTTTGTTTTATTTTTTATTTTTTGGTACAAAAACGCGCGTACAGAAAGAATAGTTATGAACAATTTTCATTTCCAGGGATTACTCAAAAATTAGACTACATAAAAGATATTGGAATTGAAACGATATGGGTACAACCATTTTACAAATCTCCGATGGCAGATTTTGGTTATGATGTCTCTGACTTTAGGGTGATTGAGCCGATGTTTGGGACGATGGATGATTTCAAGAACCTACTCCAAGGCATTCACGATAGAGGTAAAATACTCCAATAACCTTATGCTTAAAATCATTGGAAAATTTATCATATCACGGATGAAATAAAATTAAACAATTCATTTACATCTAAAATTATAATTTTGGTGATTCATGAGATCGGAAGAAATCTATTAATTACAAAAGAACGGTATTTGAGTGAGGTAACATCTTGAGTTGAATACAGAACTACGGCGCATGCCCGACTGCCCGCGCTGGGGCGTGCATTCGTCAAAATGCAGGACTCAAACGCTGAAGGGTAAACCTCCCCACCTTACGAGCAGCCTAGAGTCCTTTGATTGAAATATTGTATAGGGAGTACCGACACGACGCTCTGTATGTGAGAGGAGTCGACCGCGAGAACGCATTCGAAGGTTAAGTTCGGCAGAGGCTCAGTGGTGGACAGGCAGATTTTCCGGAATTCCAGTCAGTTCCTATACGTTACTCAACTCATCGACTCTTTAGCGTGGAGCCTTCGATGTTGTTGACTCCTGCTGGCGTCTGTGAAAATCTAAAACCAACGACCAATCAGAATTCGTTGAGCTCGTGTCGGTTCTCCTAGTACAATCTTTCCATCGAGGGACTCAAGTTCAGCCGTGGACAAAAGCAATTTATAAGACGACTCCTGGAGGTAGGCTACCCGCGATACTTACCTTAATGAATTTAGCCATTGCAGGTGGCCTACCTGCATCAAAATCCAATGAATCGCCTGAAATTTTACTCGTCCTCTGCTGCAAGAAAAAAAAGTTCGGTACAAAGAAATATAAGCATAGGAGATTTTGACGCCAACCGAAGAAGGTAGTAAACTTCACCAAAGTAAAGTAAACGTAACCCGATATTAGGGAGGGTGACGTAATCGGTTAACCTGTAGAAGTACCCACATTTACTTTGAGTTTACCGTACTCTGATGAAGTTGACCATACTTTCTGGCATCAGGCACCAAAATCTCTTGTGTTTGGTTAATGGGGCTGCAAGGATCTGAAGTTTGGTGATAGTTTGCGGTAAAATTTGGTTTTATAAAGAAAATGAAAGTGCTTGATGAGCTGAGAACAAAGGTTTCTTTGGTTCCCGAGTGTCCCGGTTTCAACGATTTCGTGTAACGTTCCAAAAACCGTGTGCGTTTTGGCGTCGCAACGCAGAATTCCCACTTAAAAGACTTTGATAGAAAACCAAAGGTATTCTCATTTTTGGCTCACACTGATTAATACTTTGCATAAGCTTACTCGACAACTCCAAAATTTAGACCATTGCTACTATCCCATTGTCAGAGGCCAGAGTTGGGCAACCAACTAATGAGAAATAATGAAAATACTCCGGCAACACTGAAAACTGGGTTTGCTACCTGAGCTGAGGAAAGGGAAAATTTGTCTCTGTCTCTGTCTAGGCTATATTTGAAACAAAAGATACTATAGAATCGAGCAAGTTTGGAATTTTACGTAATTTAAGGTGATATAGTACCATATTAACTCATCGAACTGTTTGAAAAATGTTTTAGGACTATAAACAGTTTTTTTTTCTAAAAAGTATAGACTTTTGACCGCAAATTTCAAACCAAAGTAAAGCTTGCAGTTTTTCACATTTTTCGGCGTTTTTGCTCCAAAATTCTCGTCAAAAAATCTTCTTTCCACCAAAATTACTATCGAAATCATCGTCTCAGTGGGTTTAAGACCCAGAGTCGTCTGACGCATAAAACTGCTTCCGTCGGAAAATTTACATTTCTCAGCAACCTATCGTAGAGTCAGTTTTGAATATGTTTGACATCAGAAATGGAAAGAGCGACTCAAAAACCCCGATACACCAATTTTCATTCAAATCCGTCGAATATTAACTGAGATGTGAACTATTCCCGTCAAACGGTAGTCTGTGACCCAGTGTGCATTGTAAGAACCATACTTTTCTTCCTTGTGTATGAAAGTACTACTTGAGAAAGCCAACCAACAATAATGCAATAAATAACATTAAAAGTCCCGCAGGAAGCAATTTTCTGTTGAAAAAAGGCGTTTCATGCTTATGAGGCGAGGGGCACGTGTTACAGGCCCCCGACCAATACAATACACTTTTGAGGTTCAGTTTAACGTCCTTTGCTTTGATTTTCAGGTATGAAGTTACTCATGGATATGGTCCCGAATCACGTGAGTGACGAGCATGAATGGTTTAAAAAATCCGTGAATAGAGAGGATCCTTACACAGACTATTTCATATGGGCTAATGCATCAGGGTTTAATGAACAAACACAAGCACCTATCGTACCAAACAACTGGGTAAGTTTTCTCTGTTTTTTTTTTTTTTTTTTTTTATCGTGTTAATGATTTCCATGATTACTATTTACATAAATTCAAGTGATAACAGAGCAATGGGGCATATCAACCAGTAACTTTAAAAATCACAGATTCTTCTTTTCCCATAAAAAAGTGAGCATTAGCAACAAAATTGGTAGCTTCATCGAACCAAAATAAAGTTTAATAAATCGAGAAAAAATCGAGTACTTGAGCACTCAGTTTTGACGAGGCCACTCATAGAATCTCTGAGTGTATTGCTACACCTCTTGAAACTAGAACATCGCTGAGATTAAAAGCGTAAAACCGCTTTAAAATTCATGTTCTCTCACTCTGGATCTAATTTATACGGCAATTACGAGACCATTAGGAGTTTTGCGTAGATTACTCATTATCAGGGTGAAGCAGCAATTGAAGTTGAGTATTAGGAATACAAATATTTAAAAACGGATTCCTCCTGTTTTCAAAAAATGAGATCAATTTTGCACACAATGAGGATTATCTGAAAAATTTTAGCCGCCCGCTTTTAATTAAGGCCATTCAGCAGATAGCAATAAAGGCTTCAAAATTGTAAATTAGTTGAAATTTCACTAAGTCTCTGTTTCCATAGTTGAGTCTTTTTGGTGGTACTGCGTGGGTTTGGAACGAGAGGAGACGACAATTCTACTACAGACAATTTTCAACGAAGCAACCTGATCTCAACTTCAGAAACCGACGGGTTCGGGATGCGTTTCTGGTGAGTTATTTTGAACAGTTAACACCGTGTACAGTGTACACCCTGTATCTACGCGACTACCTGAATTCGTCGTTGGTCACTTTTGCGAAAAACGGTGCCAGGACAGTCGGTTCCTGTGCGCACGTTTTGGCCATGCTTTGGTACTTTTTACGCGGTCGTCATGAGGAAGAGCTTAAATACCCCTCGGCATTTTTTATCCAAAACTTGCCGTTAATGCGACCTAATGCAGAGGAGGCGGATGGAGAAACCTAAAATGATGAACCTGAGTCCTCAACATCTTTGGGTTGAGGTAATGGAAAATCTTTGTATTCTGTTTATTGCATGATTGAAGATAATGCCTTTTTTTGAAAGTTTAGATGTTGTCTACTTTTCAAATAATTCTACGGAATTGGAGTATTTGTGATAAACCGTTTTTTTTCCGTGAAAAGTATTTATGAACTAATTTTTGAAGAACGCCGATAACCTCCACCCCCGTTCCTCATATATTCGTAACAACAAATTAGCCTCGTTTAACAATCGCATACATACGTATTACGTAGAGAAACAGCCCCATAAATAATGCCTGGCATTTGGGTAGCTTTTCGTCAAAATCGAACAAAGTTTGGAAATTAAGTTAAAAGGCAAAAACAGAGAAGAGTGATAAACGAATAAAAAGCGTTGAGTCAAAGCTAAGGACTCCAAGAAGGCCATGAAATTATTTACTTTACAATAGCTTACTTTCATAAGAGTTAAAATGCTGGCAAACACTTCTCTTTTTAGGATCTAAATTTTTATTTATACCTTTCTTAGGAGCTTTTTCGAGCAAACTTGAAAAATGTGTGTGATCCCCTCCAAATAACCCTCAAGGGACTATGAAGGGCTTAATAGCAATCCAAGGAAAAAAACAGACACCTCAAATCACCACCTCCTTAGTTGAAGACAGCAAGTGGTCCTTACTCAACTGAGGATAGGCTACATTTCCTTCTCTCGTGGCTACCTAATGCAAAGACTGACCGACTAATATGTGGAAAGTGCAACACCCGCATCACAGTTAAACCGGGCTGAGAGACTGTCTTTTTTTTTTAGAGAAACAGGAAAAATATGAATCTGAATTACACTTCTGATATCTCTTGGGCCTCTGGGTTTTCTGAGGAAAAGTACAATGTAGAACTCTTGAATTTTATTCAATCAACGGGACTACCCGTGTAAATATTTGCAGACAAATTTTCTACTTTTTGTAGTGATCTACTACAATTTTTATGCACAAGAAACATCTAATATATGAATGTATTTACGGGGGTGTGAATAGCCTGACATGCAGAGGCACCCCTTCGAAAAAAACGTATTTAACTTACTAACTTTACTTATCTCCCAATCTTTTCGCAGGATGAGATGCGTTTCTGGCTGAATTTAGGGGTCGACGGTTTCCGTCTAGACGCTGTCAGGCACATATTTGAGGTGGAAGATTTGAGGGACGAACCTTACTTGAGTCCTGATCGTCAAGGCTCAACTAATTTTGCTGATCTAAACCATCTTTACACAATTGATCAGCCTGAGACATACCAACTAGCTCACGAATGGAGGCTGTTCATCGATGATTATTCGAAAAAAGACAACAAAGTCAGGTCAGTGAACGAAGCTCACGGCGTTTCAGCTGTTTGTTCATGACGAACAACCATAGTTTTAATTTTAACGAACCCATACTAAGTAGGAATCATAAAGAACGGCTTTCGGCAAGGGAGCTACTTTTTCCGTGTTAGAAGGGAACCGAATACAAAAAAAACCATTGGAAGTTGGCTCCCTTCTGCAGACAAGGCAAACTTGGTTCTCTTCAGCAGTAAGCTGTCGAAATGTAGAGGTTGTTTCGTGCGATATTTTAAAAAACCGAGAGGGAGGGAGGTATTTATACGAATAAATTGTTTTGAGCGTCGGTTTTGGCTTTCGTCCATTAAGTCATAAACTGGATGTTAGTAATGCATTTACTTATTCATTGGGACAGAAAAGCAAACGAGGAGTACTGAAGAGCTCACGATCATGGAAATGCATATTTCGCCGTGAATTTATGCGTACCTATTATAACGGGTTGACGTACTGACGCGGGGCAGCATCGCTCCAAATTGAAGCTTTGTGCTTCTTGAGGTCGCCTGCTCGCTATTATTACGTAGGTGTACTTACGTATACAGGGTGTTGAAAAACTGTTCCCGAATATTTCAGGGGCGCATTCTACAGGTCAAAATAAGACAATTTTTACCTATAAATACGTGTCCGAAAATGCCCTCCTTTTGAGCTACAGCCACCAAAAGTTTTAAAAAATTTACGGTTTTTTTGGAATAGCGACCACTATTATGAACTAAATGTCCTGAAAATTGGTGTCCCAAGGTAATTTTACGTGTAGAATCCATTGATGACCTCGAAAAATTGAGATATTGAGTCCAATTGTACTTTTCACGCAATCTTGTACCTTTAACGGCACGAATTTTATGTTACGGATTAAAATTTTGAAAAAAATTACCGAAATCAGATGCGAAACCCCCTTAGAAAGATTTTTGGTCCTCTTTGTTTCTTTCAAACGACGCGTTTTAAGCGAGATAATCGCTGCACAGTGGGGAAAAGTCAGCGCTTTTACCATGAAAAACGGCAGTGAGTATGCAACCCGCCTATCCGCTGCTTCTTCGGGCCGGCCGCTATGGTAAAAGCGCTGACTTTTCCACACTGTGCAGCAATTATCTCCCTTGAAATGCGTCTTTCGAGGAGGACCAAAAATCTTTCTAAGGGTTTTCCGCATCTGATTTCGGTAATTTTTTTCAAAATTTTAATCCTTAACATAAAATTCGTGCCGTTAAAGGTACAAGATTGCAAGAAAAGTACAATTGGACTCAATTTCTGAATTTCTCGAGGTCATCAAAGGATTCTACACGTAAAATTATCTTGCGACACCAATTTTTAGGACATTTGGTTCATAATAGTGGTCGCTATTCCAAAAAAACCGAATTTTTTTTTAAACTTTGGGGGGGGGGCTGTAGCTCAAAAGGGAGGCATTTCGGACACAAGTTTATCCGAAATAAAAGTCTTATTTTGACCTGTAGAATGCGCCCCTGAAATAATCGGGAACAGTTTTTCAACACCCTGTATATTTGCAATATCACAAATCCTTCTCGTTTCGAAACTTCAAGGAACAAACTCCCTATTTTATGACCTTGTTTTCGACAGACAAATTTAGGTCCTTTAGGAGTGATTTGACGGCTGTGGACGGCCCGAACGTAAGAGGTGGGGAGGCTACGGTCAAACCCTCCTACCCCATTCAAAAGATTTGTATAGACGTATGTCGCAACCCTCCTGAATACATAGCCCCCCCCCCCCCTCTTTGAAGCTAGAAAGCTTTGATGGTTACAGACCTGATTTACATAAAGAGTTTTCTATGACTCCAAAACCGCTGAGGCGACCGACCGGCGACAAAATTCAAACCTCTAGAAGAATTTGGAAGTATTTCGTGTTCCGTAATATACTGTGATCAATAAACCAAGGAAGAAGTCTATTTCAGTCCTCCCAGCCACGTTGCGGAGTGGTAAATGTTGATTAAAAATACATGTATGGCCAAAAATATCTGTTCGTCGCATGGATCGATGTATTTTGCCATGGATTCATTTGTATCCGCTGAATTCTGTTTGGTTTGACCTGATTTTATTTACTTTAGGATCTTTTGCACTGAGGCATACGCAAAAGCGACAGAGCTGATGAAGTACTTCGGTAATTCGACTCATTTAGGCGTTCATTTTCCATTCTACTTTGGACTCACATATTTCTTCAACCGTCAATTAACTGCCCATGATTTCAATAGACAAGTGCGAAGCTACTACGACGCATTGCCACCTCATGGTGTTGCTAACTGGCATGTAAGTAAAATTTCAAAATACGAAGGTCGTCTCAAAAGTAAGTATCGTGCTTTTTTTTTTTTTTTTTTTTACAAAAAACTATTGACAATAGAGAAAATATTTAAAAAGTGATAGACGCGTCGTATCCTCAGCTTTAAAAGCCTTTTATTGGAATTTTCAGTAACTTTAAAATAAAACAAAGGGCGACGATATTACTGCGACCATCTCCCGTTACAGTGGGCCCAAAATTTTACGCTATCAAAGAACAAAGAGAAGTAAAAAAATTGTCAAAAACTGATATCTTGGTGCGTAACTTTATTTTTTTACATAGTCTCTTTAGTCCAGGCAACGGGGAGCTAATATGGACCCTAGCTTGCAAAGTTTGGAGTGTTACACACTTCCGAACCCTTATCCACTTTCATCCTGGATCCCTCCGGAAGTGCGAACTTAACCTTGCCCGTGGATCTTTTGTTTCTATAAGAATTCAAGAATGAAACCACCAACCAACCCGGGACCCCCATGGATCGGCCGGCCAACGACCGACCGAGATTAGAGAAAGAAAGACATTTTAAATGAAGAGAAAACGAATTACGGAAATAAAGCTATATTCATAGATCACTAATAAACATTCATGATTACTGGGAACTGGGGAAAATACATGATAAAAGTAACTTTAAGTGAGATTCTGATTCCTTGAGAACGAAGTGAAGTCAGCTGCTACGAACGGAGAGGCGGCGAGAGAAGGACTGCGCCGCACAGTGTGGGATATGACCGAAATAGCTAGACAAAAGTCTTCCCTCCCTTGCTCATGATTAAAATCATGGTTTAGGGGGTTCTTTAGGTCGCTGATTTCGAATATGAAGTCAGATTTTTAAAATTCTAACGTCTAACGTAGTTTTGATAAAAGTATTTAAACAATTATCGTCAGTTTCTGCTCTTTGAGCCATTATTTTTTTGCAAGAGCTGTTTTTTCCGTCCGGAACCACAAAATTTGCGTCAAAATCTGACTTTCAAATTATTTTCGAGAAGAAAAATAAAAAACTTTCTAATGACATTTGATAAATTTAAAAAAAAAATGCATTAAAATGTATCGAAATAATTTCATCGGAGGCGAAACGTGCAATGTGGCAACACTGGCTTTTCTCCATTTAAATAGGTGCAAAACAATCGATTTTCCTCGAAACAATTAATTCCTTGAAGAAGCGATTATTTTAAATCGATTCAAACGGAGAAATGCGGCGGAAAAAATTTCGGAGGCGGGAATCGAACCCAGAATTTCGGCCTGGATGTCCAGTACATATCCACTAGAGTAACACGCAGGTATGCGGAAGGTGCACGTGCGACGAGCATAGTAAGAACACAGCGCCACTTGGACTGTGAGACAGCGTGTGGCCGAGCCGTGAGCATCACAGAGGAGAAAAACATCGTCAAAATCGAGTGGAACGCAGTTACTAAAATGAAGATATCTCCGAAGGTTGCAAAAAGTTGCAACTAAACTTTAGATGGATTTGTTCTCTGAGATACAGGCTTTCATATTATCTAACGCTTTTAATGGGTAAATGCGGGTAACAAAAGTTACGATCTAATAAAAATGAGGTTTCGCGGAAAAATTACGTCTAAAAACCATCACTCTTTCAGCTTGAAAAAAAAACTTTAAATAAGGTCTACAATGAAAATTAATGTGTCAAAACGCATCTACATACCTTCCTCTACGATATTCATTCA
The DNA here is from genome assembly GCA_011764245.1 of Trialeurodes vaporariorum. Taxonomy (NCBI): domain Eukaryota; kingdom Metazoa; phylum Arthropoda; class Insecta; order Hemiptera; family Aleyrodidae; genus Trialeurodes; species Trialeurodes vaporariorum. The sequence goes on from VMOF01000388.1 coordinate 69,648,360, forward strand.
ATAGTTGATTTGTTTTTTCACTTAATTAGACAGTAAATTGACATAAACTATTCAGCGTTAACAATGGCTTCCAACTGTTTACATCAGTACCACAATCAAGCGTAGATTTCGAGCTCTGTAACTATTTACCTCATCATAAAATCGTAACATTGATGCATATATTCGTGATCAGTATACTCTCAGCTATCATTTAAGACCAATTTTACCTCATTTTGATCACATTGATTTTTCGACTTTTGTCTAGCTATTTCGGTCATATCCCACACTGTGCGCCGAGCCTAGAGCTGGCTGATTCTACCCCGCTCGCAACCAGCTGAATTCGGCGTTGTCAATTCGTGACGCGATCTCCACGACCTCCAGCGGAGATCGAGGGGACCGCGGCAGGAACTGGTACAGGAGAATTATATCTGAGAGTACATTCTGATGTATTTTGGGTCGCTGAATCCGAATCTGAACTTTGCGTACAAATCAGAGGGGCGGAAAGGCCGCCATTTTCCAAAATGGCTGTCAAAATCACGTTTTTTTGGCTTCTTTTGCTTATAACTTGAGCACCATTGATCAAATGCAAAAAATGATTCAGTACAAAATTAAAGTTCGTCAAAACAACAAAAGAGTTTCAGGCCATTTTTTCAAACAGATCAAAACTGAATGCGCTACGGAGCCGCGAAAAATCGTGAAATTCACCCGTTGCGGCACAAGACCGCTAAACACCATCGCGCCACCTTGCGCCGGCCATCGCGCGCACACTCCTCACCTCACCTTTGCAACATGTGAATAACAAATAAAGAAGAACAAATTACTTCAATTCGGCGTATCTTCTTGGGGCTCCAAGCTGTGTTACTCAGTTTTACATCATCCAAAAGGTCAAGTAGGCAAATTCATTTAAATGTGGTAAGGTATGCGGTATCAACATTAAAAAAAAATTCAATCTGCGCATAATTCACTCCATCGTTCCGTGTACATTCGTTTTTGTTTTTTTTAACCTTCATCTTCGCTCCGCCTCCATCCTTCTGAGTCTCTAAATGGCCCAGCTTGCCTGTAAAATCCACACGCATGAAGGGGAAGGGGGGGTGTCTGAGCTTGTTTTGGGGCTTTTCCCTCAGTTTTGCGTTCACTTTCAGATTCATCGGTTTCAGATTGAGTGGCTCTGGTCTAAAATTCATCGATTGCTTAATCTCCGTCAGTAACTAGCTCTTGGACATATTATTGCTGCTTTCTCTGTTTCTATTTACGCAACATGCACTGAGCATTTGAGCCCACTTTTTCGGCATCCGCATACAACGTTCCGTGAAATTTTAGGACATCCGTCTTAAAAAAGCTGACGAATCTGTCTGAATCGGTCCACTTTTAAATGGTTTTCAACCACAGCAAAAGGCTACTCTCTCAATATGAAGCTAAAGGTGGACTTGGAATCAAGTACTAAGACAATGATGTCTGCGGCTGCATCTTCGGTCGACGATGACGTGGCATGACGCTGCGCTGCGCCGCGAGGTTGTGGTTTATTTCATGTGTATAGATGTAGATTCGAAGAAATATTTGAACTTCAAGATTTTTCGGGAGATGCTCGGAACTTTCAAATTCCTAACTGAAAAATTGCGGGCATGTAGTTGACGGTGAATTTTCTCGGCATCGTTTCGTTTGGAATCTTGACGTGTCTATTTTAGAGTTATGCAAAAATACGTTTTGTTCATCATGTCGCGTTACCCGTCAAATTAATAGACTATTGTTTTTGATGGGTACTTTGAAGATTTACCCCCCCCCCCCCCCCCCCCCCTAGAACCTGGATACAAAATCGATTTCTTTTCAAACGTAATTGAATTGGATCGAAGCAGCAGTAAGCAGGTACGCTGATTTCAAAGAAGCTGCTGCTATTTGACGGACGGCAATGAATGGCATTATTGTAACATGGTTTCATTGAAATCGGTCCTTGTGCAGCTCATCGCCGTTTGGATTCGTCTCAATTACTTTTTTAAAGTACAAGTAATCGATTAACAAGAGATCAAGTCCAATTTTTCCAATTCTCACAACCCTGCTTGGTTCCATCAGTCATACTCTTGAATGGGGGCCAACGATTCCATGTTTCTCCAAAGAAAAGTTTCTGTGGAATGAGAGGAATAAAAACCTCATCCAAATGTTAAGTCTTTGAAGAAGGAAACTTTCAAGAATTCTTCAAGGGCAAGGAGGATAATCATTAGGCGCAGCGTCGTCGTCTATCAAAGATGCAGCCGCAAGAAGCATTGTCTTAGTATTTGGTCCCAAGTCCAACTTTGGCTTCATATTGAGAAAAAATCCATTTGCTATGGTTAAAAACAATTTAAAAGTGGGCCGATCCAGTGATCACTGTTTAGTCGCCAGATTCATATTTTATTTAAAGACAGCCTAGAGTCTCTTGATGGAAATATAGTGCATAAGGAGTACCGATAGGACGCTTTATGCGCATTTGAGAAGAATCGACCGCGTGAACGTATTCGAAGGTTAAGTTCGACAGTGGACTATTGATGGGCATGCGCGTTGCCGGCGTTCCTGTCTATTCTAGGACGTACATCTTCTCCTCTTTCCTCTCATCGACTCTGTTGTGTGGAGCCTTCAAGGTCGTCGACTCCTGCTCGAGTCCATGAAAGCCGAGACCAACGACCAATCAGAACTCGTTGAGCTCGTGTCGGTCCTCCCTATTCAATATTTCCATCATTGGATTATAGTCGGGCCAATATAAGTTGACACCTGAACCAGAGAGAAAATGGACAGTAAAAACGGAGAAATGCAACAATGCACTTAATGCGGTGCCCCCTGTCAGGACGGAGCACGCCGCTTGACAAGGGTCAGCTCCACGCTGCGTTGCCGCTTAGTGTAAACCTGCCTGATTCTTCAGGTGTCAACTTATATTGGCCCGACTATACAGGGTGGTCCGAAAGTCCCGGGACGGCTTCATAACTTTTGAACGGCTGCATATAAAAAAACCAAACTTGGGGGATGTTCATAACTTAATAGAAACTACTTTTTGGCGTACCCGAAAATTCCGGGGGGCACCCGTAAAGGGGGATTTCGCCCCCCAACTCAAAATTTTCAAATGGCAACCCCCATCTTGTGATACCTTGTGTGAAAAGACATAAAAATTCTAAGACTTTTGGCGCGAACCGGAGGTCGATATCGTTTTTCGTCTTCGATATATCGATAGTCAAAGTTCGATTTTGACCCATTTTCAAAAAATCATAACTTCCATTTTAGTCTAGGCAATAAAGCATTCTACCTTGCAAAAATGGAAGTAGTCGGTTTTTTGACGGAACTTTATGTATTTTTGGTCGCTGATTCCGAATTTTCAACTTCCCACCAAAAATTTCCCGGGGAACGTTGCCAAATTTACGTTTTTTTACCAAAAAATCGGTTTTTTGAAAATTCCGAGCTCCACGTGCATTATTTTGAAAAAATACCTCAGTTCAAAAGGAAAGTAGACAGAAAATGAAACAAAACCTTACCTACGGTTTTTTTCTAAGATAAAAATTGACCGAAATATGAGCCATCTTCGGAATGCTCCCTTGCGGAAAATTGACACTAACGCGGCAATACGCGTACTGCACAGCAGCCCCGCAGCCCGCGTGAAGCGATCCTCTTACGTGTCTTCCTCTCCTCCTCATTCACTGATACTTTTAGATTATTTGGGTTCTGACACCCCCCCCCCCCCTGATACGCACCCTTGCCTCCCTTTTACTTAACTATAACCCCCATTTTATTTATAAGCAATAACGGAACAAGTTTAATGAAGAAAATTAATACGGTGGTTCTAAGAAAACAAATGGATTCAATTGTACTCTCTATTTTGCGAACATCATTGCCCTTTGCCATGCCGCAATGCAAATTATTAGTCCTATTTATGCCTCCTTCGGATGTAATTTAGAGTCTTTGCTTGAGCCGTTCTAGACTTGGCTTGGCTTGAGAAATATTCAAGCCGAGTTGAGACCAGTGAGAGAAATTGCAATTCAGAGACGCTCCTAGCAAACCAGCAATAGGATACTTGGGGAATTTTGAGTATATTTCAAGGTATGTAAGATTTATGATATGGAAGCTACCTTGAAATTATTCCTTTAAGATTTGCCTTGAGCACAATACTGAGCTTTTTTGGAGCATCCCTGGAGTGCTAATTCGTGTCTCAATCTCACTTGAAAATGCCTTGAAACTTCCTCAAGATATTTCAAGGCATTCTAGGACTCTAGGTTTCTTTCTGAACTGAAAATTGAGTCCGGAAGACGATTCAAATTGAAGCCTTTCCAAGAAGATCTCAAGTTTAGTCTCTGTATTTCACCCGTAGTCGCTTTAATATCGATTTTTAAGAATGTGACCGTCTTAAATAGGAATTACGTCCCCAAATTGGTCTCGTATTTTCATTTCGTGACATACTCTATACCCCTCTTGATGACAAAAGCTAATTGCTGCCGTTGAAGTGTTTGATAATGAATGCTTTTTTCGTTTTAGTTTTCGCAAGTCTTCGGGCGTTTCTTATAGGGTACGCGGTTTTCGAATATTTTTACTATCATTGATTTTCTAAAAACTGCGCAATCGTTTAAATATTCGTGGTGAGTTTTCATCAGAAATTTCACTAAAGCTTTAAGTATGGATAAAATTGGATGCTTTTGAGAGAGTGTTTTAAAGGGGGAGCGTAAGGTAAATGTTTCGGATTTTCGGAAGAAGGTTTGGATTCTTGCCGGAAAGCGAGTCATCGGCGTAAAAATAGAAAAAAGTACTTTTATTTATGGTATTTATCTTCGAGAGTCGAAAATGTGAAAAAAAAACATTACGTCATCAAAAATATTGCAACGTTCTGGGAAAAATCACAGAACTACAAGCAATTATCGATCCTGAATTCATTTTTCTTAAGAATCATGGTTTTTTTCTGGCGGAATAATAAACCCAGCCGATTTAAGGCAAAGAACCTAGCGCTGCAGAAGTCATTAATTTAATCTGATCTATCAAGTTCCTTTTGTGAAGAAATATACATAATGTGATTTTACGTAGGAATTGACCCTCCATAACGCTGTTGCAAAAGTTCACAACCGACATAATGGAGAAAGCTGAAATGATGATTGGGGGTAAAACGCAATCTTGCTTCGTTAGGAAGTAATTTATGATTTGGCTGCTGAAGAAGATCAGAACCATTTCTCGTGAGGATGAAAGTTTAACGGGAAAGGAAAGGCAACGTCACTGCCGGGAATACGAGGCCAAAATATCGATGAAACATACACGCAGACAAATTTCTGGTTGAAATAACGGAACGTATTATTAATAATCGGGTAAAAAGAAATTCCTTTTAAAATAATGAGAATTCTTATTGATCCAACGATTTTTCTTGGGATTCTTCTGAATAATCAGAACGTTCAATTGGACCAACGATAATTCTCGTTGAATCAATAAGAATTCTCATTGTTTTAAAAAGAATTTCTTTATACCCCAATTTCTAATACGTTCTGTAATTTCAATCCGAAATTTTTCTCTAAATATATGTTTTCTTTTTTTTAGGAGCTAAGCAAAAAAAAAAATAATTAATAATTTCTACGTAAACAGAAAGAAAGCATGCGATGAAAATAGTGATATAACTCCCTTTCCCTTCTTCAATTTTTTGCGATTGTCATGAGATTTTAATTTTATCATAAACCCTTTCACCATTCGCCAATTTGATTTCCGACGGGTTTTCGGGTCTCCAATGTTGCTGTAGATTCAGAATATAAATAAACAGCAGGGTATTCCTCTGGTCGCATATTTTATTAACCAGGCCCCTAATCAGCCGTAAAACGAAGGAGGCATAAATGGGACTGATAATTTGCATTGCGGCATGGCAAAGGGCAATGATGTTCGAAAAATAGAGAGTACAATTGAATCCATTTGTTTTCTTAGAACCACCGTATTAATTTTCTTCATTAAACTTGTTCCGTTATTGCTTATAAATAAAATGGGGGTTATAGTTAAGTAAAAGGGAGGCAAGGGTGCGTATCAGGGGGGGGTGTCAGAACCCAAATAATCTAAAAGTATCAGTGAATGAGGAGGAGAGGAAGACACGTAAGAGGATCGCTTCACGCGGGCTGCGGGGCTGCTGTGCAGTACGCGTATTGCCGCGTTAGCGTCAATTTTCCGCAAGGGAGCGTTCGGAAGATGGCTCATATTTCGGTCAATTTTGATCTTAGAAAAAAACCGTTGACAAGGTTTTGTTTCATTTTCTGTCTACTTTCTTATTGAACTGAGGTATTTTTTCAAAGTAATGCACGTGGAGCTCGGAATTTTCAAAAAACCGATTTTTTTGGTAAAAAAAACGTAAATTTGGCAACGTTCCCCGGGAAAGTTTTGGTGGGAAGTTGAAAATTCGAAATCAGCGACCGAAAATACATAAAGTTCCGTCAAAAAACCTACTACTTCCATTTTTGCAAGGTAAGCCACTTTTTTCGTCTCTATTGCCTGGACTATTTGAAAAGTCGGACTTTAGAAAACTAGGAGTCGAAAATACTCTAAAAAGCAAGTACTTTTCAGAAAAAAATACGGTTTTGATATTTGTCTAGTCTTAGGGCCCCCCAAAATTATTTAAAAAAATGACCCCTCAGGGGGGCTATCTCAAAAATTCCGAGCCACGACGCCTATCGAGTGATACATCGCTTGAAAGGGCACACAAAACTGAGCATTTTGGCGCAAACCGCAGGTCGATATCGTTTTTGGTTTTCGATATATCGAAATTTGCCAATGAGCTAAAAACCCAACTTTGTCATTCGATATATCGAAAACCAAAAACGATATCGACCTGCGGTTTGCGCCAAAATGCTCAGTTTTGTGTGCCCTTTCAAGCGATGTATCACTCGATAGGGGTCGTGGCTCGGAATTTTTGAGATAGCCCCCCTGAGGGGTCATTTTTTTAAATAATTTTGGGGGGCCCTAAGACTAGACAAATATCAAAACCGTATTTTTTTCTGAAAAGTACTTGCTTTTTAGAGTATTTTCGACTCCTAGTTTTCTAAAGTCCGTCTTTTCAAATGGAAGTTATGATTTTTTGAAAATGGGTCAAAATCGAACTTTGACTATCGATATATCGAAGACGAAAAACGATATCGACCTCCGGTTTGCGCCAAAAGTCTTAGAATTTTATGTCTTTTCACACAAGGTATCACAAGATGGGGGTTGCCATTTGAAAATTTTGAGTTGGGGGGCGAAACCCCCCTTTACGGGTGCCCCCGGAATTTTCGGGTACGCCAAAAAGTAGTTTCTATTAAGTTATGAACATCCCCCAAGTTTGGTTTTTTTATATGCAGCCGTTCAAAAGTTATGAAGCCGTCCCGGGACTTTCGGACCACCCTGCATAAGACGGACGTCCTGAAATTTCACGGAACTTTGTCTTCGCGCGCCGCGACGGTTCGGTTGCGGTGCCTGCGGATGCCGAAAAAGTGGGCTCAAATGCTCAGTGCATGTTGCGTAAATAGAAACAGTGAAAGCAGCAGTAATATGTCCAAGAGCTAGTTACTGACGGAGATTAAGCAATCGATGAATTTTAGACCAGAGCCACTCAATCTGAAACCGATTAATCTGTAAGTGAACGCAAAACTGAGGGAAAAGCCCCGAAACAAGCTCAGACACCCCCCTCCCCCGGTTTACGGACATTTCCCCCCCGCAATTTCCCCCCCGGACACTTCCCCCCGGTCATTTCCCCTCGAGGACATTTCCCCCCCGTCAATTTCCCCCCCGGACACTTCCCCCCCGAGGACATTTCCCCCCGAGGACGCTTACCCCCCGGACACTTCCCCCCCGGTCATTTCCCCCCCAGTTACTTCCCCCCGAGGTTATTTATAGCTAACCAAATAATCAATCAACTTTTACCTCACAATTTACACAGGTTTGAAGGGCGTGTTTAAAAAGTTGCATTATTTGTTTTTGTTTTTGTTTTTGTTTTGTTTTAAAGATTTTTTCATTGTTAATGTTTCATCAAAATCTTTCAAGAAGGGGGTGTAATCTACTAAACTAAAAAAATCTTTTAGAGATTGACAGATTCTGAAAGAGAAAACCAAATATTGCATTCAACTCAAAGAATAAAAACATATTATATCCTGAAATCACTTGAAAACTTGTTGAGAGCAACATCAGAATTTAAAGGACATTTCACCCCCCCCCCAGATATTTTCTCTCCGGATATTTCCCCCGTCTGTTCCCCCCAGTTTTATTGTTAATTAATTATTTTTAAAAAATTATTACTATTAAAATTATTTTATAAAATAATTATTTGAGTTGAATGCGATATTTGGTTTTCTCTTTCAGACTCTGTCGATCTCCAAAAGATTATTTTAGTTTAGTAGATTACACCCCCTTCTTGAAAGATTTTGATGAAACATAACAATGAAAAAAATCTTTAAAAAGAAACAAAAAATAAAACAAAAACAAATAATGCAACTTTTTAAACACGCCCTTCAAACCTGTGTAAATTGTGAGGTAAAAGTTGATTGATTATTTGATTAGCTATAAATAAGCTCGGGGGGAAGTAACTGGTGGGGAAATGCCCGGGGGGGAAGTGTCCGGGGGGAAATGTCCTCGGGGGGGAAATGTCCTTGGGGGGGAAGTGTCCGGGGGGGAAATTGACAGGGGGGAAATGTCTCCGCGGGGAAATGACCGGGGGGAAGTGTCCGGGGGGGAAATTGCGGGGGGGAAATGTCCGGACACCCCCCTCCCCCTCTCATGCGTGTGAAGAGTACAGGCAAGCTGGGCCATTTAGAGACTCAGAAGGATGGAGGCAGAGTGAAGATGAAGGTTTAAAAAAACAAAAACGAAAGTACACGGAACGATGGAGTGAATTATGCACAAATTGAATTTTTTTTTAATGTTGATACCGCATACCTTACCACATTTAAATGAATTTGCCTACTTGACCTTTTGGATGATGTAAAACTGAGTAACACAGCTTGGAGCCCTAAGAAGATACGCCAAATTGAAGTAATTTGTTCTTCTTTATTTGTCATTCACATGTTGCAAAGGTGAGGTGAGGAGCGTGCGCGCGATGGCCTGCGCAAGGTGGCGCGGCGTTTAGCGGTCATGCGCCGCAACGGGTGAATTTCACGATTTTTCGCGGCTCCGTAGCGCATTCAGTTTTGATCTGTTTGAAAAAATGGCCTGATACTCTTTTGTTGTAAATTTGACGAACTTTAATTTTGTACGAAAGTATTTTTTGCATTTGATCAATGGTGCACGAGTTATAAGCTAAATAAGTCAAAAAAACGTGATTTTGATTGCCATTTTGAAAAATGGCGGCCTCTCCGCCCCTCCGTACGCAAAGTTCAGATTCGGATTCAGCGACCCAAATACATAAAAATCGACTCTCAGATAGAATTCTCCAAACTTTGCAAGCTAAAATCCCCTGTTGCCTGGACTACTTGCTTTGTTTTGACATTAGTGATACCTTTTGCAACAATTTCCTTATTCCATCAAAAAAGAACACCGACATTAGGATCCTACTCCAGGACGAAGAGATCTGTTCTGCTGGAATATGGAAACTGGTGCAAAAATGTCTAGATAAAGCAAGAGACTGTGTCGAAATTAGAGTTAGACGCCATTTTATCAGTTTTTGACATTTTTGGTTTTTTTTTTTACCTCCACTTTGTTCTCTCAAACTATATTCATATCCCATGTCTGAAAAGCGATACATTTGATTAAGTAAAATTTTGGGCCCACTGTGACGGGATATGGTCGCAGTAAAATCGCCGCCCTTTGCTCAATTTTAAAGTTTCTGAAAATTCAAAAAAAAGGCTATTATAACTAAGGATACGACGCATCTAAAACTTTTTTCAGATTTTCTCTGGCGTTAATAGTTTTTTGTAGTAAAAAGCATGATACTTACTTTTGGGACGACCCTCGTACGTCTAGGGCATACATGAGACATACATAATGCTCGAATCTGCGCGTTTTGTTTTGATTGTTTTCTTTCACTTTACTCCAAATATAACACCCTTAAAAATTTCGATAATTTTGAATCAGCGATTTACGCATGAAAACTGTCTCAATCAACAATTTTTGGCTTAGTAACAGGTCCAGGGTGTGACAAAACTCATGTGCCAAACATCTGGAGCATATAATTGAGGCCTAGATGAGACTTTCTTACCTATACACACGGGTCCGAAAATACCCTCTTTTGAGCTATAGAACCCCGGAGTTTTTTAAAAAAAAAAAAAAAGTCTGGTTTCTTTCAAATAGCTATCACCATTATGAACCGGATGTCATGAAAATTGGTGTTCCGAAGTAATTACACGAGTAGAATTCATTTATGACTTCGAGGAATTCAGAAACTAAGTCTGACTGTACGTTTCAGGCAATTTTGCACCTTAGACGGCACAAATGTTATGCTGGAGATTAACAATTTGAAAAATAATTTCTCAAATAAGATGGGAAAAACTAGTAGAAAGATTTCTGGTCTCAAGCATTTTTCCGATACGACGCGTGATAAGCGAAATAATGGCTGCACAATGTGGAAAAGTCGGTGATTTTATCATGGTGAGCGGTAGTAAGTATGCAACGCGCCAATCCGCTGCTTCTTCGGGCCGCCCGCTATAGTGAAAGTTCTGTCCACACGGTGCAGCAATTTCCTCGCTTAAAATGCGTTGTATCAAATAAAAAATGCTGGAGACCAAAAATCTTTCTAATAGTTTTTCCTGCCTGATTTTAGTCATTATTTCTCCAATGGTTAATCCGTAACATAAAATGTGTACCATTAAAGGTACAGAATTGCCAGAAAAGTGATGTTAAACTTAATTTCTGAATTTCTCGAGGTCATTCGTGGATTTTACACGTAAAGTTACTTCGGGACACCAAATTGTATGATATTCGGTTCATAATGGTGGTCGTTATTCCAAAAAAACCAGATTTTTTGTTTAACAATTACGGAGGGGCGCTTAAAAGGGGGGCATTTTTGGACCCATGTTTATAGGGGGGATAAGTCTCATTTTGGCCTCAAATTTATGCTCATGAAGTTTAACACATGAGTTTAGTTATACCCTGTATAATGTATAAGCTCTAAAACTTTCAAAAGTCTCAAAGTCACCTTTCAAATCACAAAATTAAACTATAAGAAAAGGGTCATTTTTCGAATTTGGTGACACTAAGACTTCAAAGGGTCTTTTGAGACAACTTCATTATTATTCAAAACAAAACAACCATAAACCGACATTTTGTTTTCCAAACATAGACAAATTGTAGCTCAGAGGAAAAGCACTGTAAGAGCCACGCTTGAGGGGAAAAGGTAATATTTTGATTTGCGAAATCGGATTTGATGTTTCCTAGTGTGAAACCTGAAACATTTTCTGTTTAGCTCTAGCTCAAGTACAATTTCTTCTTATAGGTAAGTAATCATGACAACCCCCGATTAGCTACCCGGTTAAGTCCTCAATTAGTGGACGCCGGGAACATTATCATCCTTCTGCTGCCCGGAACAGCCAACGTCTACTACGGGGACGAGATTGGAATGGAAGACACGCCATATCGAATAGATCAAATCAAAGATCCGAACAACGCGGGTACTGGCCGCATAGAATCAAGAGATGGGGCAAGATCACCAATGCAGTGGGATGACACAAATAATGCGGGTGCGTACACAATACAGGGTTCTCCAAAATTGTCCATCCCCCCCCCCTAACTTTATACAGGGTGTACCAGACCACCCGGATAGGTACTTTTTCTCGGAAACGGCTGGGAGTAGAGAGCTGAAACAAAAAATTCAGACAGGGAATTGACCCCAAAGAATCCAATGAAAATATTTTCAAAGCCCCCGGAGGCCCCTCTGGAAGGTTTTGGGGGGTTCGAAACTCATTTTTCCATTTTTGGAGGGAAAAAGCCTATAAAAGGTACAAAAATAAGTTCAGATCCTGAAAGAACAACTCATTGCCGACATTTTGGGTCCAGTAAGTTTTTCCAGAAAACCCCAATTTTTGGGGTTATGGGCCCTTTTGGGGGGAAATTTTCATTCGGCCACTGTGACCACACTATTCAATATTTTTACAAAAACTAAAAACCATCTAAAAGAAGAGATCAAGACCTTTCGACTGATGTGCCACATAATACCTATAAAAGAAAAATTAAGGCCCCCCACTTAGATTCCAAAATTTGGGGGTCTTTGGCCCCCCCCCGTAAAAAAGTCAAATAGCAAGGTATAGCTTGTGATACATCGATCAAAAGCCCTTAAAGAGTAGAATAAGATGACGCAATCCAAAATCGTCTACAATTATTAATTTCAAAATGGCGGCCATTTGAAAATTATGGGTGTTCAAAGGCAAGACCTGGGAAAAGAGTCCAAGGTTGAACGATACATGGATTGAAAGGCCTTGAAAAAGCAAACGAATGACGCAAACCGCAAATTAATCCGCCTCTTCAATCAAAAGTTAAGGCCGATTGAAATTCAAGCAGCCTCAAATAGGCCTTATTGAGCCCATTAAGTTTCAATCGGCCATAACTTTTGATTGAAGAGGCGGATTAATTAGCGGTTTGCGTCATTCGTTTGCTTTTTTAAGGCCTTTCAAGTCCATATATCGTTCAACCTTGGACTCTTTTCCCAGGACTTACTTTTGAACACCCATAATTTTCAAATGGCCGCCATTTTGAAGTTAATGATTGTAGACGATTTTGGATTGCGTCATCTTATTCTACTCTTTAAGGGCTTTTGATCGATGTATCACAAGCTATACCTTGCTATTTGACTTTTTTACGGGGGGGCGGCCAAAGACCCCCAAATTTTGGAATCTAAGTGGGGGCCTTAATTTTTCACTTTTAGGTATTATGTGGCACATCAATCGAAAGGTCTTGATCTCTTCTTTTAGATGGTTTTTAGTTTTTGTAAAAATATTGAATAGTGTGGTCACAGTGGCCGAATGAAAATTTCCCCCCAAAAGGGCCCATAACCCCAAAAATTGGGGTTTTCTGGAAAAATTTACTGGACCAAAAATGTCTGCAATGAGTTGTTCTTTCAGGATCTGAACTTATGTTTGTACCTTTTATAGGCTTTTTCCCGCCAAAAATAAAAAAATGCGTTTCGAACCCCCCAAAACCTCCCAGAGGGACCTCGGGGGGCTTTGAAAGTATTTTCATTGGATTCTTTGGGGTCAATTCCCTAGCTGACTTTTTTGTTTCAGCTTTCTACTCCCAGCCGTTTCCGAGAAAAAGTACCTATCCGGGTGGTCTGGTACACCCTGTATCTAATTGAGATGAAAGGATGCAGGTTGAACCATTCTTGTGTATACAGGAGGAGGAGGCGCTATCCGAGGGGGCTGCTTTTGATGACCCATCCCCCACCCCGGGGGTAAGGGGGGCGGGGGTCCACTTCGTTTTCTCTTAAGGCACCCCCTATCTTGTGATACATCGTTTGATAGGACATTAAATTCTAAGACTTTTGGCGAAAACTGCAACTCGATATCGATTTCCGTTTTCGATAAATCGAACTTCAAAGTTAAATAAGGACCCATTTTCAAAAAGTCATTACTCCACTTTGAGATACCGGAATTTAGAAAAATAGGAGTCTTGAATACTCCAAAAAGGAAGCTGTTTTCAGAAAATAAGGCTTTGACACAACAAATTCAGTTGAAGTTAGGATTTAGCGCCCCCGAAAACTCTTACGTTATTGCTCTCCCGGGGAGGGGGGGGGGCTATCGGAAAAATTCCGTGAGACGACCCTTAACAAACTCACAGACTAGCTTTGACGAAAGTTTGCGGAAGACTCGTTGATTTTTACTTGTCAAAGAATAACAAGGCGGGGTTGAGGAGGTTGAAGCGAGAACAAAATGGCAAAAGACCGTTTTCCAAGACAAGCACAACCGGTAAAGAAAACCACTGCGCCTGATCGTAGATAAATAAATAATTGATTTCAAATCATACCAAAATGTCCTTCATTTAAAGTCATAATGTGATTTGCAACACAGATAAGATAACGTGTCACGATTATTTCAAGAAGATCACGCGAAGCCTTTCAAAATTCATGAGATACGCAATAGAATAAGTAAAGAATTACTAATTTTGGATCTGAGTCTAGAATGTTACCGTCAAACTGTTTCACTGACTTATCAACGAAAATTTTTGTAATCATTATTCTTGATGCAGGGTTCACATGTAGTAAAGTATCGTGGTTGCCGGTCAATCCAGATTATTGGTCCAAGAATGTAAAATGTGAAACTAAAGATCCTAACAGCCATCTAAATATCTTTAAACGGCTCATGGAGTTGAGGAAGACGCCAGTGGTTCGAGAAGGTAGACTCGAAACTTGTGTTCCCAGCGACTGGGTACACGTGTTTGTTAGGTAAGTTTCCTCGTTTCTATCTTCTAATAATTCAACTTTTCTATAAACTATCTGTACAGTTTTGCAGTAATTTATTATTTATTTAGACAGAATTGTGAGCTTCTGGTTCACGTTCGCTTTGACTTATCGAGGATACGATTGAGAAGAACATTTTTAACTTTCGATTGCGTAATAAAATTAAAGTGTAAGTCCATGATTTCACCAATAACGGCACCAATTGGTGATGACCCTTTTAATGGTGGAACAAGTAATTATAAACCATTAAAAGTTACATGCAAGACTATAAACTCTATAAATGTACTCAAAACATGAAGAAGTAAGTCTTTGTCGCTTGATTTTCTAATTGAATGAGATCGAAGTTGATTTGTTTGATTCGTAAGCAAGAGGGTTGTCAATTCAAACTGGATGGATGACGTATAACATCAGGGCAGTCAGAGCACCGCATCAAGTACGGCGAAGAGACCGAATGCATAATACAGGGTGTTGATAAACTGTTCCCGAATATTTCAGGGGCGGATTCTACAGATCAAAATAAGACCTTTTTTCCTTATAAACATGTGTCCGAAAATGCCCCCCTTTTGAGCTACAGCCCCCCAAAGTTTTAAAAAATTTACGGTTTTTTTGGAATAGCGACCACTATTATGAACCAAATGTCTTAAAACTTGGTGTCCTAAGGTAATTTTACGTGTAAAATCCATTACTGACCTCGAAAAATTCAGAAATTGAGTCTGACTGCACTTTTCACGCAATCTTCTACCTTTAACGGCACAAATTTTATGTTACGGATTAAAATTTTGAAGAATAATTACCAACATCAGATGCGGAAAACCCTTAGAAAGATTTTTGGTCCTCTTTGTTTCTTTCGATACGACGCGTTTTAAGCGAGATAATCGCTGCACAGTGTAGAAAAGTCAGCGCTTTTGCCATGAAAAACGGCAGTGAGTATGCAACCCGCCTCTCCGCTGCTTCTACGGGCCGGCCGCTATGGTAAAAGCGCTGACTTTTCCACACTGTGCAGCGATTATCTCGCTTAAAACGCGTCGTATCGAAAGAAACAAAGAGGACCAAAAATCTTTCTAAGGGTTTTTCGCATCTGATTTTGGTAATTATTCTTCAAAATTTTAATCCGTAACATAAAATTCGTGCCGTTAAAGGTACAAGATTGCGTGAAAAGTACAGTTAGACTCAATTTCTGAATTTTTCGAGGTCATTAATGGATTCTACGCGTGAAATTACCTCAAGACACCAAGTTTTAAGGCATTTGGTTCATAATAGTGGTCGCTATTCCAAAAAAACCGTAAATTTTTTAAAACTTTGGGGGGCTGTAGCTCAAAAGGGGGGCATTTTCGGACACATGTTTATAGGGAAAAAAGGTCTTATTTTGATCTGTAGAATCCGCCCCTGAAATATTCGGGAACAGTTTTTCAACACCCTGTATAGGTATGTGCAGAAAGCCCGCGCACTGCAGGCCAGAGTTGGTCGAGGTCCACGAGTACCAGTACTTGGGATTCGTAAAGTTTTCGAATCGTATTCCAACGGTGATCCGAGTGAATGTTTAACGAATCAAGTATGACCATTGATCCTCGTGTCTAGAATAATGAGTTAAAACAATTATTCTCCTTGACTCCAAAAAGAGCTTGATTCAAAATGGGGGTTTTTCTCCCCCCCCCACCGATTTTCCTGAAACTTTGTATTTTGATAGTACTTGATAAAAGTAGTCTTTTTTTTTCAAATAAAATTTTTCCAAAAATAATTAGGGGGGAGTTACAGTGTTGCAAAGTCGCACCTTTCAAAAATTCATAACTTTCGCGTAAATCATCCGATTGAAACGCGGTTTTCACCAAAAGATGCGGATTGTAAAGCACTTTCATGCCATCCAAACGGAATTCAATTTCAATAATTTTTGACTTAGTTATCGTCATTTTTGTGATTTTTAGGCCACTCAAAATCTACTTAAAGTGAAATAAAAAAAAATGGTATTCTTTGATTTTGACCGGGTTGAAATATGTTATTCCTCTTTAAATTCTGCGTAAAATGAGCCCAAGCAGAATGCAGGGCGATTTTTTGTTCCGGAGTTATGCATTTTTTAGTAAGCGAAAAACGAGTTTTTTAGGGTCCCCATGAGCGTTCGAGAGAGAGGCTCAAGTCAAATAAATGGAAGCGGTATTTTTTGATTTTGATCAAATTTTAACATGTTATTCCTACTTAAATTCTGCGTAAAATGAGCCCAAGCAGAATGTGGGGCGATTTTTTGCTGCGGAGCTATGCGCGTTTTAGTAAACGAAAGTCGAGTGGTTGAGGCTACCCGGGCTACCCACGTCTTTGAGCCTCTCCATAGAACGCTCGACTTTCGCTTACTAAAACATGCATAACTCCGGAACAAAAAATCGCCCCACATTCTGCTTGGGCTCATTTTACGCAGAATTTAAGTAGAAATAACATATTTCAATTTGATCAAAATTAAAAACTACCGTTTCCATTTATTTGACTTGAGCCTCTCTCTCGAACGCTCATGGGGACCCTAAAAAACTCGTTTTTCGCTTACTAAAACATGCATAACTCCGGAACAAAAAATCGCCCTGCATTCTGCTTGGGCTCATTTGAAGCAAAATTTAAAGAGGAATAACATACTTCAACCCGGTCAAAATCAAAAAATACCATTTTTTTTTTTTATTTCACTTTAAGTAGATTTTGAGTGGCCTAAAAATCACAAAAATGACGATAACTAAGTCAAAAATTATTGAAATTGAATTCCGTTTGGATGGCATGAAAGTGCTTTACAATCCGCATCTTTTGGTGAAAACCGCGTTTCAATCGGATGATTTACGCGAAAGTTATGAATTTTTGAAAGGTGCGACTTTGCAACACTGTAACTCCCCCCCTAATTATTTTTGGAAAAATTTTATTTGAAAAAAAAGACTACTTTTATCAAGTACTATCAAAATACAAAGTTTTCAGGAAAATCGGTGGGGGGGAGAAAAACCCCCATTTTGAATCAAGCTCTTTACGAATCCCGAGTACTGGTACTTGTGGGACACGAGTACTACCCCTTTTGCCCTCTTCTGCAGCTGACTCCGCTACTCGAAGTAACACCAAAAATTACAGTTCTTTCCTTCAACCTCAGAACAATAGACGAATGCAAGAGTAACTTGAAAACGAAAAACTTGAACTAGTACCTTCTGTTTCAGACTCAGGAAGAGTTTATCTGTCGTGAACTTTTTAATTTGTTATACTTTTTCCTTCTACGTGTTAATTTTACCTGATTTTCCGCAGGAATCTACCTGATAAGGATCCAGTTGTGGTCATTACGAATCTCGGCTCCGAATTGGAACCTGTTTGCGTGAGCCGATGTTCTGCTTATCAATTGCCCATCGTTATGAATGTTCACACAAGTAGTGTCAACTCGGGTTTTAAAATAGGGTAAGATAACGCCATTTTAAAAATTTTCAATCAAATTCCCTGTCTTTATTCAAAGCCAGCATGTTGTTCTTTCAAGACACTGCTCCTATCACTCATTTTCTTTTTCCTCGTATCCCATTCTCCCTTTGTCCATGAGGATGATTGAATAATAAAGAATCTATACCTCGAAGATTATTCGATTGAATTTCCGATTGGATTCCGTTTCAATTCGTCCCCTCGATTAAAATCGAGCGATGTCATGCAAATTTCGACTGTCCTTTTCTAAGAGCACTTTTTGCTATTCAATCATCAACTTTGCAACGCGGCTCGCATAGTCACACCGAATCTTTGAGTTCTAGAGCCGGTGCGCTCCCTAAGGTTTTGTTCAACTGGACCATCATTTTGGGAGGAGAAATACCGTGAATCGGCCGACTAGGTATATCAACTGCGCAAAAACCAAATTAGAAACAGTTACAGATAATACGAAATGGATCAGATTTGTGCCCTAAGGGCCATAATGCGTCAAAACTAGTCGAAATTGACTCATCAACCTCGGGAGATTCATTTTTTGAGTAATCCTGTCATGAGTGTGCCTTAATTGAATTCTTTAAAAAAATAAGTGTCCGAGGCAGACGAGGAGTCAATTTTGACTAGTTTTGACGAATTACAGCCCTACGGGCATACGTTTCGCCAATTTCGTCGTAGCTGTAACCGTTTCTGATTTGACTGTTGCACAGATAAAATTCATAGCCAGAAGATTCTCGGTATTGCTCCTTCCAAAAATGATGGTCCAGTCGGACAAAGCCCCAGTGAGCGCATCGGCTCTAGAACTCGAAGATTCAGTGCGACATTGCGAGCCGCGTTGCAAAGTAGTGCGTTTCTACTTGACGCCAAGTTTCTTCTTATCCTGAGCAGAGTATAACATAGCAGAGCCAACAGATTCAGGGAGAAATTAGACAGTCATTAGAGAAAACCGTACATCTACCATTGTGCGTTATAGACAACTCTGTTTCTAAGTAGTCTAAACAGCCAAGTAGGTACTCAATCTTATTCTGTAGTCCGTTTCGAATGAAAAGAAGCTTGAGCTCGACTACTTCCCCTCCGTGTTTTACCTTCACTCTAGACCCTCTGATGACTCGATACCTGCCTTGATCGACATCGACACGTCCATCTCGGAGATTCCACTTTCAACAATAGACGTTGTGCCAAAGGCGGAAACTCAGAGCACAAAATGTCGGACAAAGCGATATCAAGTCATCGAAGGATCTAGAGTGAGAGTGAAACACGGAGGGGAAGAAGTCGAGCTCAATCTTCTATTCAATTTAAACGGACTTTAGTCCTAGCTGAGTTTTCACAGCTAAAATTATGGAACAAGGAACGTTTCATTTTGACTACAGTAGTCCAGCTGTCTCTTTCATAATACTCTTAATTTGGTTTCAGGGATAGATTCCATTTGACTGCTGTCAAGCCTGGGGAGACTTGTTCCAAACTTAGGCCCAAAGCGTCGGTAGTTTTAGTGACTGGTCCAGTTCTTCCTCCTCCGGCTACCAGTCACGCATCGTCGTCACTTCTAAATTGGTACTCTATGATAACCTCTCTGTCACTCCTCTTACTTAATTGGAATTCTTGAGTGCCAAACAGGACTAATTTTCAACCATCCCTTATTTACTTCATTTAAACATTTTCAGTAATCAGTACTACAAACAATATCTCTGGTTTTTTTTTCGGCACAGTGACCACTTTCAGGACGAAAAAAAGTAAATCATAGACGGTTATTTGTAATTGTCTAGCTCTAAATGTTTCGAACGTGAAAAGACTTCCATTAAGAGACACGAACAAACGCATGCAGCAAAGAGGATGGTTTATTTGAGTTTATTCAAAGGCAAGTTGAATTAGTCAGATCTTGCTGTTTTATTTTCTTTTTGGTTATAGTGTAATACTTACATGATATGGTGTTAAGTATTTTTAAAAACGAAGCCATGAGTAAGAATACTTGTCGGAATCATGTTTAGAACCCTTGTTTTTTTTTTTTTTTTTTTTTTTTTTTTTTTTGGTAAGCATAGATTTTAAGATATCGAAAATGTAAATAGTCAGAAAGTCAAAGGTGGAAATTATAACTGGAAACTCTGCTCCAAAAATTTAATTAAAGGACGGTGATTTCTTTAAAACTGGTGAACTTTCTTTCGTTGTAAGTTACTAATAAAATACGTGAATGATACCTAGATTATGTTCAGAGAAACTCTCGACATTTGACATTTTCTCCCTTTCCCTCTCATCCTTAATAATACAGAGTGGGGTGGGCCAAAAGTCTCGGCACCCCTCCTTAACTTTTGAACGGCTGTAGATAAAAAAACCAAACTTGGGGGATGTTTATAACTTAATAGGAACTATCTTTTGGGGGTCAAAATGTAGGGGTCCCCTCTTTAAGGGGGGTAACCGACCCCCAACTAAAACTTTTCAAATTGCACCCCCTACCTTCTGATACATCATTTGAAAGGGCATAAAGTGCTGCGACTTTTGTCGCAAACCGCAGCTCGATACCGATTTTCGTTTTCGATGTATCGAAGGTCAAAGTTCGATGAGGACCCATTTTCAAAAACTTGTTATTCCACTTTGAGATACCAGAATTTCATAAACTAAGAGTCCAAAATACTCCAATACTCCATCTAGCAAGCTCTTTTCAGAAAAAAGTAAGGCTTTGACATAGATTCAGTTGTGGCGACCAAACGACAACACCGCGCAAAGCGCGGGGAACACGCCACGCGATTCAAATCGCCCGCGTAAGCACTCCCGCGCTTTCTCTCCACCTGCGCTCCTGATTGGTCTAGCCACTGCAGGTGGCACCAACACCTTCGACCAATCAGAGCTCGACCCCTGGGCTTAAAAGGAAGAGCTTCAGCCATTAATTTACACTCTGGCTCTACACTCACTAGTGAACACACGTCTCCAAAATCTCGGACCCAGGACCAAATCGATGCCCACTTAGGAGCCAAGCAGCCACTTGCTATTGAACGGAGACCCGAATTTCACTCGGCGCCTTCACACTATAAAACGGCCCTTTTCAGGGCCACTACTTTTGATTATATTTTCCAGAGCAACTTTCCTACACAGTCAAAGCTAAGATTTAGCACCACCGACAATTTTTAACGTTACGGCCCCTCAGGAGGGCCTATCTCAAAAACTCTGGAAGAGGACTCCCATTGTGTGATACATCGATTGGAAGGGGCATTGAAAACTGAACATTTTGGCGCAAATTAGAGATCGATATCGTTTCATAATATTCGAGGCATCAAATGTGAAAGTTGGATTTACAAAATTCGATATCGATCTCTAATTTCCGCCAAAATGCTCAGTTTTCAATGCCCCTTCCAATCGATGTATCACACGATGGGAGTCCTCTTCCAGAGTTTTTGAGATAGGCCCTCCTGAGAGGCCGTAGCGTTAAAAATTGTCGGTGGTGCTAAATCCTAGCTTTGACTGAATCTGTGTCAAAGCCTTACTTCTTTCTGAAAAGAGCTTGCTTTATGGAGTATTGGAGTATTTTGGACTCTTAGTTTATTAAATTCTGGTATCTCAAAGTGGAGTAACAAGTTTTTGAAAATGAGTCCTCATCGAACTTTGACCTTCAATAAATCGATAACGAAAATTGGTATCGAGCTGCGGTTTGCGACCAAAGTCGTAGCACTTTATGCCCTTTCAAGTGATGTATCATAAGGTAGGGGCTGCAATTTGAAAATTTTGAGTTGGGGGTCGGTTACCCCCCTTAAAGAAGGGACTCCAAAAGTTTGACCCCTTCAAAAGATAGTTCCTATTAAGTTATAAACATCCCCCAAGTTTGGTTTTTTTAACTGCAGCTGTTCAAAAGTTATGGAGGGTTGTCAGGACTTTTGACCCACCCTGTATATAAATCTTCTCGAACTTATGCTCACTGGCCACAGCGATTCAAATATATAACATAGGATTTTGATCATTCTTTCCAGCAAGATGGGCCCCGGCCCATTATATTTTTCAAGTTTGCAATCACTTAGATGGTGAATTTTCTGGCTGTTGAATTGGCTGCAGAGGTCCAATAGTGTGGCCCCTTACTTCTGATTTTATAGTATAAACGATTAAACATGTACTAAATATGGCCTGAATTACCTAGGTACACCTTTAAAGGGGGTCGCCGATTTTGGGCCCCTCCCCCATGGGATCACCGCCCCTTAAATCCAATACTTCAAACTGAGATCCTCATTTTTATAATGGATATTTTTTTTTATTCACATACTGTGAATCAGGCTGCAACCTAGCCAGGAGTAATATACGAGTTACGTCCCACTCTCCCCTTCTTATATTTTTCCCCTTCTTCTTCTTTTTCTACGACTTTGAAATTCGAAAAACACGAAAACAAACGTTCAACTATTTTTAGAGATACACCTTTCAAGAGAACCGGTTTTAAGAACTCCTCGGGGGTAGTGGCCGTACCAAACTTTCCCGAAATACATTTGCCGGACACTAACAACATTAATACTTCTCGAAGAGTCTTATCAGACATTTTTGGTAATTTGTATGAATCGATTTGCATATCTGAACCAAACATCTGGCCCGAGATTGCTGGTGTTGCGGGAACGCAGCGACGCAGCCCTCCCCGGTTAGTGCCAATGTCAACATGTCATTGAACGGGTCGGTCCCCATGCAGTGCATGCACGACCCAGCTGTATTTAATAATATCTTGAAGACTCATGCTTCTTCCAACCCTGGGTTTCAGAATTGCCACTCGAAGAGCCCCCATGACATCCAGAAGAGATCATTTGTAATTTCAGCTTGTTCATGACCTATCTAACTTTGGGGGAAGTGAGACTGTCCTCGTTTTTTCACAGCTTAACCAGTGTACGTTCGAAGTTTATAACACAGCTGGATCACACAACTAATTTGGAACTGGATCCACTATCTTACGTTTGTGTTACCGATGCGGGCGTCTTCATTACGACAGTGTTCTAGAGTTTCATTCTCACCTTATCCAGGTTCACGCTGATTCTTTCGTGCTTACGCCTTTAATTTGTGAGTCTGCTTCCCCCTCTCCATGCATTTCATCCTCTATTTTCTTATACATAATGTGTGTGCTTGCCCCATGTTCATGTATCGCACATGAAACCTAAAATGAAGGTCTCAACTGCAGTGACCAGTCCCGCAGTGATGGATCCTGTCATATCGAGTAGTCGATGAAATGCTTCATCAATCACCGGAGTTCCAATCATGAAAAATACCAATACAGTCCACAAACCCCGGGCCACAGACTAAGCAATAGGTACTTACTAGCAATACTTACATACATCACCAACTCGCACATTCGATAGCCAAACCCTCCTCTTCAACCTTCAAACACCTCTTCCAGTTCCAACTCCATCCTCATCAGATGAGCCGCTGACCCCAGAAACCTCAGATGCCAATGATTAAAGGATCGGGAGAGGCCAAAAAATATATCGTGCGACAAAAAGTAGCACCAATGCCAGGATTTAAACCCAATTCTCCGAGGTCGGAGACAACGAATACCTCTTAGCTTGTTTGGATTTTTAATTTTTGGAATAAGAAGCCTGAAGATTTTCAACGACTCATTGTCGCTGGAGTAAGTATTTTAAGATTATCAATGTCTCATTTTGACTGAGCTGTCATTTTATCACATAACAGCATAATTATGTTATTAATATCTGAGATGTATCAGTTGAATATGCATAAACTAAGAGATGAAAGGGCATAATAACACCCGCAATCGAATTGCGGCATCGATTTGTGCCGCTGCATAAACTTTGCCCTCACGGGCAAAAAGTCCCGCCAACTGTTTATATTCCCTTTACCACATGTACCTATGTCACATTTGAACGAAATCAGCTACCCTCGACTTGAATCCTCTCCTTGTGAGAGTAATAGAACAAAGCGAAGCGGAGAAGTCAGAGGAAGCCCTAGAGGAAATTCATCATTGCCCCACTGCACGAGCCGCCACTGGCTGACAGAGAGAGGATGCTCCATTCAACAAACCGATGAAAAGTTTGCGAGAATATAAAATTAGGAGCAAAATGTAGAGACAAAATAAAAAAAATATCAATAAGAATATATTTATGAAATAATAACATACGCAAATGAACTTATCACAAATTATGCACATTTACGCTTTCCCTTGACACTTGTTACATCTGTCCATTAGGATACCATGTTAATAATTTGCCAAAAATGGATGACAAGACAGTGCACAGCAAAATGAAAGGCAAATCAATATTTTTTTAGAAAAGAAAAACTTTCTTTCAGGGAGAGCAAAACAAAGGCAATTGTGGCCAGGGGGAATAACTGAAGGTCAGAAACTTCATATCAGTGAGAGAAATACAGGTGTATGACATTGACTTTAGACAGTAAAAAAAATGAAAAATATAAAAAAAGTATGAAAACAAAAACTTACCAAAATTCTTTGGAGATGCATCTAAAATTGTTTGAAAGAGCCTCCTTACACTTTAACCGTTAGCTTTTGAAGGGCAATCATGAATCAACAGCTTTCTTGAGGTCCAATTAGAAGGATTTGCCGTTCAAAGCTTTAACACATGCGTAGAGAGACATTTGTCTGTCTTCAACGCAAGTTGCTGCCAACGTGACCATTAGAAACATGGACATATAATCGAGGACAAAAATAATGCCAAACAACTCCTTGAAACAGGCTACCCGTAAAACGTATCGTAATGAATTTAAGCATTGCAGGTGGCCTACCTCAAGGAGTCGCCTGACATATTTTAGTCCTTGACAGCACTTCAAGTGCTTCAGTGCTGCATTATCAAAAAGTAGTTTCACAGATCTCAGACCTCCACTGATGAATTGAATGACTTTTTCTCATAAAATTTCACTAACATGTCAATTTTTTTGAAATTTCAGAAGAATCCATGTCAAAAAACGTCCTCTACAAGGGACTACATAGCAAAAGCATTAATTGCATAGATTTTGCTCACAATAACCTGCGCAGAAGACAAAGGTATGCCCTTCCAAGCATGTACATGTAGAAGGAGCCAAAATGTTTAACTCTTCTGAGACAACCTCTCCTTGGATCAATTCAATTACCTGTATGCCATACATGCATTGGGGAGCAGCTTTTTAAAATTATTTTTAAAATGTATGACCTTCCATTGATTTTCTTTACAAATAAAATTGGCATTGATAAATAATAAAAGAGCCGGAAGAAAAAAAAAACCCTGCCCACCCAAACCACTTGTCAAAGAAAAAACTCGAGCAACATGCTCAAAATATCTCAGCGCTTTCAAATTCTCTTGGCACAGTCACATATTTATGACAAATGATAATGACTGAATACTTTGTTTTCTTCTAATACGGCTCACACTTTAATAAAAAATATTAAAGTGTGAGCCTTTTCATAATTGCTTCTTCATACACTATGAGGCTCCGATTAAACAAGACTACGACCCTTACAGCAAGAAACAACTCAGTTATTAGAACAGATCGACTGATAAAAAAAATTCTTGTCCAGTTAAAAAGGACTAAGATTGAAGAATTGACAAACAGTAGAGGTTATATTAAGTTTGGCAAAACTTAAATTTATCGACTTCCGAAAAAAGCTCAGTTACTTCAAAGGAAAGCCAACGGTGGATCCCTGGTCCCTTTTGAATAAAATATATTAGAATATATCACAAAGCGATTCAAAGAATCTCATTACTTAACAAAGTGAGAACGATGGAAACAAACGTATAATTCTTAAGACAGCATGCGACTGTAATGCGAGGGCTTCTTCTGGAAAGCGTAACATCACATTAAACCAGAAAAGATGAAAATCAAGGGGGGTATACGGATTAAGCCTTCATTTCCTCCACCCCCAAGATTGATTAAATAAAAAATTTAGAGCAGAAACCTCCTACCTCAAATATTTCTGGTTCCACGACTAAATTGCGGCCATGGCTACAATTGCAAGAAACAAGACTAAAATAATCAGCCAATAACCTGGAATCAAACAGAATGACCTACAAGGTTAATTCTGCCTTAAAAATCAGACATTAGATACAATGAAGAGTCTAAAATTATCAACATGAGAAGGAGGTAGATCGACCCAGTCAAAAAGTATAATTTATTATCAAGTTGGGGCGATGATTCGAAGTTTGGAACTTTAAATGGGACACCGACCGCCAAAATCAACAAAACCACAGCCTGCCAATCAGGAGCGTTGTTTATTGTTGTCTCTCACCTTTCAGTTAATCTTTTCGCCCCCAACTCGAGAGGACGGGTACAAATTCCGAGGTTCGGGTACTGCATCGATGCCATCCATCGTTGCCAAACAAATAGTTCGGAGGAGATAATTAAATGCAGAACCACTGGTTTCAGTGAAAATCTTCACCCGACACTGTAAATAAAATTCGCTTAAAGTAAAGATTTAAGAAGAGAGGAGAAAGAAAAGAGAGCAAACTCTCTATCTCAGGAAGATACTTACATAGGTACAGCTAAATTTTTCTTCAAAATTAAAATTTTTTGTTAATTCAAATGAAAAGTTGACTTTTTGAGAAGTTCCAAAATTTTAACTAGTATTGCATCCACTTAATGGAGCTGTTGCAAACTTTTGCTACAGGCTTATTAATAGTTGATAATGGGGTGCTACCCTGTAAAAATCACAAAATCCACTCCTAAACTCACAAAATGCTTTTAAACGCGAGACCATAATGGCGGCCGAGGCCGCGGTTTTCTTCTGGCAATTGTATGCTTCTTCTTCTTCTTGTGTGGTGTTGCGAGAACAACTCGTTTAGATGGCGCTGATTGAAGATAGGGAACCCCAATGTAAACTGCGGCCCCGGCCGCCACTACAGTCTAGCGTTTAAAAGCATTTTGTGAATTTAGGAGTGGATTTCGTGATTTTTTAGTGCGCTAATCGTTATTTTTACAAGGTTTTACCCCTAGACCATCTATTAATAAGCCTGTAGCAAAAGTTTGCAACAGCTCCATTTCACTTATCTTTAAATTCCTACCGGCACAGAATAATGCAATCAGAGTAGAAACTCCCATAAGCGCCAACGAAACATTTCTTCCGTCTATTTTGGTGAATTTTCAAGATGGCGGACATACCTCTTTTAAACACACAATTTCTAAGGTCAAAACTGCCAAAATATCAAGGATAAGATGCCAAGAACAATTCTTACCCCAAGTGGAATCTTTTTGAAGGATGACTGCAATCTGATCTGTCTCTCTCCTTGAGTGTTCGGCTGTGCTATCCATTTTAACAGCTATATCATCTATCACCTCTGCAAAAGGGAAGAGTAAACCACAATTATGGTATAATATAAAAATTGTTGCCACTTATCACGTCTAATACAATCCTAGGGAACATTCATCTGTCTCTCAGTAGCCTAGTTTAAGCGAGAGATCTCAACCCGGGTTCACGAAGCTAGGTTCAGATGCTTGCCTAAACACTTCGGTTTTCGCTGAACTCAACCCCGATTTGAACCCGAGTTGACTCGACATTGATATCACCAAAACAAGCAAGATTGAACACGTGCCTTATGCGGCCGCACTTGTCTGTACCGCACCGAGTATCGTTTCAGTTCTTCAGTTTCAGTACAATGCATATTGCACATACCACTCCTGGAAAGTGGACAGCTCAAACATAAGTTGAGAGTAGAAGGTACTGAAGGGAGGGCTGAGTGTGGTCCATCTAGAAAATGTTGATACTATTACGAGGAGGATTATTCCTGCAGACTTACATTTGTGATATCCTTCTTTCAAAACATTAGAAAGTAGTTAAAATAATAAGAACTTACCATTTTGAAGGTCCACTTCACAATTAATGGAAACAGCTATTTCCTTCTGCCTACTAATGACTCTTGATAAATTTTCTAAACCTTTATCTTGATCTGAAAAAAAAAGAGAAAACAATAGAATAGCGGTAGAAAAAATGTAGAAAAACATCAAAAATAAGGAAGAATAAATTTGAAGGATTTTGTTGATGGGCTGTCAAACAACAGCTGCTATTTGACTAACAAAGATGGAATATTTCTGGCTTTTGATAGATGTATCAATCGATAGGGATTGTCTCGTAGAATTTTATTTTTCAGATGGCTGCCCCTGGGGGGGGGGGGGGGGGGGGCGTACAAAATATTTGGGGCTCTAAAACCAAGTTTTGACAAAATTTATGTCAAAATTTTTTCAATATTTTTATGGGTAAAAATGTCAGAAATTGCCGCTTCTAAATGGATCTGAACTAGTTTTTATGCTTTTATTGGACATTTTTTAAGAAAACTTGAAATATGTGTTTGAGCCCTCTCTATTAGCCCTTGAGGAGCGCTCGGGGGCTTTAGAAAATAATAAAAATGGATTCTTTGGGGTCATTTCCATATGAAACTATTCAGCTTCAGATCTCAACTCTCAGCTATTCTAGAGATAAAAGGGGTGGACGGGTGGTCTGGGACACCCAGTACATCATCATAATTCTATCAATGAAACCAGTGGCGGATTCAGAAAATATTTCTGGGGGGGGGCACGCCTGAGAAATTTTGAAATTTGAAGCAACGGTGGAAGCAATTTCGGGCTATTTTATAATGAAAAAAAGGCAAAAGTTGAGGCTTCTTGGGGGCCACGAGCCCCTGTGCCCCCCCCTCCGTGGATCCGCTACTGAATGAAACCAATTGTTACTAGTAATTCAGAATCTTGTCAATTAATCTTTTCCCTGAATATTATAAATTGATGAGTAAGTTTTGAATGCTTTAAAATAGTCAGGAATAATGAATTTCAGAGGCCCATAGCTTGAAAGAAACTGTTCACCAGGAGTAATTTTTACTATAGAAGGAACGAGACTGTTCACCGGGAGTAATTTTTACTATAGAAGGAACGAGAGTGAAAGTATGAAAAGAAACCTACAGCAGGAGAAAGACCAACCTTCAATTATTTTGCTTTGCTTCTCTCTGAGGCGTTGTACACTCCAATTACTACTTTGAGCCAGGAGAGGTCTGTTAGGTCGATCATCGTCATCGTCATCATCAAGTCCCCAGCCGGTAGTCCCACCATCGGCAACCACTTTACTGCTTAAAAGGTTACTACGGTCTTGAGAAAAGTTGGACATTACTTTAGTCCTGAGATTTTTTCAGCACATAGAAGAGAAAAATTACAATAAAAAATATTTAGGATTAAGTTGCAAAACAACAATGGAGCTGTTGCACGCTTTTGCTGGTAGCGATTTAATGGTCAATTCAAGGGTAAAAATCAACAAAAATAAGAATGGTAGCACTAAAAGCTCACAAAATCCAGTTCTGAACTCATAGAATGCTTTTAGATGCGCGAGCGCAACGGCGATGGGCAATAATAATGGGAAATTCCTATCTGAGAGTACTATTGAGCTGCAGGCTGATTGTGAACGATCGTACCGTAATGCTATCGAGTCGATGATCGAGCGCGTGTTATCGTATGGGTGCTGCCATTCCCATAGAAACCCCCCCCATCTCTGCGGAAATTCGCCAATGACTCCTGAGCTATCGGAGAATTTCCGTAGAGATGGGAGGGTTTCTAGCAGAATGAAGATGAAACCTTCCAGAGTGGCACCACCCATATAAGATAACATGCACTTGATCATCGGCTCGATAGCATTATGATACAATTGTTCATGGTCAGCTTGCCGGATGGTGCAATTTCCATAGTAGGAAAAGTACCTGGCTTTGTTGGGACAGAATCAACTGAGCAAATGTGCCACTTCCGTAATGAGCAAAAGTAACAAAATCTGCCATCCACAGAAGAAACAAAAGATATTATAAAAAATGCTTCATTAAGAGCTTACCGGTCATTAAAACGTTGCAGCAACTGAATATTCTTGCTTTTCAAAGTTTCGACTAGTCTCTGTCTCCTCTCATATTCTTCAGAGGTTCTGAGCATAAGTTCAGGAATAGAAACACAAAGTTTAGGATTTACAAAAGTGCCAAGCAGGACAGTGACCAAACCTTGCATTAGGCTAATTTTTCAAGACAAAACACAGGTAAGAAACCACCATGAACCACAACAAACCTTAACGAACCACAACCAAACACTCCCGTTTTTTTACGGCGGTTGGTTGCCCAGTATCGACTGTTTCATCAGAACGAAACGGAACACTCGAACCACTCTCATGAGTCAGTCCAACAATCATGGTCACTAGTGTTTCAATGAAACATAACCTTACACCTGTCCCCCACTTAGGCCCCTGGTCAGTCCAACTGGACTCTCTGCGTAAAATGAGGACAGGTGTGATGCGATTCAAATGATGTTCCACAAATGGTCTAAGGTTGTGTTAAGTTTGAATTAATGAATTAACTATGGACAAATTAAAGATTGTCGCAAGATTTTCATGAGCTAAACTTTGCCTTCAAGGTTCCAGTTCAGTCACTCTGTATACTCCTCACACCCTACAGGCGAGGTACCAGTGTGAGTGGGGTGTGAAAGCCTTTGCAGATCAGTCCCACACTCACACGCATAACTGCGGCACTGGACACTTAAAGTCCCTAGATGGAGATATTGGACAGGGTGTACCAAACCACCCGGTTTGGGCATTTTTCTTGAAAATTACTGAACCAAATGATTTGAAACAAAAAAGTCACCTTCGGCATTGACCCCAAATACAAATTTTTCATTTTAAATATTTACAAAAACCCCAGTCTCTAGGACAGTACATGGGGGGGGGGGGGGGGGGGGGTTCAAACAATTTTTTTCAAATTTCACGACAATACTTAGCTCATGAAAATCTCGCAACAATCTTTAGTTTGTCAATAGTAAGAGCACGGCATTTTGCGGACTGATGTGTTATTTCCCTGAAAAGAGGTAGAACTTGTTCCAAAAAAGGGGGCGGAACTCAACTGATAATAGTTGTAAGTTTTCAACGTTATTTCTCATGCTGCATTATGATCTTCGAATTCTCATTAAGGTAGGATTTTAAATTCTGAAGTCAAGTTACGGATAATTTTGAGGAAATTAACAAGTATCGTTCTCATGCAATAAAATATTCACAAAAGGATACATTGGTGCAGAGTTTTTTGTTGATTCGAGTCTTCGTTTCAGCTCTTCCACTTCAGCTTCATACTGTTTTAATCGTACCCTGATTGATGCTGAAAGTCTAGCGTAATTCTCAGAGGCTCGAGCTTCTGAACTCCTTAAAAAAAGTTGTTCTGAGATGGCTTGTTGGAGGCGTTCACAAGATGCATGTTCAGCCAACCTAATTAGATCAAAAACAAACATCAAGTTATACTATAGATTCAAGTATTATGACAAAAACAAGGACGTTATATCATATGGACGGTCCGCTTCTATTCTCCGCCGTGGTGGGAGATTATATTCCGCTCCATGCGACGAGCGGGCAACGAGTGCGGGGGCTTGGTGCTCCACGCATCGATGCAGATAGTACGGCAGCATATGTTGGAATGCTTGCCGCGCTATCTTTTTTCGTGCTTTTCTCATTTCCAGTTGATTTTACCAAAAAAATGGTAAGAGTCGAAATTAAAGCTGAGGAAATTTCCTATCTATATTCCACTGCCACCTGTAATCGTCTTTGCTTGTATACACTTAATTGCCTCAGTGAGATTTGAATTGTCATGATTTTGGAGCACCTGATGCAAAGTCGGAGGCCGCGGCAAGCAACGTTTGATGACTGTTGAGCCGCGAGTGTAAATAAAAGTTCCCACACCAATCTCTCGATGGGACAGTCCATATGATATAACGTCCTTGGACAAAAATCAAATTGCTTGTGAAATCGGCAAATAAAAGAGTCAGATTGCTTCAATGGAGCGTTTCAGCAGTTGTCCAGGAAAACTATCAAGAGAGACTGTAAATTAATAGCCACAGTACGGTTAAACCGAGAGCACCATATTCTTCAATGGATTCAAAAGATACGACTATATTACTGAAACAGGTCTTCAGCACAGGCTCCCTTCAGTGTTACCATCCACGTGAAAACTTTGATCCTGTTTATTACGCGAATAACTAGAGCTTTTCACCACATGATGGATTTGGTTAATCATCGTGACTAGTAAATCTTTCATTATTCACTAGTTACGATAGTTAACTGCGACTATTACACGACAAAAAGATCTGATGATTCACGCAGTGAGCGGGGTTGATGTTTTCAAGCGGGGTAACCCTGGATTCTGCACATACAAACAAAGAGCTGTCAGAACCAAAGCTATCTGAAACGGCCTCTGACCCAAGCAGAACACATGTCATCTTCTCACACATGTACCTACACAAAGAAAAGTCAGCTCCAAAGTTAGTCGAAATGACTTCAAACAATACGGCACCTAATGGGAACAACCTAAGTTGATTCATTTGATGTCCACTCCATTGAGCTGTAGAGTAGGACCGTCTTTTGTACCAGGTTCTGGGAAATAACGGTACGTGCTTCCAAACCGCATCTGTGAGCGGTTGATTAGCACTGAGTCAAACCTCTGCACTAACCAACCGCTCATGGTTGCAATTCACTGCAGTTCGTGAGCAGGTACTGCTAAATGTCAGAACCCGGTACTCAAATTGGTCCTGCTCTAACTCAACTCATCCCCTCCCCCAAAGAAAAGCTACATAGTTCTCCACTGACCATGATTGGCAGCCAAAATTTCCAAGTCAGCGTCAGAAGATATCAGCTCAAAGTTGAAAGCAGTTGCCTTCGAAATTTAAGCTGGTGTATGGAACTAACATTCAATATCTCACCTATCTAATACGTCACACTTAAAGATACTTACCAAGGGTCATGATCTAAATTAACTAAAGCCATGATTTGCAATCAAATTGAAAACTGTTCGGATGAAATTAGAAACATAGATTCGGTGCACAGGTTTGATTCAAACCGCAACCACTTGGAACACTTGCTCACACGTAAAATGTTACCAGTATTAAAAGAGGGAAACTGTAAGTCTAAGAGCACCAGCAAAAATAAAACCTTGTGAATGCTGAGAGAACGTTTTGGAAAAGAAAGGAGGATATAAGTAGCGGTACTTAAATTATCCTTCCATCACGAGCAGTGACACGAGGAAGGAATCACTGAATTACTGATAACAGAAAAAGAGACACATTTTTGGTTAGCTTGTTCCGTGGTCCAATAAACACGCGTTTAGCAGAGTTTGCATTAGATTAACGAAACGATCTGAAATTAGCGTAGTTAAACACTAGATGTCGAGCACAGATAAATTTTCAATGGTGTTTTACTGTAACACTAATGTAAAATTAAAAATGTGACTTATATTTTCGTGTTTAATTAAGGAAAACCGCGGGAAACGAACGCCTACTCTGATCAGAGTTTCATCTCATTTATCCTTTATCTCGTGTCTTGTCACCGGACAAAAGAAAGAGTCGCTGTCCGCTGTCACTTTACCTCTTTTCTGTCGTCTGAAACGAAATAAATCGGGAAGAAATGATGAAATGGATCAAGCAGCTGATCGTCGTGTGTTTGGTTTGTGGAATCGGATGGTCGGAAGTAAACAGAAAATATATGATTATCAAGGTCATGAGCGTAGTTGCCAAATTGAAAATATCTCTCGAAGAGCGGCGCTAATTTTTGAAGTCCATGCCCCAGCCCCTCCCCCCCCAACTTCGATTTTCATATTGAAACCCAGACGAAAGTTTTGTGCTAGTTTTGTGCTGTTTTGTGCCGCAATCGCCGAATTTTGTGCCGCAAAATTGACTACGGGAAAGTAGAATCAAATTTGGGGGGCCGTAGACACGGGAGCCCCCCCCCCATGTTTGAAAATGGAAAATCTTTCTTCGCAGTAATTTTGTGCAAGTTTTGTGCTGTTTTGTGCCGCAGTCGTCGAATTTTGTGCCGCAAAATTGGCTACGGGAAAGTAGGATCAAATTGGGGGGGGGCTGGGGACATGGTCTCGAAATTTGAAGAATCGTAAGCCCAAAAATGGTTCAAAATTCTTCCTTAGTTTTGTGCCATTTTGTGCCGTAATGAAAAAAATGTCAAATAAAACATTCAGCGCGCAGGGGGATTTTACCTAAACACCAGGGTGGGAGGGGGTGGAAATTTAGATTTGCTGGTCTAGGAACGTACCTAAATAAAGGCGGAATGACCGAGGAAACGGCCCTCAATATTTATAAGAGCTGCGGTTTTTTTCCCCTTCGCTAAAACTCCCGAAGGTTATCTTTAAAAATTTATCTCCGGAGGCGGCACAATCAGGATGAGCAAACGAAAAAAAAGAAGAAAAAAAGGGAATTTGTTGCAACCAAAATCGCCGAGCAAATCTGAGCAAGCGGTCACATTAGGTTTCGTAATTTTGAAAAACTTGCTAGAAAAATTAATTCAGCGATAAAAAAATACTAAGGAATGTCACTATTTGGAGGGAAATACTCGTGTCTCTCGGAGATAATGTGAAAGAATCATTTTTTGAGATAGTTCAATTTTAGATATTTTTTGTACTAGTTGAATCACAATTCTGGAGCTCACATTCTATCCCTGGTAAGTCACAGGGGTGTGAACTTAATAGAGGGGAGTGAAATAATGATAACCATCTTAAAGGACATTCAAGTCTAAATCAAACTACTTCATTAGCTTTTTATAATAACTGTCATCAGTGGCGTAGCGTGCAATTTGGCAACGTTGCATTTAAACCCATGAAAAAGATTGAACTACTGGGTGTTCGGTGAACACCTTCTTATTCGACCTTTTTCATGTTTTTAAATGGACTCAATGGGGCAGTTGCAAGGGTCTAAAATGTTGTGTTTTTTATAAAGAAAATTAAAGTACTTGATGAGCTGAGAACAAAGACATCTTTGGTTTCTAATTAAGTCCTATTGTTCCGGAGATAAGATTTTGACCCAAAATACATTGTTTTAAATGGGAATTCCGCGTAGTGACGTCACTACACACACGATTTTTTACAATTTTACATGTGTGTATCTCCGAAACCGTGACACTTACGAAAAAACCAAAGGCACCACTGTCTTCAGCTCATCATGTACTATCATTCCCTTTATAAAAAACACAACATTTCAGACCCTTGCAACTGCCCCATTCAACGTTGCCAAATTGCACGCTACGCCACTGACTGCCATGAGGCTGGACTTTGAGGCCGAGAACTGTCGTCTCTAGACTCTAACTGCCTAAAACTTGATTTCAGAACTTTGAACTACCATTCTGGAGCACTCTGTCACCCTCCGTTTAGACATGAAGGGGTGACTTGGAGTAGACGTGACACATTCTATCTTGCAGGAAATTTTATTTTGAATAATAACTAGAAAATACAATTTTGAAAAAATATCACGGGGTTACACCTGCGGTTTGAAAACAGCGGAAGTCAAAAATCAGCCCAAAAACCCTAAAAAACGGGGTTCGAAACAGCTAATTGAGGGAAACTTTAACCCGCTGATACGTTGTAAAGGAGTTACTTTTAGCAAATTTGAAGACATTCTTCTGATAGGAACTTTAATTCTCAACACGACTAGCCCCTTTTTTTTCTTATTCGGATAATAGTATAAGAATAGCATAAAAACATGTTTTTTGATATTTTTCAAAGTTTCAAACCCGTTTTTGAGCGAACAAGCGGACAAATTTACTTCCAAAAAGTTGATAAAAATTAGCATAAGTTTTATCCTACTTGACACCATGCTCACATGTTAACACCATGTTGACATTGAGTCACGGTCAAATTCGAAAATAGCTGTATTTCGGTCCACCCTAGGGACCCCGCTCTCTCCTATACGGTTTTACATTAGGAGACTCAAATGAAAGTCGCGCCGGAATGGAAGAGGCATCACTCCGAGCAACTATTCCGACTTAGCGGATGTGGTGTTGCATACCTGCGTTGTTGAAGGAGCTTTTGTCAGTGCATGCATAAGAGTCATTCTTTCACGAACAGTGAATAATTGGAACGTAAGTTGAACCCTTGAACGTAACGACTGCGGCGCGGCGTGCGCGGCGGCGGTCTCATCACGCATTCAAACGAGAAGAGAGAGGGAAAGAGGTATGATAAGTAGAGGGAGAGAGAGAGATAGATAGAGATAGAGAGAGAGAGGGAGGGAGAAGAAAATGTAAGTTTTTCCCCCTCTGCACGAAGTGTCTCGGATTTTCGCTCCTCGGGGTTTATCCCGTTCCTTTGGTTCCAAATAGCACCCCTGTAAAATTTGAGCCCCCTCTGATGTCAGGAACCCATGCCGATTCGCCTCCGAAGCTGCCAGATTTTCGTAAAAATTTGACGTTTTTTTCGTAAAACTGCATGACTGTAATAAGCATTGCTTCTCATCAATTTCACATTTATAGCCTTCAAATAGTGATTTGAGACCAAGTGAGTTACCACAAACCCATCAAAAAATTGATCTGGGTTCTCCAGTCCCCCCCCCCCTTAAGTAATCCCTAAAAACTCCAAAATCACTGTGGTCGCGCGATGTCCCAGTTTGGTCATTATTTGTGCCATTGTGCGACGGGTTGGTGTTTAAGTGAGTATACCAACCACAAAGGTCGTATGCGGCACGCAAACCAACAGAGCATTTTGGAAGTGTGGCTGGACGATAACATGTGTCCCAGTTTGGTCAATATCAACGCGATTTTCTATACTCCTCTAAAAGGAATATAGAAAATCGCGTTTTTTGGCAAATCAAACTGGAACCAAAGAAAAAACGCAAAATCCAAGAACGGCAACACCAGTAAAAATTTTGGTCGGATTTTTGAGCCCTGATAATAAAGTTGCTTGAGAATTAAAACCGTAAATCATGAAATTCATTTCGCTGTCAGCTTAGTAAGTGCCAGTGAGTCAGCGGCGTAGAAAAGGGGGAAGGGGGCCAGGGGGTTAGACCTCTCCCTTGACGCCACAACTTTCCCTAAGAAAAGGTAATTTTTTGCGCTTTCAGAGAAATTTTACCGAAGTATAACCTTTGGATACCCCCTTGACACTTTACGAACCCCCAACTCCGCCTCGGAGTCAGCTTAGTCATTTCGCTGTCAGCTTAGTAAGTGCCAGTGAGTCAGCGGCGTAGAAAAGGGGGAAGGGGGCCAGGGGGTTAGACCTCTCCCTTGACGCCACGACTTTCCCTAAGAAAAGGTAATTTTTTGCGCTTTCAGAGAAATTTTACCGAAGTATAACCTTTGGATACCCCCTTGACACTTTACGAACCCCCAACTCCGCCTCGGAGTCAGCTTAGTCATTTCGCTGTCAGCTTAGTAAGTGCCAGTGAGTCAGCGGCGTAGAAAAGGGGGAAGGGGGCCAGGGGGTTAGACCTCTCCCTTGACGCCACGACTTTCCCTAAGAAAAGGTAATTTTTTGCGCTTTCAGAGAAATTTTACCGAAGTATAACCTTTGGATACCCCCTTGACACTTTACGAACCCCCGACTCCGCCTCGGAAAATTCCTGGCAACGCCACTGGAGTTGGTGTGAGTGTTACTATGTCTAACCGCCCTCACTTGCACTCATTTGAAGTACGGGAACTTTCATATTGCATGATTTACTGCTTTATTTTTAAATATTTCAGCTCGAAACTTTCAAGATATCTTCCGGATGTATGTTTCCAGGTGCTGACGCTCCGCAAAATAATTTTCGCATCAATTTATTAATTTCATCCAATTCCTTTTGACTTTTTGAGCAGCGCTAATGGCGCTATCCATTGGATTGAAATCTGGAAAAAATTCGTATGGAATGACCTTAAGTGACTTTTCCGAATCAAAAGAAGAGCGCAGCAATATATTGTTCAATTTACACACAAAAAATGAAAGAGGAAAAAAAAATGGTGTACATCAGTGGCAGCCCGCCGGCCGCCGGGTGAGGCAAGTGAGGCACTACCTCACCCGTGTTTCAGAAAAGGGAATGGAAGGAAACGTAAACCATTCCTAAAATCACATGGCAAGTAGTTAACTATTCGTACGCACCTGTATCGTTTTAGTCTATCTTTAAAAATGAAGGCGCACCTTAAAAGTAAAACCACGAAGTTTGTTTCGGGTGGAGTAAGTGAATCAGATACCGAGCCACCTAGCGTTCGTTGTAAGTTATAAATAGTTAACTATTCGTGCGTGCCTGTGCCGTTTTAGTCTACCCTAATAAATGAAGGCGCGCCTATAATAGTAAGACACGATTTCTTTCCCGATTGAATTGCGGGATCTTCCGGTGAAAGTATTTGAATCGAATGTTTGCCTGGAGCTGTGTGTCGACATTGCGTCAACGTATAATCCCTCTCCACCTTCTTCATCTCTCAGACAAGGTTCGGTCTCTAATGAAGCTGGTCTGTTCCATGACGTCGTCCATTTTTCTCTGTATTTGTCATTTCTCTCCTATTTTTCCTTCCTCCCTTTCGTTCAGCCCTTTTATTCAATTCACGGCTGGCTGACCCAAAGTGGACAGCAGCCCACCGGGAAATTTCCCGATTTCCCGATAGGTCACCCCCCCCCTTCCCACACACCCGGTGCCTGTAGGTCTTAGTTTTTGTTGCCTCACCCACGGAAAAAAAATTAGTGGAAATAACCATACGGATACCTGATTTTGGCACCTGCTAGATGTTATGGTAAACTTGATCAGAAGTATGGTACATTTACCGATACGTTGAGTAAATTCGACATGCAATCAGGTAACATCACCCAGTACCTAGTAAAAACATAGTATACTTCTGATTAAAATTACCATAACATCTAGCAGGTGTCAAAATCAGGTATCCGTATGGTTATTTTCACCGTAGTTTTTTCCGTGCCAATTCTGAGGTTCACGAGCCGCTACTGGTGTACACAAATATTGAAGTGATAAAACGGAAACAAACTTAAAAATTATTTATTCACTAAAGCTTTATATAGAAAAAGAAAAAGAAAAGAAAAAAACAGATAAACAAAGAAATGTCTGACAGAACGCGAGACAAAACCCAACCCGTGCTTACTGGCTAGTTACTTTATTTTCACTATTTATGAGCTTTGCTTCACTTTATTTGCGCTGTCAATAAATTCTTCAAGTTCAGCAAATTCAGCCAATCCCTCTGGAACGCCATCGGGAACGGCAACAGCTGAAGGCTCCGGATAATTCTCGGCAACTTGCTCTCCAACTGCATTCTCGATTTCTTTTTGCAATTCCAGGAATTCCGTCGAAAGTTTCCTCTTCCTTCGTCGACGGGATTCGGCTTTCGATGAGTCATCGTTCGATAGAATTGAGCTAATAGGTGTCAATTTGTCATTCTTACCCATCATCAACCGATTCGGTCCAAGTTTCTCGTTTTGCAACGATTCCATGTAATTGCTTACAGATGGCATCCATTTTTTAATAGAATTCATATAACTGTTGTTTTCCTGGTCGTTTAGCTCACCCTCGGCAACCTGTTAAAAATAACGAAAGCAACATACTTGTAAAAATAAAAGAAAAAAAAAACCGATGGGGCTCTCGCAAAATTTTGCTACCCGCAAAGGAATAGTCAAATCTGATGTAAAAACCAGCAAAAATCACGAAAATCCCACTTAGCAATTTTAAAATTCAGTAATGAACTCCAAAATAAAAAAATAAAAAAAAATAAATAAAATAAAATAAAAAAAAAAAAATAAAAAAATAAAATAAAAAAAAAAAAAAAAAATTCTGTACGGTATTTGCTGAAGCAAATACATTTATTAGTAAATTTTAATTTACTGTTGCCGGTTTTTTTGTGTTGTTCATATATTTTGAATGTCGAATGATTTGCCACATGGTTGGAATTTTTTTTTTTGACATTTTTGGTAACTGGTCAAATTGAACTGTAATTTTTGATTGATTAACCGGTCAGTGTTGAACATATTTCTCAAATATTAATATGGTTGCTTCTGTTTGATCGATGCATCCTCTAATCTACCCTCCCCTTATTTGGCCCTTCCTGCTTCTATTTCACCTATATTTATTCTCCAAAATCCAATATTTCAATCGTATTTGGTCTTTTGTTCCCTCCATATCCCCCATATTTGCACCGTTATGCCCCTATTTTCCAGTAATATCCCTTATTGACTCCTATTTCCCAGTATTTGCTCTTATTTGCACTTATTAATACCTATATGCGCCTTCATTCACCTCAATGTGTTCCCGTTCGCCCAAAGTACTCCTTACTTGCTCCTTTTCTGCTTCATTTCACCCATGTTTTCCACTTCCTGACCTCAATGCAACCCAAAATAAATTGGGAAATCCTCCAGTAACTGGGGAATTCCCTAAAATCTGGGAAATGGGCGTTTCTGATTGGTCAATAGATGAACTAACCAGAAGGGAGTGTTCCCATTTATTGAAATGGACGCATCTTATTGGTCAATGGATGAACCAATCAGCATCAAGTATTCCCTAATTTTGAAATGGACACTTTTGATTGGTCAATAGACTTACCAATCAGGATCGAGTATTCTCCATTTATTGAAATGGACGCTTCTGATTGGTCAATGAATCGACCAATCATAATCGAGTATATCCCATTGATTGAAATGGACGCTTTTGATTGGTCAATGGACCGACTAATCAGGATCGAGTATCCCCATTGATTGAAGTGGACGCTTCTGATTGGTCAATGGACTGACCAATCGGGATCGAGTATTTCCCATTAATTGAAATGGACGCTTCTGATTGGTCAATGTACTGACCAATCAGGATCGAGTATTCCCCATTGATTGAAATGGACGCCTCTGACTGGTCAATGGACCGACCTTTGTGATCGCATTTTCCTTTATTGACACCTACAACACCTACTTGCCTGAATGCGCCCATATTTCCACTTATTCATTGCTATAAGCGCCCTCAATTAACCTTATTTTTCTTGTTTGCCCCTGATTCCCCTTATTTGGCCTTTTCATGTCCCTATTTCACCCATATTTGGCCCCTTCTAACCCCTTTCTCACCCATGTTTCACATTTCTCCCCTGCATTGTACCCATTTTTGGCCTCTTTGAATTGAAAAGCCCTTTTGGCCTCTTCATGCCCCTATTTCACCCATATTTAACCTTTACCTAACCCTCTCTTACCAATATTTGGCCTTTTCGCCCCTGCATTTCACCTATTTTTGGCCCCTTTTTGGCCCTTTCCTCCCCTTTGTGCTCGTAATTCTCTTATTGACACTTATTTGCCTAAATTCGCGCATATTTCCACTCATTTAAAGATATATCTGGCTCTATTTACCTTTATTTACCTGGTTTGCCCCTAATTCCCTTTATTTGGCCTCTTCATGCCCCTATTTCACCCATATTTAACCTTTTCCTAACCCCTCTCTAACCCATATTTGGCCTTTTCGCCCATGCATTTCACCCATTTTTGGCCCTTTCCGTCATTTTGTGCTCGTATTTTCTCTGATTGACACCTATTTGCTTGAATTTGCCCATATTTCCACCTAATTATTCATATAAGCGCCCTTATTTCACTTTATTTTTCTCGTTTGCTCCCAATTCCTTTTATTTTCCCCCTTTATGACCCTATTTCGCCCATATTCGCCCGTATTTAACCCTTATCTTACCCATATTTGGTCTTTTCTTCCCTGCATTTCACCCGTATTTTACCCCTTTTTTTGGCCCTTTCCTCCCCTTTGTGCTCGTGATTCCCTTATTGACACTAATTTGCCTGAATTCGCACTTATTTCCATTTATTTATAGCTATATGCGGCTCCATTTACCTTTGTTTACCTGGTTTGCCCCTAATTCCCCTTATTCGGCTTCTTCATGCCCCTATTTCACCCATATTTAACCTTTACCTAACCTTCTCTTACCCATATTTGGCTTTTTCACTCCTGCATTTCACCCATTTTTGGCCCCTTTTTTGGCACTTTCCTCCCCTTTGTGCTCGTAATTCTCTTATTGACACTTATTTGCCTAAATTCGCACATATTTCCACTCATTTATAATGTGTCCATATCTTCTCTAATTAATATATTTGTTTGAATTTGCCCATATTTCCACCTAATTATTCTTAAAGGCGCCCTTATTTCACTTTATTTTTCTCGATTGCTCTTAATTCCTTTAATTTTTCCCATTTATGATTCTATTTCGCCCACCTTTTTTGCCCCACCCGATTGACACCTATTTGCTTGAATTTGCCCATATTCCCACCTAATTATTTATATAAATGGCCTTATTTGACTTTATTTTTCTCGTTTGCTCCTAATTCTTTTCATTTTCCCCCTTTATGACCCTATTTCGCCTATATTTGTCCCTACTTAAGCCCTATCTTACCCATATTAGGTCTATTCGTACCTGCATTTTACCCATTTTTGGCCCTTTCCGCCTTTTTGTGCTCGTATTTTTTCTAATTGATACCTATTTGCTTCAGTTTCCCCATATTTCCACTTAATTATTCATATAAGCGCTTTCACAAAATTTTTCTCATTTGCTCCCAATTTCTCTTATTTTCCCCCTTTATGACCCTATTTCGTCCATATTTGCCCCTACTTAACCCATATCTTACCCATATTGGGCCTT
Organism: Trialeurodes vaporariorum; assembly: GCA_011764245.1. Classification (NCBI taxonomy): domain Eukaryota; kingdom Metazoa; phylum Arthropoda; class Insecta; order Hemiptera; family Aleyrodidae; genus Trialeurodes; species Trialeurodes vaporariorum. The sequence goes on from VMOF01000388.1 coordinate 69,690,362, forward strand.
TCCGCCCCTGCATTTCACCCATTTTTGGGCCTTTCCGTCTTTTTGTGCTCGTATTTCCTCTTATTGACACCTATTGTTTGAATTTGCCCATATATCCACCGAAATATTCATAAAAGCGCCCTTATTTTACTTTATTTTCCTCGTTTGCTCCCAATTCCTTTTATTTTTCCCCTTTATGATCCTATTTCGCCCATATTTGCCCCTACTTAACCCATATTTTACCCATATTTGGACTTTTCTTCCCTGCATTTCACTCGTATTTTAGCCATTTTTTTGTTTTTTTCCTCCCCTTTGTGCTCGTAATTCTCTTATTGACACTAATTTGCCTGAATTCGCACTAATTTCCACTTATTTACAGCTATATGCGGCTCCATTTACCTTTAATTACCTGGTTTTCCCCTAATTCCCCTTATTTGGCCTCTTTATGCCCCTATTTCACCCATATTTAACCTTTACCTAACCCCTCTCTAACCAATATTTGGCCTTTTCGTCCTTGCATTTCACCCATTTTTGGCCCTTTCCGTCTTTTTGTGCTCGTATTTTCTCTGATTGACACCTATTTGCTTGAATTTCCCCATATTTCCACCTAATTATTCATATAAGCGCCCTTATATACTTTATTTTTCTCGTTTGCTCCCAATTCCTTTCATTTTTCCCCTTTATGACCCTATTTCGCCCATATTCGCCCCTACTTAACCCCTCTCTTACCCATATTTGGCCTTTTCTTCCCTGCATTTCACCCGTATTTTACCCCTTTTTTGGCCCTTTCCTCCCCTTTGTGCTCGTAATTCTCTTATTGACACTAATTTGCCTAAATTCGCACTTATTTCCACTTATTTATAGCTATATGCGGCTCCATTTACCTTTATTTACCTGGTTTGCCCCTAATTTCCCTTATTCGGCCTCTTCATGCCCCTATTTCACCCATATTTAACCATTACCTACCCCTCTCTTATTCATATTTGGCCTTTTCGGCCCTGCATTTCACTCATTTTGTGGACCTTTTCGCCAGCCGGGGGGGGGAGAGGGGGGGAAACCCCCAAAACCCCCTATAAAAAAATAAAAAAATTGTTTATATAATGCATGTAATGCATATAATGCATAAAGTACATATATTACATTTACTATATAATAACTATTTCAGTGCTATACACATATCTACTACAATACGTGATTTATATGCTAAATACATGTTATACCACCAAAATATAGTACGTACATTAGTACAGTACGTATAAACATAATATAAAGTCTATATACAGTACGTACTTTATAGAGTCCATCCGGGGGGGGGGAGAGGGGGGGGAAACAAAAGCAGCTATATAAGTAAATTAAAATTTACTAAAAAAAGCTGTGACGGCAAGATCTTTATGGCGGAGCTACGGAGATATCAAGGAAGATTCCTGTCTAATATTTCACTTTCTCTATGGAAACAGAGAGGTATGTCCTCAATTAGATAGGATTCTCCCATGATACTTGCGTAGCTCAGTCATTGAGCCCGATTATAATTTTGTGATTTTTTAGTGTTTTCTCATAGTCATTTTTACTGGTTTTTATGCGTGAATATGAATCAACTCTTCAATCACCTGTAGCAAAAGTTTGCGATATGCGCCCCATCTCCTCAGTGGCAACTTGGGGGGGGGGGGGGGGGGGGGGTAAAAATAACGACTATGATGACTACATGACTATTCCAAAAATGACCATAGCCGTAGTTGGCCAACTTTGTTCATTCTTCCCTTGAACACCAACATTTTCCTTAAAATGGAATTTTAAGGTATTTTCTAGAAAATATGGACAAATTTCTGACCTTGAACTCACCCCCCCCCCCTTTGTGGGCAACTTTCAGCTGCCTGACGTCTCCCCCTCTCGAAAAATGTATGACTACACCACTGGTTCCTCTAGTAAAAATGGACCTGTATGATGGTCCCATCAAATGCCAGTATATGTCAGTATAATTTACACTGATATCACATTGACCTTATTTTGACGTCAGTTTAATATCGATGTGATGAAAGTGTAAGTTATGCTGACATCCGATGAACATAAGGTTTTTGAGACCGACCCTCTATTACAATCAGATAGAATATATGAGTACATATGTACAAACAGGGTGTCCCAGACCACCCGTCCCACCCCTTTTATCTCAAGAACTACTGAGAGTTGAGATCCGAAACCAAACAGTCACGCCGGAAAATGACCCCCAAAGAATCCATTTTTGATATTTTCAAAAGCTTCCGAGCCTCCCTTGGGGGCTAATAGGGGGGGCTCAAACACATTTTTCTTGTTTACTCGACCAAAGGTTCAATAAAAGTATGAAAACAAGTCCAGATCCTGTTAGAAGAGACACTTTTCGACATTTTTACCACTATAATTTTTTTCCGAAAACCCCCAATTTTTTGAGCTACAGGGGCTTTTTGGAAAAAATTTTGAACCGGCCCTTGTGACTATCCTGTTCCGAAAATCTTTACAGACTCTAAAAGAACAGACCAAGACCTTTCGATTGATGTGCCACGTGTTACCTTTAAGTGAAAAAATAAGGTGTTTTTCTCGCCAAATCAAACATGTTTGGCTTAACTGGCTCTAATCATTGGCACTCGCCAATCCTGCTATTGAAGCCGAACATTTTTAATTTGGCATAAAAAGACGACTTTTTGGTTTCAGATCTAAACTCTCAGCCGTCCACTAGATAAAACGGGTGGACGGGTGGTCTGGGACACCCGGTATAATGGAGATCACGCACTATCTATTATCTTGCCCATGTAAGAGCGCGGTGGCAATTATTTTTTTTTTTTCGGGGTCTCAACAAAACACGGCAAACATGGACCATATACGTTGACTATGATGAGCAAAGGTGTTGAGGATTTTGCCTATAATGAGACCGAAGCTTCAAAGTTGCATCATAGTCAACGTATGTCGTATGGTCCGTGTTGGATGGTGCACCCTCATACTCTCAATGTTATTCCTGTTGAGTTCCGAAAAAAGAAAAAAGTCAGCCACCGCGCACACGACTGGTGCGTGGTATCTGTTATGCATTATACAGGGTGTCCCAAAATTGATAGTAAATATTTTTACCACGTATTTTTGGGGCCAAAATAAGATTTTTTTTCCTATGAACACGTGTCCGAAAATGCCCCCCCTCGGAGCTACAGCCCCTCAAAGTTTTGAAAAAACATCAGTTTTTCTTCGATTCTAGCAACGGATCTCCGTAAAAATGAATGAAAATTGGTTTCCAAGGGTAATTTTAGGCGTTCTTTCCGATTCCGGAGTCGAAAATTTCCGAAAGGGTCAAGAAAGGGGGGTTTGAGGGGGGTTCAAATTTTAAATTGAATAATTTTTTAGTGCTCCGTAAGAAAATGAGAAAAATAACAAATGAATCTAATGGAACAAAACAAAAAGAACATTTTTGATCTCTTGTGTTTTTTTCATAAGACGCTGTGTTTTTTTCATAAGACGCACGGAAAATGAGTAAAATCGATTTTTCGCCGGGAGCGCACAGCCCCATAGCGCTGTTTCAGTACCGCGTTGCGTCGAGTCGATCGTTGAGTCAGTTGAGTGCACAGAGCAGCGCTATCGGGCTGTGCGCTCCCGGCGAAAAATCGATTTTACTCGTTTTTTGTGCGTCTTATGAAAAAAACACAAGAGATCAAAAATGTTCCTTTTGTTTTGTTTCATTAGATTCTTTTGTTATTTTTCTCATTCTCTTACGGAGCACTAAAAAACTATTCAATTTAAAATTTGAACCCCCCTCAAACCCCCCTTTCTTGACCCTTCCTGAAATTTTCGACTCCGGAATCGGAAAGAACGCCTAAAATTACCCTTGGAAACCAATTTTCATTCATTTTTACGGAGATCCGTTGCTAGAATCGAAGAAAAACTGATGTTTTTTCAAAACTTTGGGGGGCTGTAGCTCCGAGGGGGGGCATTTTCGGACACGTGTTCATAGGAGAAAAAAGTCTTATTTTGGCCCCAAAAATACGTGGTAAAAATATTTACTATCAATTTTGGGACACCCTGTATATAACTTCAACATAATCAGTACTTACCCGTGAATCATTATTTCTCACGGGTTTCAAAATTTCCTCTTGACTCTTGATCCATCCTCTTATGATTTCCTTTCACAAATAATTATATAAATCGTCGGCATTACATAACAGTAGCGACTCGTGCAATTTGGCTACCTTGCTATTTTTTATGTTTATTTTTTTCATTTAGACTGAGGTAAAATAATCGATTCTTGAGGAGGTTGACAGCCTCCTGGAGAATCGATTGTTTCACATAAGTTGCCAAATTTCGCGAGCCGCCACTGTTACATAACTATTTACATTATACGCAGGTTTTGATGCCAAACACTTCAATTCTTAAAATCGTAATTTTCAAGTGTTCTATTAATCATTGATTCATTTTTAGAAGTTCACATTACTGTCGACTCTCGTGTGAATGGACAAAAAAGCAGTCAAAAGTTGTTTTGAATGAAATCCAAGTCGACAGGCTGCGGATCCTTGAAACTGTAGGATTTTGAACGAACTGAACTAAAGTGAAAAATGGTTATCGGCGAAGATTAGTCATACGTTGCCGTCGAAGTCTATTAAAAACTTGGATTAAATTTGATTCTATCGGCGGGAGAGTCTAGAATAATCACGTTGTAGTTAAATCTGTTAAAAGCTTGGAATACATTCGATTCTATCGGAGCAGGGGCGCCTATAGAAAAATTGCGGGGGGCAGGGGTGTCGAGCCTCAATGTAAGGTCTAGCGGGCATCCCCCCCCCTTACGAAAAAGAAAAAAATTGGTTTCTCTTCCAAATGGTACAATTTTAAGCTATTGACTAACCAAACCTAATGCAGCTGCAGCTGGCGGATTAAACTATGGCACCTAAACGTTAAGAAGGGAAATTCGTGTATACTTATAATTAATAACTTACTTTGAATACTTACAACTTTTGTTCCATATCCGTCACTGAATGATAATAGCTGTATTACATCTGAAAAATGAAATACGTTTCAATGTAATAATAAGAGTTCGTATGATGTGTGTCTATAAATAATTTAAAATATACCAATATTTAAATAAATGTTAATAATAAAATAAGTATTAAATTAATATTGTTGTTCAATGGCGTGGATAGGGACCCCGCGAGGAGGGGAGGGGGTCATCGAGAGGGGCCCTAAAGCCCAATGACAGGGAAAAATTGAAGAAATTATATTTTTCTCAATTGATAAAATAGCACTTCTTTCGTTTTTTGTGAATATATTTGAAAAATAATGATCATAGAGTACTTAATTGAGAGTCCTCTATGGGGCCCCCTTAAGTATATTTTACTTGCGTACGTTTGAATTTGAAAAAAATGAAGAATTTGTCAGAGTCACCTGATGGAAGTTCTACATAGAAAGTTCCAACAGGACTCTTTATGCGTAAGAAAAAAGACGATCGCATGAAAGGTTTCGAAGGTTTTCACCCACTTTTACATTAGTTTATCTTTTTTTCTTTCCATTTGTAAAAAAGCACTGTTTAATATTAAGCGCTTCCTACAAAATTACCCAAAAAATTAGTCATGAATTTTTGAAGTTCTTTGTTCGTAACAAAAAACAAACAACGACAACAAAAATTGAGAAGTATGAGCATTGATTCTTTGGAAGTTTTTAATGAATATTGTCTAAAATTGCGTCTTATAAAAACCAAATTTCCAACAATTTCGGGGGAATACCCAGGGCTCCTGATGGTCTTTCGGGGGTGGGAGGTGGGTGGTCCCCAGTCTCCGACCACCACTTGAAGTGACATGAAGAAAAAGAAGGGCTCCAAAAAATATTCGGCGGTGGGCCGCGGAATCTTTATCTACGGCCTACGCCACTGTTCTTGTTTATGGTTTACAAAATTGCAAGATAAGTGTATTAATTAAGTGTTTTCAGCAATTTCTAGAGCGATTTTGGTGGACATTTTTCATCAATGAATTTTCGAGGATCAAAAACTGAGCATCGTTGGAAACATAATAAGAAACAGTTTCCAAGAATATTTCTGACACATTTTCCTCAGAATTAGTTTAACTTTTACTCAGCTTTTCAGACTGAAAATATTTTTTCTTTTTTTTATGAACAGAGAATAAGGGTTGCGTTGATCCGAAAGGCAATGCTGGATAAACTCGATTTCTGGGGCTACGCCTTTTTGTTATTGATGCAACCCTCACAGTTTGCACGCCTTCAATATCGCACTGACTCTTTGAGGCTCAAATACAATGCTAATTTTTACTTTTTTAATTTACAGCAAATTTTCTAGAAAACAATAATAATAATGATAGTAAATAAGAGCTTTCTGATCATACAACCCTTGTCAGCCCAAGATTATTGATAAACGCATGGTACTGATGAGAGGAGGGTGGGGAAGGGGGGCTGGGGGAGGTTGATATAGAAAAAAGAACCCAAGCTGTTTTTTACAATAGAGGCTTATTTCATTTTTGTTTTTTTTTTTAAATTATTATTATTTTTTTTAAACAATTGTATATTTTAAGTGATCGAATAAATCTTACTGAATCTTTTAAGGCTGTATTCATCAAATGATGTATGATACCTTTTTTATTGGATATGTATATTGTATGTCTATTTTTCGAAAAAATTACACTTCAAAAACAATTCAACAAATTGAAAAAAGATTACGAAGTCTTTATCTTTTCTCTTTTTTCTGTTGCTTGACATTAAAATCTGAAGAATTGAACCACTGATTCTCAAATGACTCAAAATTTCCCAAAAAGATGATGCATTGATCCAGTTTCTAATCCAAAGGTCTATTAAGCCTATCATGCCTAATCAAATCACTGAAAGCTCCATTACATCTACAATCAATTATTGTTGTTCATGGAAGGAAGAAAAAAAAGTGAAAATTAGAAAGAAGGTCGGCTTTATTAGTGCCTTGAATTTCATTAAGGTAATAACATTTAATTTAAAAATCGAGGGGTTTTCGCAACAAAACAACTGACCTGGGGTTGTCGATCCTTTTCTCACCTTATGCTTACAAATGTTAAGACTTTTATACATAAATAAGATTATTTATGTGTAATAAAGCTCTTTTATGAGTGATTGAATTCTCCGTTTACTTACCGAGAAAAACAACCAAGAACGAGAAATGGTAAAAGAACATCCTTTCAAAATCCGATTAATTCCAGGAAAAGTCTTTGAGGAACGTTGACTCGAAAGTTTAAAGCTCTTCAGTTTCCGAATACAATTTTGATTGTAGGGATTAGAACTTTCTATTTAAAAAAAAAAAAAAAAAAAAAAAGTTTTTCGCAAAAAAAAAAATAATAAAAAAAAAATAAATAAATAAAATAAATAAATAATAACTGACCTGGGGTTGTTATCAATCCCTTTCTCCCCTTGGACTCACAAATCTTAAGAAACGTATGCATAAATAAGATTATTCAATAACGAGACAGAAATGGGGACAAAGCCAAAAAGGGAAATAAAAATCCGAAACGTTTCGATCAATCACAGGATATCATCATCAGTCGGATGTATAAAAACACACATAAAAAACAAAACAAAAAAATTTGAGTCTGACCCCAATCACATCGGATACAGACTGATCGGAGGTGATTCGGGTCGGACTCACCTTTTTTTGGTTTTGTTTTTTATGTGTGTTTTATACATCCGACTGATGATAATCCTGAGATTGATCGAAACATCTCGAGTTTTTATTTCCTTTTTTTGGCCTAGTTCCCATTTCTGTCTCGTTATTATAGTTATTATGTTCTCGTAAGATTATCTATGTGTTTTAAAGCTCTTTAAAGAGTACTTGAATTCTCCGTTTACTTACCAAGAAAAACAACCAAGAATGAGAAATGGTAAAAAAACATCCTTTCAAAATCCGATTAATTCCAGGAAAAGTCTTTGCAGAAACGTTGACTCGAAAGTTTAAAGCTCTCCAGTTCCCGAATATAATTTTAATTGTAGGGATCAGAACTTTCAACTCCACACTCGAGGCGGTACGACAAACAATAGTGCATTTTATTGAGAGTTGGTCAATCTCGAGCTTTCCTCATGTTCGCTATTGCTCAGCTAGTTCCCACTTCCGGTAATAATAAATGTCATATTCCTTACGGTCTTCGCAGACGAGCAGCAGGTAGACAGGGGAAAAGCTTATCAAAAGGGAAAAAACCCGCCTTGGAGACGCTCGTTGTTCATTATAAACAGTCTAATAATGAATCGTCTGCTCGCGGGGCAATGACTCGTTGATAAGCGGTTGTGTCTGTCAAGTAACCTCCCATATTTTGTTCCTATAATTAAAAAGGGATACTATTAAAAACTAAACGTCACGCACATTTGCACACTTAAAATACGTACCTCCCGCTGTTTAACAATCGCGTATATTATTTTAAAACAGCTCAACGCGCAGTTTAGAGAGACGTTTCCCATTCTGCTCTTTTTAGGTTGATACTGTCAAAGGGAGGGATACTGTGGCCCCTTGCCAAAAAAAAATTGAGCCTCTATCGCCACAATTTTAAAAATCTAGACCCCCTCCCCCTCTCAGATTCATAGGCGGACCGTATCAGGGGCAAAGGGGGCTATAGCCTCCCCCCCACTTTTATTGGGTGGAGGGGCTAGAATCGGGAAAAAGTCATCACTTGCAACTTGAGAAACAAAAAAAAGGGGGGTCATCACTTTTTAGCCCCCCCCCCCTCTTTTTTCGCTCACGGTCCGCCTATGCTCACTGCTCAGACTATCTCGCAAAAAGGCGAAATTTAATCTAGAGCTTATTTGAGATGAAAAGAAAAAAATAAAATGAAACTAAATTCATAATAATAGCAAATCGTGTAATTAAAAATTAAAAGGACTTACATAAAACATCCTTCCGATCAACATCCATAAAAACAAACCCACATACAGGAACGTTTGTGTCTCTAACTAACCATCTAAGGACCGGGTTAGTTCAAAAGAACGCTCCCTGCCACTCTTCTATTCATATGCATTGGGATTAGGGAAGGTAGTTAACTGTTCGTACTCGGGGGAGCTGGAATTGCCTAAACGACAAATTGAAGGCGCCCGACCCCGACTAAACCTTATCTTGTAAGTGTTTTCATCGATAATCGCGTCTATCCGGAATAAAGACTGAAACAATATGAAATAGACTAAAGGAGAAAAACGAGTACACTCTCATAAGCAGTGTTGCCAGATTGGGGTGAAAAACCCGTACTACGGTTACCGTACGCTTTACATTGATTTAAATGGAGGACAATACGGCTTTTTACCCTCGATCTGGCAACACTGCCCATAAGGGCTTATAACATTTTATCTCACAACATAATCAAACAATGTACCTGGATACGGGATCTACAAAGTTACTTCGTGATTTAAAGAGGGCTTCATTTTTAAACAGTCAAAGAAGTGCCAAAAAATTAAAAATTCGAAAATTTGATTTCATCTGCTGTGGGGAAAGAACTTGTTAAATGAATGACTTAAAGCAGAGGCATATTTGCAACGGGTTTGGAGTTTTGGACAAGTAAAGGTGCGCGGTGCCTGCTTTGGAAATGCATCAAAACGTATCGGTGAGGTTAGCAACGAAATCGAAATAACTCTTTATATGCTCTATATCTCTTTGATATTTTTTGAGCGACGCATCATTTCTGAAATACTAAAATGTGAATGTTTCTTGTATTTATTATTTAAGAATCATCATTATTATTATGTTTCTATTTAGTTTTTTTTTCTGACGTGTATTTAAAGCTAAATGGCTCTCATGTACAAAATTAAATAAATAAATAAATAAAATAATAATAAAAAATAAAAAATTAAAAAATAAATAAATAATTAATAAATAAATAAATAAATAAATAAATAAATAAAAGCAAATATATGTTTAACTTTTTTCCGCCTGGTGACGACGCGACGCTTGCTTATCAGTTTGAGTTTTGAGTGAAACGGGTTCCGTAACCCGTGAGTATCCACTCCAGCGCAGCGGACTCTTATGGTATTGTAGTAACTAACAAAAAGTCATGCAGTGCAGGGACCCGATTGTTTTCAATGATTTTGGATGAATATAAGTTCTATAATCTGTTCCCTATTTGACTGCAGATAGCCGAACATATTAAAATGCATAATTGGCAACGTTCGGCCAGGGCCCGAGCTTACCACGCCACTGCCAGCGTATTGTCATCAGACCTATTATAAGACACTTTGTCGGCTCGCACCCTTTTTCAATCCTCATTTTGAGGGGACCGCCCGATTCCCTCCCAGGTGTGAATTAAATAAAAATAAATGGCAACGTCGCAGCAATTTTAACTTGGTGCGACTGATGCCAGTGAGTAGATAAGATACTATTGCGCTGATAACTAACACGCACTAAGCATGTAACCCCGAGCAACTAAATTTTGTCGATACTTGATAGATTTTATAGATTTTTTTTATAGATAGATTTTTTTTTATTTTTTTTTTTTTGAAGAAGCCCCCCACCTCAAATTTGGGCAGAAAAAACAGCCAACTCGACAAAACCGACTGACGCTTGGGAGAGTTTTCACTTGCTGTAAAACTTCCCTTTCTCCCCCCCCCCCCCCCCGGAAGTTTAAGAGTCCTCTTTCACCAACTGGAGCCCAACAGACGATATGGAAGAGAGAAAAAGAAGGAATGATGAAAGAAAGAAGAGTTACATCCATGTCCTTCCAAGATGACTAGATCTGAGATCGTTAAATCTTGTCACCTCGACCGGGATTCGAACTCAGGACCTATAGGTTTTAGTGGCCAGTTGCCCTGACCACCAGACCGCGGATCCAGAGAGGGGGGGCACTTCCTTCCCCCAGAAGCCTCAAATGTTGCCTTTTTCCAACAGAAAACAGAAAATAGCCCAAAATGCTTCAAATGTAAAAGTTCACATGCGTGCCTTCCCCCTCACTAGAGAAAGAGGTTGATCCAGCTCCCATAAGGAATGGGCTATCGGCAAAAAAAATTCATATTTTCTAAATCGATAGAACTCGACAAGACGCGTTCAACGATGACCAGTTTTTTAATTTTGGTCAACTGGTAAGGGGGGGAGGGGGGTCCAAAGTCAAAACCTTCAAAGTCCCATAAATTTCGCCCAAATCAATATTTTCACTTTTACTTTGCGCCAAAAGATTCGTCTTAAAAAGAGCTTTCGATTGATGTGTGTGAAAATTAAATTATACAAATTTTAACTCAATTTTTTTCAATTTTTACAATTTTTCCAACTTGAAATTTTTGGTTTTTTGAGCCTGAAAAATACGCGCAACGGGTTGAGGAGAATAAAAAACTATAAGAATGAAAGTCAAAGCTATGTTCTTTTGAATGGCACAAACCGCGATCCGGGGAAATGCTCCGTTCAAAAGTTATAAGCGCCTAAAGTTGCGCACCTCCGAAATCACGCTGCGTTCAGTGCATGTTTTCAATGGCGCGCGTCACCCTCGCTCACCCGAGATCGGTACGCGCCATTGAAAACATGCACTGAACGCAGCGTGATTTCGGAGGTGCGCAACTTTAGGCGCTTATAACTTTTGAACGGAGCATTTCCCCGGATCGCGGTTTGTGCCATTCAAAAGAACATAGCTTTGACTTTCATTCTTATAGTTTTTTATTCTCCTCAACCCCTTGCGCGTATTTTTCAGGCTCAAAAAACCAAAAATTTCAAGTTGGAAAAATTGTAAAAATTGAAAAAATTGGTTTAAAATTTGTATAATTTAATTTTCACACACATCAATCGAAAGCTCTTTTTAAGACGAATCTTTTGGCGCAAAGTAAAAGTGAAAATATTGATTTGGGCGAAATTTATGGGACTTTGAAGGTTTTGACTTTGGACCCCCCTCCCCCCCTTACCAGTTGACCAAAATTAAAAAACTGGTCATCGTTGAACGCGTCTTGTCGAGTTCTATCGACTCAGAAAATATGAATTTTTTTTGCCGATAGCCCATTCCTTATGGGAGCTGGATCAACCTCTTTTCTGGGTCCGACACTGATCGGCCCTAAATAAGAAGATGCACTGCTTTCCCATTCAAATCCGATCACACTCACCTTTCATTTCATTGATTTATTGATTTTTTTTTTTTTGTTCTTTGTTTTGTTTTGTTTTGTTTTTTTTTTTTTGGCTAATTTATAATTTCGGTGGATTCAAAAATATTCATCCCGAACGTAGAAAACATCAGCGTACAAAAAAAAAAAAAAAAAAAAAAAAAAAAAAAAAAACATGAATGTAAGGCAGGCTTGTGCGATGTCCAGTTTTGTGCATCGAAGTTCGATGTCGAAAAAAAAAATCGAAATTTTATCGATGTATCAAAATTTTAACGATGTATCGAAATTTTATCGATGTATCAAAATTTTAACGATGTATCGAAATTTTATCGATGTATCGAAAGCAATTTTAACAAGTAAAAAATGAGATCTTTTTATGGTTTAAAGATAGTTAAAGAGGTAAAAATTGACTCTTGGGCCTGTTTTTAGTCGAAATATTGATAAGTAACGAGTTTCGGTACATCGATTGAAATCAACAATAGCTTTGAATCCATTCGATGGCAGGAAAACCTCGAAACATCGATCGATACATCGAACGTGTAAGGGCTGCACAAACCATTCTTTTTAATAGGAAAGGAAAGGTTTGTATTAAGTGGGTAAGTAATGAGATACACTTGGATTAAATATTTCCTAGTGTACTTTCTCTCGTTAATAACTTTTTCATGCCGACACACAGTGGAGTGAGTCAATGCGAGAGGCCGGACATGAAGTGGCGCCTTTAAGGGGGTATACCACCCTAATTTTTCGATTTTTTTTTATTTTTTTCCCCCCACCAATTTTGTAGAGGACAATTCAGGGAATACGAGGATATTTTTTTTTTAATTTTTAGGAGGTCGGAAAGTATTTTTAAATTAATTTTAAAGTTTATGAAATTGAGAAAATTGGAAAATTTTTTGGAAAAAAGTTCGGATTTTTCAAATAAATTTTTCGCTTGTTTTTTCAACTTCAAAACAGCTTTTCTCGAGTACTATGATAGCTAGAGACTTCAGTTTTTTTTTTTAAATGTGCAGAATTTCATGCTCTAGGTACTGTTGTATGGATTTGCCCTCAACCTAACATCTCAAATATCTGTTAATGTTTAAAAAAAAAAAAACCATGAAAAAAATGTCACATCGAAGAAACATTAAGAAAAAAATACTTCCTCTCGACAAACAAAACAGTCCATACAAGAGACCCTAGAGGACACTGATACCTTTCATTTGAGACCAAGACCAAGGTGATTGAGCAATTCTAACTCTAAAAAAGCTGTTTGAAAGTTGTCAACGTTTTTTCAGGAAATATTTTTTTTAAGGGGCAGGTATGCAACCAGCTTCACAAAAATTTCAGGATCTCTAATTTACATCAGTATGTGTTACCAAAAAAAATTTAGGGCTCTAAGTCATCAGGAACGATTTTTTTTAATTTGGGTGGTATACCCCCTTAATGGGTCTGTTGCGTACTTTTGCTACATCAATATAACTCATTGTTTCTAATGTAAAATTCGGCAAAAATAACGATGCGCACATTAAAAACTTTCAAAATCCACGCAATAACTCAGGAAATACCTTTCATTTTAAACAACCCGCGCTACACTAGACACTATATCACGGACTTATAACTACATAGATGGAACCATCTCGTTTATGTAAACACGAACAGAACTTACAAACATTTGAATGTTTCTATTAGATGCGTACATTTCTTATATTATTTTGTAATCTTTGATAAACCAAAAAGACCAGACAGCAAATGCAGCCAATAGTTCATGTATTTAGAAGGGAATTCCATGATTTTGTAGTTACGGAGTTGTTCACTTATGCACGGTGGTTCCGTCTATGTAGTGATATACCGGTGCAAATAGTGTCTAGTGTAGCGCGGGCTGTTTGAAATTGAAGTGATTTCCCGAGTTAATGAGTGTATTCTGAACGTTTTTAATGTCCGCATCATTATTTTCGCCGAATTATACATAAGAATCAAGGTCCTATATTGTTGTAGCAAAAGTATGCAACAGACCCATTGTGTATATCTTTGTTACTACGCAACGTAGAAGTTTAAAAGTGGTTTAATTGTAAAACTTACTCCAAAAATCACCCTTTTTAGTTTATTTTTTTAAATTAAAAACATTCAAATTTGCAATTTTAGTCATTTTTTAGTCATATATCTCGAGTCCGACACCTTCACGGACTCGCTCCACTGTGCGACGTCACGCACACGAAGCAAAAGTTTTCATTTTTGCGGCAAAAAAAACAACAAGTTAAAATCGCCTAAAATAATGATCATACTAAAGCTGAACTGATTTTAGACTCTCCGGTTCCATTTTCCACCTTTAAGCGTGCATCAGAAGTAGTCCGAGTGGGGAAAATTTAGTCCCGCAATGTTTCAAACGATTAGTTTACGCAATTTCAACTTTCTGATTTTCGACCGCCAAATGGGTCATATTGGCCTACTGCGCGACGTTTCTAAGTCGATTGAACGAAGAAAGAGAAAGTTGAACTCCGCAATTTGAAGGAAAACTTTCCTGATTCGCTTACCCGTCCACCCAACCCAAGTCCAAATCGCAAAAACAGACAATAATGCGAATTCGGGATTATGAATTGCAAATAAATTTCCCAGACACTTTTATGGCGCCAAGATAGCGAGACAGAGGTAAAAATTTGAAGAGCGCAACTGCCCGTGTTTATCAGAACATGAATATTTTCCCGATTTTTTTATTTTATTTTTATTTTTCTGGCGGAGAAAACCCCAGATAAATATTTTGTAAATTTGCCGGTAATCTAAAACGAGTGCGTGCATTACATTATGTCCTAAGATAACATTAACACCATTGGCTTGTCTCCTTTAAACAACCGTTACATTATTAATTTATACTAATTACCACCAGGGGGAAAAAAACGATGGATAGTTTTCACTCTATTTTATGTTGTCAAAATACTCGCTCTCTTGTAAACGGATGCTTTTAAAAAAAATAAAATTCAAATGCGTGATTTTTGTCAAGCGGGAGTTTTTAGTGATGTTTTAAACGATCTTAGTTGAAATCAGACATATTCCCAGATGGTTTAAAAATAACCAGTTCAATTTAATTAAAAAAGTTGTGTTTTAATTATCTGGCTAGTTGAAATAGCGGACACTAAATAACAAATAAAATATTTCAAATTCATCGTGGGGTTTTGAAAATTGACAGTTCTCATTTTAGAATGAACGCAAACTCGATATTTTCCGTTCATACGTGATTTTTTTTGTGATAAAATGTTTAAAGCATAAAACATGCATCGGGGTTTTTTCCCGATTTATTAATTGTTTTTGTTTATCAGTGAAACCATGCGATTTTCGAACCGGTCTTTTTAAGAATGGTCGGAGAACAACGACAAATCATGCATCATTGAAACCACTTTTTTTTAAATCTTCCTTTCTTTAATCTGTGATCAAATTATACTTTCTGGAACGAATAAAAAGTGTGAACAAATGTGTTGCTCCAAAATGCAATCGGTCTATTGGATAATCTGTTTTGTGCTGATTGGAATTATTGTAAGCTCAAATGCCGAGTCTGAGATGGACGAATTCGATGATGAGCAACTGGAAGACGATATGATAACAGAGCTTGTCAAATATGGAAACAGGTTATTCGGAGAACCGGATAAAAAATCAGGTAAAGTCTAAGTTTTATGTATACTTTGGTACATCATCACCGCAAAGCTTTAAGATTGAGGAAGTGGGCCTTAACGTTTAGAAATCTCCGAACCGGTTAAGCTATAAGGCGCACTGACGCAGTAAAAGGTAAAAGAGTCAGCGCAAAATGGGGAATTTTACCTCGAGTGTGACCTTCGTAGAATTAAGTGTCACCTATAGAGTTTTCCTCCCTTTTTTTCAAAACCTTTGTAATAGTCTTTGCCATAGAGGTGGAAAAGACCGACAGCCAAAAATCACCTCTTTTCAGATTTAGAAGAGATCAGAGGCGGATTGTCGGGTGAGGTACTTATAACAGTCGGGGACAAAAAGAATGTCAGGCGACTCCTTGAGGTAGGCCACTTGCAATGCTTCAATTCATTGAGATATGTATTGCGGGTGGTCTACTTCAAGGAGACGTCTGCAACTCTTTTTGTCTCTGACTGTACGTGCGATGGTGCCCCAACTGTTTCAGAGAAAGTCAGGAAGAGAAACGACAACCATTCTACCCTTTTACTGTTTCGATGACAAATCAAAGTTAACTCGCTTAAATTAACCCCTAACATCCTAAATTATTTAATTTTTTTTTCAACCATTTTCAAAACAACACTGAATAAAGCAACCCCCAAACCTTTAAAAAAATAATAATAATAATAATAATTTTAGAATGCCCAAAAAAGCTAATGCCAAATGACATTAAATCTTTAACATCTGATTGCCAATCTACCACCCCCTAATTTAAAACCCCCCAAAAATTAAAACCACCCTCTAGCTGTAGCCATATGGCTACGCTAGGATGTTAAGGGTTTTAAGTGTGTAGATAGATGTTCCTACCCATCGCTATACTTTCTCAATTTTTTTTATCTTCGTTTGTGAGAAAGGAAAAATTATTATCATTAATAATTAACATGATAACAGTTCACATGATCAGACCTGAACTGCTTTGGAGGACGGATTTAACCCTCACTTGTCAACTCGTTTTCCCTTTCTTTCACGCACCTACCTACATTCGACGAATTAAATTAAGCGATTTAATTGACTTCTTAGATGTTTGTTTCGGGTAGGCAACCTGCAATACTTGTCGCATGATTTAAAGCACTCCGTAGGCGGCCATTATTTAATTTGTTCTTGCGGTTTGTAATTTGTAAATGGTGATCATCAATGGTGGTTGAATTCAACCTACTTACAATGGCGTTGTCGCGCACTTTTGCTAAAAGGCGATCTTGAACCCTTAACTGCACAGTTTTTTTGTTTTTTTGTTTTTTCAACCAAATATTTTTCTGCAGTATATTATGGGGTACTGAAATAGGGGATAATAGCATACTTACAATGGCGTTGTCGCGCACTTTTGCTAAAAGGCGATCTTGAACCCTTAACTGCACAGTTTTTTTGTTTTTTTGTTTTTTCAACCAAATATTTTTCTGCAGTATATTATGGGGTACTGAAATAGGGGATAATAGCATCCCCCCCATTTTTGCCATTATTTTTCATTGAGAAGAGGCTGAAAATGAATTACTCCAGTTGTGACCTAACGTGTATGACTCAATGGGGCTCTTGCAAAGTTTTGCTATAAGCAAATAAATAAACCAATCTTACGTAAAGACCAGAAAAAATCACGAAAATCACTCTAAGCATGTCTAAAATTCAGTAATGAACTCACATATTTGCGATAACGGCAAGTTGGTAATGGCGATTCGACGTAGGTATCATTAAAGATTCCTGTCTACTATAAGTCACTTTCTCTACGGAAACACAGAGATATGCCTCAATTTAGATAGGAACCGCCATTAAGCCCGATTCTGAGAGTGAATTTCGTGATTTTTTAGTGCACTCATCGTCATTTTTACAGGTTTCTATGCAAGAATCAACTCTTCAATCCCATATAGGAAAAGTTTGCAAGAGCCCCATTCCTATACTTACGTTCAAATACACTTTGAATTGATTATTCCAGAACTGTTCTTCCGCAATCATTTAAGGGTAAAGGGTCGATTCAGTGGAAAACACCTAAAAAACCGTTAGTAGCGCTAAAAACTTACTAATTTCACTCTTAAACTCATAAAATGCTTTGAACGAGTGACCGTAATGGTGGTGTTGGGTACTAGGAGATTACCATCTTAATTTTGTCACTCTTAAATCGCCAGTGGCAAAAGTGTGCAACAGACCCATTAAAGTGAGATCTAGATATAAGGGCAATTTAAAGCATTAAAAACCATTTAATTATAAGAATTCGTTCAATTATTAGGAGAAAAACTTCAGAAGTGGAATGCAGCCAGCAACATTAACCCGGAGGAAGTAGGGAACTATGTGGAGGGAGATATTCTTCACCCTCATCCCTCGAGCCGAAACGGATTGCGAGCAGTGACGTCTCGATGGCCGAATGGCGTCATACCGTACGAGATCAATCCTTACGTCAGTGAGTGTAGTATCCATCCTTTGCTGTAAAAACTCTCCGTGTTACATTTAAACAGTGACAGCTCGACGCTCGTACTATTTGGCAACAATGTTAACAATGTTTTTTTTTCTATTTGATTCTATGCAAAACAATCGATTCTATCACCAACAAACGATTGTTATACTATCGACGAATTAAAGATTGTCGCGAGATTTTCATGGTATTAATTTCGCCTTCAAGGTTCCGGTTCGGCCACTCTTCATACTCCTTTGGCCGGGAGAGCCGTTGCAGATCAGTCCCACACTCAAACGCTTAACTGCGACAGTGGTCGCTTTGAGTCCCTTGATGGAAATGTTGCACAGGGAGTACCAGCCCACCCGGATAGGCCATTTTCACGGAAACAACTTTATGGCAAGAAAGTCAGATTGACCCCAAATTTTTCATGTTTGATATTTTCAGAAGCCCCCGACAGTCAGGGATTGGGAGCCGGGGCCGTGGTCAGATCTGAATTTTATGTTCTCCTCGGCAGAAAACTGTGGGAATACTAAAATGAGTTACAATTTATCATTCAAATCCTGAATCCAAAGGCTCTTGCACCAACAGAACTTGATTTCAAAGATTCGGTTTCAAATTATTGCGTTGGGAGCTCCCCAATCAAATTATTTGGTCGTACTTACCCAAAAAATTAGGTACTCCAACCAATAATTGGTAAATGGTAACAATTGTATTGGGTAAGTGCAATCAATAAAATTGTATGTACTGTACCCCTTTAAGTTAGTATCCGGTACTAATTTATCGGTAAAAAGTACCAATTTATTGGTAGGAGTACCTAATTTATGGGTAAGTTCAACCAATAAATTTAATTTGCGCTTCAATAGTATATTTAGAAAGGCGAACCGATTCCTTTTTTCTTCTTTTTTTTCAGTGTATCCCGATCTAAACGCATTATTTCCCAAAATTCCTTCTTGAATAATATTAGTATTTATTATTATTACAGGCACGAAAGATAGATCAATGATCCAATCAGCAATGGCCGACTATCAGAGATTGACTTGTTTGAAATGGGTATCAAGGTCAGGTTCTGACTCAGATTACGTCTACTTCACCAATGGGAATACTGGATGTTGGTCATCTGTCGGCCGAATTGGTGGACGCCAAGAGGTGAGTTTGTGCAGGTTGTGGTTGAATATTTTATCATTAGCTCTTTTCGGTTTTATTGGCAGCCATAGCCGTAGCCAGAAATTTGTCTTCCTCTCTCTTTGACCATTTGAATGCATGTGTTAGAAAAGGACAGATATAGGGGCTGTAATCACGTGGCAGCCCGTATCTTCATCCTTTTCTAACACGAGTGTTCAGATCGGCACTCTCTCTATACTGACAAGGATGATTTACAAAGTAACCAGACAACCAGAGTAGTGATCCACATCCGATGAATGGTACCGCGACACCTGGTGACACCTGGTGACACAAGGTGTCAAATAAGGAAAGTCGTCTCCTATTAGTACCTTCTTTATAGAGTTGTTACAGAATTATTAGATGGTCTCCCTTTATTACTGTGTCCTACGCAACCATTACGCTTGCGCAAATAAGAGCGTTTATTAAGTTTAGGAGTGAATTTTGGAGGTTTTTTGTGCTACCATCGTTGTTTTTTGAGGTTTTTACACCAGAATCAACTATTAAATCGCTTACGGCAAAAGTGATGTGTAACAGCCCCATTTCATCGCATGGATGCATTGCTGGCTGTATACAGTAAAAATTGAAGGTGTGTGCACAAATTTAATGGACCTCTTTCACCCTCTTTTTTAAATTAATTTTTATAAGGGGCGATAGCCCCACCGTCAAGTCTCAATACAGAACGGTAGCTAGCGCGGACCCCTTATACTTACAACAAACATCTTGAAAATGGCCCTCAGCAGGGTTTTGGCATGAGTTCGGTAGATTTTCTCCTTTACCAGACCTCAGAACCCTATAAACCCATATATGGCTGGAACGGGCCCTCAACGATCTAAGGAATGACGTCGGCCTTTTTTGGATTGATGGCCTCGAAAATTTCAAATCTCCAAAAAACTGCGATCAAAAGTTAAAACGGCCATGATCATCGAATCATCACGTTTTCACCCTAACTACTCAACCTAGCGGTTAAACGCTGAAGAAAAACCCCATAAAACCTTACATAGACGGATTCAGAATGCTTTGGTGATGATACTTCCATAGGTTTCAATCCATTTTATTCAAGCATAAGGCTGAAACTTTAGTTGAAAGACGAAAAGTAACCGTCTCTCAGCTCCTCGCCGCGCCGAGTCCAGCCACTCCGAGTCCGCTTGGAATTGAGCGAGGCGAACGCTCATCGTCCGTATATTTACTATGAAAGCGGCCGATTTCAGTACGAAGGATCCGTAGCGCAGTGCAAAAGTGCACGCTCCATACATCCGCGACCCGGGTTCGAGATCCGGACGAGCTACTTCTTTCTACACTTTCAGTCGTGCCTTTTTTATTGTTTCATTCTTACTTTTGACTCTTTACTCATTTATTTCTTACGATAAATTTTGACATGAGTGTCTTGATTTACCTGTTTAGGATAAAAAAAAAAAAAAAAAAAAAAAAATTATTAATGTGCACGTCAACAATTTTCCATAACATGCGAAAACATTGATAGACATGTGTTAGAAAACATGAAATTACATAAACGATCGAATAAATAAAACAAAACGGCCAAGGGAACATACAGATACACAAATTAATGGGCAAACAAATTCGAATTTTAAATTTTCGATTTTTTTTTTTTTTTTTTTTTTTCGAATTTTAAATAGCAAAAACCTTGTCTAAGAAAATAGAGTCAAAACTCAAAAGTAAGAAAACGAGAAAAAAAAGCACGAAAATGCAAGTGGAAAAACAGTATAGGTACCGCGACTCGGACTCGAACCCGGGTCGCGGGCGTACGAGCCAAGTCTTACGCACTGCGCCACAATATGTTTATACAGGCGATTGGGCTTTCATAGTAAGTACATATACGGACGATGCGCGTTCGCCTCGCTCAGTTCCAATTTTTGAAAATTCATAACTCGAAAACGAGAAGGCGTTAGAGAAAAACCTTTTACAGAAGTCATATTGAGACTAACTCAAGCATCCTGCGAAGGTTGATCAAAATCCGTGAGGAGCATCTCGTAGCCTCCCCTTGGGAGTCTCATCGATAAACTAACTTTAAAAATGAGTTTCGCAAATGAAAATAAAATTACAGTAATAATACAGCACACCATTATTGTTTGGACTGTATGACCCATTATGCCAACATTGCCAACCTCTTGGCCAACCTCTAAAACTTTGGTTATGTTTATAATAATAATGTTGCTTTTGGATATTAGCACGTGACTTGATATAAGTTCACGATCCGCTCATAGAGTGAGCCACAAATCACACGCTTCTACAGTGACTAGATAAACCACAGTGTGGTCAATTGCTACGCATCCAAGCCGACCTTACCGCCCATAAGAACGCGTGTAAAACACCCGAGTTTCAAAAAATCGTTAAAAATATAAATCTCGAACCAAATTTGAAAAATAAGGTCTCTATCGAAAGCTTAAAGCGTCAAGACTATGAAACTGAGCTTTAAACTCCAACTTTAGCCCTTATTTTGCCATAATCACTGAATGTAGGGGATCCTTTCGTCTCAGCCGTCAGCGCACAGTGCAGCGACCTGTGGACAAAAGTCAAAAAACCGACCATCTTGAAGGGTTTTTTGGACTTTTCTAATGGAAAGGGGGGTAACCAATGGGTAAGTTTCCGGCATTGGTTTTCTTTAATTGCAAAATCAACGGCTGTGGCGACAATGGGAAGATAAGAGATCGACGCTTCAGATTCGGCGACGCGCATTTGAGTTACGCAGTGGCGCTACCCTAGATGAGTCAGATCACGAAGACAAATGTCGGAATAACAACAACTATGGATCTCTCCACTTTCGATAAGTTATTTCTTCAAGAAAATAAGTTTGTTCACTTATTTAATTGAAATAGTTCGCTTATTAAAGCTATTTTGGAAAAAAAGGTTAAATTGGCCGGATTTTTTAATTATTCAAAATGTTTGGAGACGTGTATAAAAAATATAACGAATTATAACTCCCCCGTTTTCACATATTTTGTAGCCCAAACTATGAGGATTCAGAATAGTTGTTCAGATTTTGCGCAAACTTGCGCATAATCTCACAGCGATAGTTTGAAATGTGCCGGTTTTACCATACTCCCTTAAAATCGTTTTTAACCTGAGCTCATGGTAATATTCATAATTCTTCTGAATTAGTTGGTATAGAGAGCAATAAGGGCTTGAGACCTTAATGAAACAATGAGTTGTAGTAACAAAGTAGTCTTGTATGATTCTATTGCTTAATAATCCCTTTTGTGATTCTCATTTCTTTAAATTGCGAAGTGAATGTTCTTAAATCAGAATAAAGAACTGATAGAAATAAGAGAAGAGGCAGAGTATTTTCTTCGAAACATCTTGGCTAGGTACCTAATAAACAGCCAACTTGAGACTGAAATAATTAATGCTGCATTACAAAACTGAACTTAACGAGTAAATAAAGCAGAATGAACATCTTCAGGATTTAACGATGACATGCTATAATAATTAAGTCACGAATTTACAAGTGTTATATTTTGGCAACTTAGAGGTATTTTTGCAATTGAAAAGGAGGATGCAAAATGGAAAGTATCTATAATATGTTTGACATTTTGATACTTTTAGCATAAATACAGATTAATTTAGAAGAGAATTATTTCACTCTACTGCCTGAGAAAAGGCCGTAAAAAACCCTTTAATTTCATTTGACAATGCATTGCCGCAGTGGTGAAACTCAATAGGTGAAGGTTGAAGTTGTGTGATTACAGTCGCCTCGCCACATACATCCACGTTCGCGCCTCAACCCTCTCGCTACAATTGAATCAATATATATTTATTACATAATTTGTTTCAATATCTTTTGAGGAGGACTAAATTTTACTTTCCTTAATAATTAGAGAAGTCGTTTACGCTTTGTTCACGTTTTTTTAATACTCAACATACCTAGGTATTTTTATCGTTAATTGTTATCAAACTCATTTGGTGAGTTTTTTTTCTGTTTTTTTTGAACTCGTTGTTTTACTACCAATTAAGCTCACATTATGTTTTATCTAATAAATAATCCTGTTGCATCCTCAACAAGGATATCTGATTTTTGATAACTAGTAGTATAGTTTTTATTTGCTTTCAGTCCGACAGAAAAAAGAGAAAAAAAAGAAAAAAAGAAAAAAAAGGGAGTTGCAATTCAACAGTGTTTTCAAGATTAAAGTGGCATGTACATTGGCAGGAGGTACCGTGAGATTTTTCTAGGCCATATGATCATCCCTCTTTCGAGAAAAATAATGTATATATGTGTAGTATATCATTGTCTTAGCCTAAATATATTTTTGATACCATCCCATCAATTTGTCAAGTAAACCGATAGAAAAAAAAGGTATTTTACTATGACAGAAAAAGGCGTCAAAATAATGCTTGTAGATTCTTGGTGATTCTGCGGCCCTCTTGCCCCCCTTCGAGATACCATTCAAAATTGTATTTTTCCCAGTGTTTAGCTTAATAAATTACCTATATTTTGCCCAAGTTTCAAGTCTTTATCTGCTTTCGTTAAAAAGTTATGACTTTTGTCCGTATCTCCCATAAGGTCAAAGCACTGTGCAGCGGCCAGTTTGTTTACATTCTCTGAACTCCTCTCCGCTCACATCCACTCGTTCTTATTTTTTGAAAATCAGGTATTTTACAGGCGTTCTTATTGGCGGACGAGGCCGCTTGGGTGCGTAAACGCCAGCAATTCAGCAACACGACAAAAATGACCACACTGTGGTTTATCTAGTCACTGTACTACACGCTTCACTCTTGTAGAGCTTTTGCTGTCGTCCATTTTACCTGCCTCACAATAATTATGGTACAGTGAGGTATTCTAGGACGTGCTTTTGAGGCAACACGGGGGCGTTGCAGTGGTGCGCCAAGGGGGGGGGGGTGTTCCCTTTCCTCGGGCGGCAATATTAGGGTGAATAAGGAAAAAATAAAAAAAAAGGGTTATCACTAGCAGTGTATTCCCAAAGGCGGTAAAATCAGTGGGTACAAGCATAAAAAACAGTCTTCAATTTCACAATTTTGATGGGCGGTCAAATTGCAATCTTGCTCCCCCTCTCCTACCCCTCCGGAAACCTCGACACGCCCCTGGGAGGCAGCCATGATTTTATTGATGAAAATCTCTTACCGACAATTTCACACGGGCAAGTTTGTTTGCCTCGTTTTTTTTAACATGAAAAGCTAAACAAAAATAAAAAAAAAACAGATCCACCTGTAATTGGTTTTAAACGAAAGTGCTAGTGTTTCAGAGTGGCTCTGTAGGCACAAAATTCTATGTAACTGTTTTGTAAAGAATTTTACGCCATCAAAAAACTGACACCTGACAGAAACAAGCGAAATTTACTCACCTGGACAGTTGTACTAGAATTATGTGTCCAGATAACCACTCTGAAACACTTGCATTTTTGTTTAAACCAATTTCCTCCGAATTAATCATAATTTTGGATGCGTGAGGTTGAAACAAACGAGGGCAAGCAAGCTAGAATCAATCTAATGGTTTGTTTATTTTCTTACCTATTAATACATTTTATTTTGCATGCGCGCTGGCAGAAAAGGGGCAGACCGACCACCCCCCCCCCCCCCCGAAGAATTTGGAAAAAACCGGGTTCCGAGCCAATTTTCTCATTCCGCCCCCGCCCCGTAAGAAAGTTTCCGCAGAGCCCACGTCTCTTCGAATTGTGAGAAACAAAACCCTTTAATTTCTCAGTGCGTGACATTTTTGGGCTTTTTCGTACGGAGACCAAAAATGTTGGT
The DNA here is from genome assembly GCA_011764245.1 of Trialeurodes vaporariorum. Lineage (NCBI taxonomy): Eukaryota > Metazoa > Arthropoda > Insecta > Hemiptera > Aleyrodidae > Trialeurodes > Trialeurodes vaporariorum. Next base: position 69,715,287 of record VMOF01000388.1, read on the forward strand.
CCCTGGATACACCATACATGGTCCGCTAGATGTGTCCCGATCAATCAGAGGCGAGGCCTCATCAAGGTCCACATGGATCTAAATCCTCTTCAAAAATCATGGCGTATTATTAGATGGAAAAATCTTTGATATGACCTTAAAACCCAAAACCCCATGGGTTTAAGGAAAAACCGCCGTCAAGTCTTAACACTAATTGTTTTCACTAAAAAAAAAAAAAAAAAAAAAAAAATAAAAAAATAAAAAAAAATAAAAAGGCAATTTTTCATCGCTGAAATACTTATGATATCTGCTGCGATCAAGTCTCTGGTGTATTTTGATTTTACCTCTTAAAATCGAAGTGCCCATTCAATTTCTCGCCAAAATAAGGATGATATCAACACAGCGATCAAGTCAGTTTAGGTGCGTGTTGTCTCCTAAAATTAGCCTGACACATATGTACAGCTAAAACCCCTTCAATAATATCGATGCAACTGCACCAGCTTTACTTACTTTTGATTACTTACCGCATGTATTGACTTTGATTAGCGGCCAATTAGGCTTGGTAAAAAGAATACTGCTTCTGGCACCAGTTCACTCCGATATTTTATAGGGCAGACGAGGTTCATGGCTCCTTTGACTCCGGGTGTTTTGGCCGAGAAAATTTTCTACAAAAATTTTTTAAGAAAAAAAAAGACTTGAGCCGGCATTTTTTTGCTGCCTTGTAGAAAGTATCCTCTTTCGTGGATTGTTTCATTCACCTGCTCCATTAAAAAAGTAAACACATAATTTCCCAGCCGACCAATAAAAATCAGAAAAGAATAAGAAATAAGCGGTCTCCTAAAGAAGAACGTATTTTTCTTCTTTTCCTAAGTTTTAACTTTCAAAACCACTGATGGTGAATAGTTTTAAAGATGAGCTCATCTATGACTCAAAAAATGTTCCTTACTAAGCTTTGAGCCCTTTACATAAAAAATTCACCGTGAATAGAAAGAGGAGACATCTAATAAGTGGGCAGTTCCAAAGGTATTAGCTTTTGTAAATCCTCATTCAATAAATTGCCCCAATATTTCAACCTCAGACCAGTGGAGATTTCAAGAAAATGGGAGTAAAAAAATGCCGGCTCAAGTCTTTTTTTTTCTTAAAAAATTTTTGTAGAAAATTTTCTCGGCCAAAACACCCGGAGTCAAAGGAGCCATGAACCTCGTCTGCCCTATAAAATATCGGAGTGAACTGGTGCCAGAAGCAGTATTCTTTTTACCAAGCCTAATTGGCCGCTAATCAAAGTCAATACATGCGGTAAGTAATCAAAAGTAAGTAAAGCTGGTGCAGTTGCATCGATATTATTGAGGGGGTTTTAGCTGTACATATGTGTAGTGTACCAATAATGTGTTAAGTTGGTATTGCGATTAGCGCTGCTCTGGTAGCATGACTGCCTGTCAACCTGCCTGTTAATTGTTATAATACATGTCGTATGATTTCGTTCTATCTAGTCTCGTCCTCTTTTATTATCCTTATTAATTCTCTCAAGTATAAGTATCCCTTCATATATCTTTCTCGTTCATTCTTCGGTCACTACATTTTGGCGACGAGGATTAAACCGCGTAAAATATTTTCTCCGTACGCGAAATGCCCGGGTATCTGTTTCGCGAATCGCGTATCAGCCGTTCCGTACTCAGCACGTGGGTGAGATCACTTGAAACTTCGAAATCGAAACCGAAATTCGCACTCCAGCACCAGCATGAATGAAGAACAGTTCAAACAATTCCTGCAAGTCTTCCAAGATGCAATTCGAACAAATCCTGCTCAGATTTCCAGCCAGCCAGTCATTCTTAACTTTGAGCCATTCAGTGCGAAGAGCGAGAAATTCTCCCAGTACAAGGAAAGATTTGACAACTACGCCGCAATTAAAGGTATTACTGATCCTTCTCTTCTTAAAAAAACGTTCCTAAATTGTGTAGGAAGCGACACTTACGAAATTATCAAAGCGATTTCAGCGCCCAAGTCCATTGAGGAGCTTACCTACGTTGAAATAACGGATAACCTCAAAAAGCACTTGTGTCCACCCCCTAACATATTGATCGAACAGCACAGGTTTCTCTGTAGGACGCAAAATGAGAATGAGTCTATTGGACAGTATATTGCTTCTCTGCAAAAGTTTCTTCCAAACTGCGATTTCAAGTGCTCCTGTGGTATCTCAACGGCTGATCAATTTCTCCGAGCACAGTTCATTCGAGGGTTACGCAACTCATCTATCCGTGAAAAACTATTATTAGAGGCAAACCTGACTTTCCAATCAGCGACAAGTAAGGCATTACTGTTAGAATCTTCTTACCGGGATAGCCAAGAAATAAAAAATGTGCTAAACAATGGTTCGTCAGACTCCAGTGTCAATAAAATTTCTAAATCTCATTTGTCTCGAACTAATTCTCAGTCTTCTCAGTCTTCTCAGTATAGGCAGCATAGAAATAGATCATCTACTCCAGTCTCTCATAGAAATTTTAGCCAATCGAGGTCTCACAGTCGATCAAACTCAGCACAGCGATACAATAGAAAACGCTGGATTGATTTCCAAAAATTAGGTATCGCAGATCTCTGCGTAAAATGTGGTAAAAATAACCATCGAAGCAAAGAGTGTCGTGTCAACAGAAATAATCTCAAATGTTCTTCCTGTGGTAATTCCGGTCATGTTGCCAGTGTCTGCATTACAACACTTTTACGCAAAAGTCGTAACCAAAATGTGAACTCGATTGATGCTGAAGACCAGTCATGTAATAATTTTGGAAACCAGTCCTCCGATGATGTTGCTGTATTTAATTCTGTTCATTCCTGTTACCATATGTCTCCTTTTTCAAACTCTGAAGAAACTTGTGATGTTTCCGGGGAAGATGAGAAATACTTTGTCACTGTCTCAATTGAAGGTTGCCCAACCACTTTTGAAGTAGATTCCGGTACTGGCTGTACCCTGCTTCCAGAATCAGAATTTTCGAAACTGAATTCAAATATAGATTTACTTCCCACTTCTCGGAAATTTAAATCGTATGATGGTGGAACTATTGAACCATGTGGGTTTGCAAAAGTCCAGGTAACAGTCAATAATATTTCTTATAAAGTGCCATTATTTGTTGTACCCTCCAACTTCTCTGCTATTCTTGGTCGTGCGTGGATCAGACGATTCAAAATTAACCTTGACGACATAGATAAAGCTAGGCGAAAACCTGTAGTCAAATGCATTTCATCAAAGTCTGAAATTCACAGAGTCACAGTTGCAGAAATAGTGAATGAATTCCCTGAAATTTCCGAACAAAAAATAGGTAAAATCCCAGATGTCCTTTGTTCTCTACCTTTAAAAAATGAGGCAAAACCTAAGTTTATTAAATCAAGAGACCCACCTTACGCCCTCAGAGATGCGGTTGATGTCGAATTATCAGAATTAGAAAAACAAGGAGTAATTACACCCATCGAAAGCAGCGACTGGGGATCTCCTTTAGTGCCAATTCCAAAGGCTGACAATAAAGTAAGGTTATGCGTCGATTATAAAACTACAGTGAATCCACAGTTGTTAGAACACCACTTTCCAATCCCGAAAATTGATGAAATAATCAGTAATCTCAGAAATGCAACAGTTTACTGTAAGCTGGACTTATTCAAAGCGTATTTACACGTAGAAGTCGACAATGATAGTAAAATTATCCAGACAATTTCAACCCACAAAGGGACTTATCTAATGAATCGCCTAGGGCTAGGAATCAAAACAGCTCCAGGACAGTTCAATCAAATTATGCGGAAAATCTTACACGGATTAGTTGGTGTCGACTCTTACTTTGATGACATTGTTATCTATGGAAACGATTATGAAGATTGTAAACGTAATTTAATTGCATGTTTGAAGTGCCTACAAAAGCACAACTTACATCTTAACCTCCCAAAGTGTTTGTTCTTCAAAAGGAAAATTGCATTTCTCGGATTCATAATCGAAGGTCGAAATGTGTATAAAGACCCCACCAAGGTCTCAGCAATCACTGAAGCTCGGCGTCCAACAAATCATAAAGAAGTGAAACAATTTCTAGGAATGGTTACCCATTACTCTCGTTTTATACCAAACGCATCTACTGTTACCTTTCCGATTCGTCAACTTTTGGTAAAAAACCATCCATTCAAATGGACTTGTAATTGCGAGTCAGCGTTCCGCAAGCTAAAGTCAATAATCTCCAATGATACGGTCTTAATATCATATGATCCAAGTCTTCCAGTCAGCGTTGAGTGTGATGCAAGTCCAGTCGGAATCGGCGCAGTTTTGTCACATACTATTAACGGTTGTGAAAGACCAGTTATGTTTGTTTCCAGATCACTGTCTCCGGCAGAAAAAAACTATTCACAACTCGATAGAGAAGCTCTTGCGATAGTTTTTGCTCTGGACAGATTTTTCATGTACATTTATGGACGGAAATTCACCTTAATCTCAGATAATAAACCTTTGGTGCGCATCTTTCATCAACATAATAAATTGCCACCAATGACTGCCGCAAGACTTCTTAGGTATGCAGCGTATCTTTCTATTTTCAATTATGAAATAAAGCATCAGCCCGGTAAATCTAATGAAACCGCCGATTATCTTTCCAGATTTCCTATGGAAACTCAGTCTACCATTGGTAACCAGGCATATTTAGATCTTGAATTAGCATCTTGTCACGAGCATACCATAAACCAGATTTCCAGCTCAGAAATAATCAGTGAAGATATTGCACGAGAAACTCTGAATGATCCGGAATTATCAAGCATCCTCACGGAATTACAGAATAATCCAGACCATCCAGCCTGCCTTGAGTATACTCTGACAGATGGTATCATCTTCAAAGGGAGCCGGATCGTCATTCCAGGTAAACTCCGTCCTAATGTTCTAAAAGAATTACATTCAACCCATAGTGGTATCACAAAGTTAAAACAACTTGCTAGACGTTACGTGTATTGGCCAGCCATTGACAAGGATATCGAGAAATTGGTGCGGTCATGCGAAACTTGTGCTTTAGCGCAAAAATCACCTCAAAAGGTACCGCTTCACCGTTGGGAAACTCCAGATGAAAATTTCAATCGTGTCCATATCGATTATGCGGGTCCTGTGAAAGGACTTCATTATCTAATCCTTGTTGACGCAAAGTCAAAATGGCCAGAAATTAGTGTTATTAAGTCTTCACCAACTACCGATATCACAATTCAACTTTTAGAAGATATTTTTACCATGCATGGATATCCACAAATGCTTGTCTCAGATAATGCTTCCATATTCTCCAAGGAAAATTCAAAATTTACTGAATATTGCAAGAAACGGGGAATTTTCCAGTGCTTCACAGCCCCTGGCCATCCGGCTACGAATGGTCTCGCGGAACGATACGTGCAGATTTTGAAACAAAAACTTCTCAAGATGGCTGATGACCCAGGAACAATTCAGGACAAAGTCAAGCGCATCCTACTTCAATTTCGAGCTACACCCTTAGCGGATGGAAAAAGCCCAGCGGAAAATTATCTTCACCGCCGTATTAGGATACGTTTAGATGCAATTCGTCCGTTCAAGCCTCCAGCAAATCCAATCATCAGTGAATCAGTGAGATCATTAACTATTAATCAGAGAGTCCTAGCTCGTGTCTATTCAGATAATAAACCTAAATGGGAATTTGGAATCATCGTCAAAACATTTGGTCAGTTGCACTATCTAGTGAGACTCCAATCTGGCCGTAGCCTAAAACGCCATATTGATCAGTTAAAAGCTACTCTCTGTGGTAAAAGTTCAAATAATGATCTCATTTCTTAGAAAACTCCAGTCTCTAGTCAATCTCCTCAACATCAGAAACGTGTCTCGTTTGCTACTCAACCGCAAGTGTTTGAATATGTCAAGAATCCCGAACTAGTGGTTCCTGCTAAAAATAGGCATCATAGTGCCTATTCCATGGTACGCCCTCCGGCCAACGTGAGTCAACAAAAACCCAATATTTCTTCTGGTATTCCTGTAACTTTGCCAAGTGTTTCTAATCAATCTAGTCCTCAACTGAGTTTATCCTCAAACTCACAGCATAGTGCATTAAAGCAATTTTCACCGCAACCGAGTACATCTTCAATCTCGCAACAAAGTGCGTCGCAAAACGTTCGATCAAGCCATAAGAATTTAGTCTCTGATCGTGGTTTGCATCGAACGCCAGCCTCAAGACCGGCAAGAAACGTTCGCCTGCCTAGTCACTTAAAAGACTTTCTTACTGACTTTAATGATAAATACTCTTGAAATTTGTATTAATATTCGGAAGTGAGTTTTTTTTTCAAGTTCCTTTTCTTTATTCTCCGAGCAATTAAATTGCTACACCCATCTTTGTAAATATAGGAATCATTAATTCAGTGCATTCGTACAATGAGCTACATTGTTATCTTCCTTATCTAACTTGTAAATATCAAAATAACTTTGTATTTTTTTTCGTGGGGAAGAGTGTAGTGTACCAATAATGTGTTAAGTTGGTATTGCGATTAGCGCTGCTCTGGTAGCATGACTGCCTGTCAACCTGCCTGTTAATTGTTATAATACATGTCGTATGATTTCGTTCTATCTAGTCTCGTCCTCTTTTATTATCCTTATTAATTCTCTCAAGTATAAGTATCCCTTCATATATCTTTCTCGTTCATTCTTCGGTCACTACAATATGTGTCAGGCTAATTTTAGGAGACAACACGCACCTAAACTGACTTGATCGCTGTGTTGATATCATCCTTATTTTGGCGAGAAATTGAATGGGCACTTCGATTTTAAGAGGTAAAATCAAAATACACCAGAGACTTGATCGCAGCAGATATCATAAGTATTTCAGCGATGAAAAATTGCCTTTTTATTTTTTTTTATTTTTTTTATTTTATTTTATTTTTTTTTAGTGAAAACAATTAGTGTTAAGACTTGACGGCGGTTTTTCCTTAAACCCATGGGGTTTTGGGTTTTAATAAGAAATTAGGCGAAAAATTAAGGACCCCGTATTTTTTCTTTTTTAAATTTGAGCACTGGAAAGCCGAGAAAAATTGGTTTGAACTTTGACGTAATTGAAGTTCCGAAAATGAGGTGTCCTATGACGTCATAGGACACCAATCCCCATTTAAATACGTGTATTATTACTGATTTGAGTAAAGCGGAGTTTCTCTGCAACCGCTAGTCCAAAATGAAAAACAAAAACAGCTCTGGCATCAGCTCACTGAGCACTTCCATTTTTCGAACAAATTCATTCAATTTTCAGACCCATGAAATACATCTATTATTGACGATCACAAGGTAGAAAGAAGTACATGATCACTCAAGATAATTATGTATTTACCTCTGATAAACCGACATTCCTTTGCCGGATTTCAGATCAATCTCCAAAGCCCTGGATGCACGTACACCCGAGGGACAATAGTGCATGAGATGATGCACGCAGTTGGATTCATGCATGAGCAGAATCGGCCAGAGAGAGATAACTTTGTCAACATCCGTTATGAAAATATTGAAACAGGTAATAAAGTAAAATACAGTTGTATGGGGATAGAAAAGCAATGCTGTCATTTTCTATATATTTATTAAATAATTTTATTTTTTTATTTTTTTTATCCATCTATTTATGTATTTATGTATTTGTGGTATTCTAACAATAATATCCATCGGCGATTCTATCGGTTGAAACAAAGATTATTACATGAATTAGTCCAGAAGAATCTAAATGGCTATGCAGTGGCGCACCGAGAAATTTGGCTGGGGGGGGGGGGTCGGTATGACTCAAACTCCGGGGGGTCTGGGGGGTTTGGAATACCCCTCAGGACAAGCGGGGGGTCCGGGGGCCCTCCCCCGGAAAAAATTTCAATTTTCCTTACCTTCAATTTGAATTTTACGGTACTTTCATGTACAGTAAAATTGAAATGCTCAAACATATTTTCGATTTTGCTGCATAAAATCTTTGCTCTTGACTCATAATTGGAGGGAGAAGAATCAAGTGGAATGTGGTTGAAGGAGCCATGGAATATTCACCGAGGGGTTCACCGAGAGGGGGGGGTGGGGTCCGCGGGCTCTCCCCCGGAAATATTTTCAACTTTCCTGACCTTCAAATTGAATTTTACGGTACTTTCATGTACAGTAAAATTGAAATGCTCAAATATATTTTCGATTTTGTCTGGATGAAATTGTTGCTCTCGACTCATGATAATTGGAGGGAGAAGAGTCAAAAGGAATGTGGATGAAGGAGCCATGGAATATTCACGGAGGGGTTTCACCGAGGGGTTTAATTTGATCCCCCCCGCCATAGTGAATAACTCTTAAGCAAATGCGGATAATATGGAATTTTGTTCACCGTGAACCCTCTTCCTAGATGATCACGATTTTTTTTCTTTCTCTTTCTTCTATTTGTAAAGGAACCACATGCTCTCTCTCTCTCTCTCTCTCTCTCTCTCTCTCTCTCTCTCTCTCTCTCTCTCTCTCTCTCTCTCTCTCTCTCTCTCTCTCTCTCTCTCTCCCTCCTTTTTTAAGGCTTGGGGGGGGGGGGGGGGTTAACCCTAACCCCCCCCCCCCCTTCGGTGCGCCACTGTGGCTATAAATCACCCAGAAAGAGGACATTTTGAAAAGTGACTCAAGGCACCATCTAGTGGATTGAAGCATTCCAACATTCGCCTAGAATCACCTTCAATAAAACGATTCCATAAGAGCCTGCATAAAAAGACCGTATATTAATAACTTTTCGCGCCATCATTTAGGTCTATATTAAGGCTTTTATGGAGATCTTGGAAACACTGCGAGGGCGGATGAAGTCTTCGTGAATATTATATAAGAATATTCAGAGTGATGTCATTATTAAATATGGTATCGGTTCAGAAATAACTTAATTTTTCTTATCGGAGTCCAATTTATTTCCTCTGCCGTTTTTGTTAGAAAATATAACCTCTCAAGGACCTATAAATATTATATCAGAACGAGTGAGGAGCGGCTGCCTTGCGACCACTTATTTTAATGTTTGTTAGTAATTAATTATAATAATGTAAGTTAAAAGCTTTTTTGTTTATATTATATATATGAGTGTAAGTTTAACGCACTGCTATTTGAATTGCATTAGACAACGAAATAAATCAATTATTTACGTCTTAATTTTCACCAGAAAAAAATTACACCACCTAAACATCCAAGAACAGAGACGGTTTAGTTGCAATATCAACCGTCTACAAAGACGACCCAGTCGGTACTTATCGCACATTTTCGATGCCAACATTTAAAGATTTTCGCATTTTGCGAACACCGAGTTATCCTTTTGAATCCATTATAGTTTTGCTGGTTTGCCGACCCCCCCCCCCCCCCCCCCACCCTAGCTCTATCGGTAGAGGCGTCAACTATAAAAATAGGTCAAACGGTAGAGGCAGAACCACTGTCTTAAATTTGAACCTGAAAAATTAAGTTATCTTGAACTATGAGGAGGGTGTAAAGCCCCTCGGCCAAAAATGATGCAACAAAATCATTAATATAGAAAAGAAAGCAGAATCAAACGATTGAAAAGCGATCGAATCGGACCGGAAGCTCCCGAGAAATGCGGCTTTTAACATAAAAACTGGATACTTTTATGGAGGCGAGGAGTCCTATCAAAATCAAAATCTTCCCGCCCGCTAACACTGGCAGATCCAGCCCTTGCGAACGGGGGGGGGGGGCGAACTATGGATTTATGCCTCTTAGTGACCCCCTTTTCTTTTTTTCGCTCTAGCTTTCCGACTTCCTCTCCCCTCTTTTTAGGCTTAAGGGGGAAGGGGTGGTCGTCCCCTTCGCCTCCCCCCTGTATCCGCCAATGGATGAGTCATGTGCTGCTATGAGTGAAACGGCCCGATTGCAAAAGATATCTATTAAGACCCTTGAGGGCGATCGACTCCATTGTCCAAGATGAATAAACAGAGGGGTCACAAGCGAGGTTTTAGAGACATCGCCTTTTTGCCCATGTTATGAGTCATGTACTGCTATGGGTGAAACGGCCCCATTGCAAAAGATATGAAAACCCTTGAGGGCGATCGACTCCATTTTCCAAGCTGAATTGATAGAGCGGTCACAAGCGTGGTTTTGTTGACATCGCCTTTTTGTCCATGTGATGAGTCCAGTGGCGATTCCAGCCCTTGCGAACGGGGGGGGGGCGAACTTGGGATTTTCGCTACTTATAGTCACCCCCTTTTTTTCGCTTATGCTTTCTCCCTGCCTCTTCCCTCTTTTCCCAATTTTTGGGCTGAACCGGGGGGGGGGGAGGTCGATCGCTCATTGCCTACACTTTTGGTCCAATAAATGTTTCCAGTAAACCCAAAATTTGTGGGGTTATGGGCTTTTTTTTGGGGGGGGGGGATTTTCAATCGGCCACTGTGACCACAATATTCAATGTTTATCAAAAAAGTAAAAAGCATCCAAAAGAAGAGGTGAAGACATTTTGATCTATGTGCCACATTATACCTAAAAGTAAAAAATTAAGGGCGCCCCTGGAATCCAAAATTTATGGGGCCTCTGGGCCCCCCACGTAAAAAAAGTCAAATAGCAAGGTATGGCTTATGATACATTGATCGAACCCTTAAAGGGTATAAAATGGTGCAATCCAAAATCTTTTAAGATCATTCCTCTCAAAATGGCGGCCATTTGAAAATTATGAGTTCTCAAAGGTAAGTCCTGGGAAAAATGTACAAGGCTGAATGACAAATGGATTGAAAGGCCTTAAAAAAAGCAAACGAACGGGGCAAACCACAGATCAGTCCGCCTCTTGAATCGAAAGTTAAGAACGATTGAAATGTAAAGGGCTCAATAATCTCTATTTAAGGCTATTGAAATTTCAGCTAGTTTCAGCTCTCAGCTCCGAGCCGTTCTCGAGAAAAAGTACACAGACAGGTGGTCTGGGACACCCTGTATATTAATAATGACCAGACCATGCTCTGTTTAGGCCTCGATTTATTTTTAATCACACAAGCTTCAATCTGGCAATCGTGCTCTTTTGTCATTTAAATCCATGTAAAAAGATCGATACCACGTGAGGCACGACGTCTCACCTAATAATCGATCTTTTTACACAGTTTTAAATGGAGAGAATCCGTTGTTGCCAAACCACACGAGCTGCCACTGCACACAAGCATACAAGTGTTGTGATGTGTAATGTGTATTGTGTAGTGTAGAGGTTGAACTTATTTTACTCCAGATAGGTATACCTAGAGCACACGTCGCTTTTCGGAATCACTTTCACGTAGGACAGGTATTGCCTGCCCTCTCTTATCAGGTATAATGTAACTTGCCAAAACAAAAGAAAAAAAAACTTTTATTTCATGGTTGACATGATAATGTCGAGTATCTGGTGAGGTGTGTCATGCACTTTGAACTTTGAATTGCAATTTTTTTTTGGGGGATGCCAAGGAGGTTGGCATAGGTTTCAGGTTAAACTTAGAGTTTGCTCCCAAGTTTTTTTTTTTTTTTTTTTTTTTTTTTTTTTTTTTTTTTTTCTGTAAGCTACGATTTGCCCATTCTACCTTCATCTTAGGCTTCCCTTTGAACGCCTTTTCTGGGTTAATGATTAAATTTCAAGACTTTATGATGCTTTCAATGTGTTTTTTCCTCGATTTAACCAAAGAATCGACCCTCCATTATGCTGCAGTAAAAGTTTGCAACAGACTCATTCAAATGAAAATAGTCGCATTCTATTTAAAGGAGACTTCTATTATTTGACTTGAATCTTGTTTTTTGTGTCATTGCAGGTCGAGAAAATAACTTCGACAAAGCTGCCACCTCTGCGGTCGACTCTCTAGGGGTTGGATACGATTACGGAAGTGTCATGCACTACTCATCGAACGCCTTCTCTCGAAATGGTCAACCAACGATCCAAGCTAGGGTAAGCAGTTTGTACTACTACCCACTGTATGGCATAGTGCATTAGGGTAACTATCTGACCAAACCCACTTATTGTATTCATCGGCTTACTTCCGACTAATAGACAGGTTTAGTGATGACTTGGTGATTGACGTCGTCCGGCTATGAGCGTTCCAAGCAAAGGCAAACTGTCTCTCTTGCTCTCACGTAACCCCTATGTGCTGTCATCTCAATCTAATTTCAAAAATCGTCCTTAGAGCAGTAGCGCACCAAGAGTTTCTTCATCTCTCTCTTTTCTCCATTGAGAAACGTATGTTAGACAAGGATGGACAAGGGGATGGAACCCCCTCCTTCTGTCCTTTTCCTACTCATACATTCAAATGGGAAATGAGAGAGATGGAAGATATCCTGGTTGCGCCAGTGCAGGACATATTTTGTGAAATTCTTTGGCAGAAATGAATTCCTCGAGGCATTTTATTACGATTTTGGTACTAATATGTATGTAGTGAAACAAGGCCCTGTATACGAATTTCGAAACTCGAAAGAGATGGGTATACATGGGGGTCACGGGAGAGCGAGTGAGATAGTTTGGAACGCTACGCGAGTCTTGTCTTAACCGATTGCGACCGAGAGTACGTTGTTGTGATTATTATGGCTAACCGTTGACTTCGCACTAAAACTGTCTATAATATTGCATGTTCTATTAGAATCCATCAAAATGTCGGCTTGTTATTCCTCATTTTATGCTGTTTGATTCTTTAGCGGGGAAATGTTGCACAATAATCTAGTAACATTCTCATAATAATTCTAATTGGGACATTGCGCTAAACACCAAAATACCAGCAAATTTAAAAAAAAATTAAAAACGCGATATGCATAGCCATATGTTTATGTTTACAAAACTTTAATAAATTTCCAAAAGCTTTCCGTGGCCTTGCACTCATCATCAGAGCCTAATGAAACTAATAGCAAGTCACAAGCAATAAAATGGGTAAAAGCAAGGCGCAAAATAAAAAAGTAGTCAACTGTACACAATATACACAAACACATGCTTACAGAAGTATAAAAGACAAAAGTAAAAGCGTACTACAAAGCATTTTTAAGATAAAAAAACATAACAATCAGTAGGTAGGACAAAATATAATGTGTAGTTACAATTGTGAGAAAGCATTAATAATATAACCTAAACTACTTTACAAAGTTTACTTGCTATAATTTTCTTACACCAATGATTGAATTAACTTTTCTCTCTACCTTTCTTCCTCCCGTCTCTCCATCTTATAATATTTCTTTCTTCAATATCACTTCAGCTCACAAACAGTGGTATCGTATGCAATCTGGCAATGCTGCATTTCGTCCATTTAAACCCATGTAAAATGTTGATTCAAGGGAGTCCTCTGAGCACTTCCAGTGTTTCGACCTTTTTAACGGATTTAAAAAATGGACGAAATCCCATGTTGCTGGATAATACACTACGCCACTACTTTTGGTTTCTATCGGTGCGGGTTGTTGCCAGAATACTATTTATACATACCTATATGCAATCAATTGACAAGTTTTCTAAGTCACCGGCCCTGATGCAAAGTTAGTCAAAATTAGTGCATTTAAGTACGAGTTGAAACTATAACTTTATCAAAATTCTTTTCGGCCAACTAGCTTTGGTAAATTCTCGTTGAATAACTGATCCGGCAGAGAGAGGTATGAAGACATAAAAAGATCTGAAGCAGAGGCGGCTCGTGCGATTTGGCAACAGTGGTTCCCCTCCATTTCAATCTATGTAAAACAATCGATTGCAGGTGAATCGCTGCTTCACTGTTAAATCGATTGTTTAACATAGAATCAAATGGAGGGAAAACATTGTTGCCAAATAGCACGGGCCGCCGCTGATCTGAAGCACGATTTTCTTACCTGCAAATTCTCCGAGAGATCCTCGCCTCAAAATACTTATTTTCCGTTCACTCGCAATATTTTAAAACCATTCTTTCTGTATTCTGATTTTCGCTTTCATCTCATGCTGTTGATCCAAGCTAGTTCACGTTAATCACAATTAGCCCGACGAAAGTGAACGTAGTGAGCAAACTGCCTTTCTGTCTTCCACCAGAAACTTTTTTCCATCGATTCGGGGGGGGGGGCATCATTTGTAATCTCAAAACTATCCTATGCGCAAGATTAATATGTGAAAAGAAAGTATCAGTTCGACCACACAAGTCTTATCAATTGTCAAGGACTGATAGTTGCAGAAACACTGTAACCTTGAGATGAATAATATTTTCCAGAATAAAAGACTGATTTTCCTTTGTGTGCTTTCCTAACTATCAAAGACTTGTATCCTGCGAACTGCCCAAGCTTGTTGTTGATAAAGAATATTTTCATGACCATATCATATTTTATACTTTACATCACATCCTATGCGGATGCAGTTCAGGGTATGTTGCGTACTTTAGCTGCTCAGCAATATGACAAATTGATTCTAACGTTAAATTCGGCGAAAATAACGACGTGCACATTAAAAACTTCCGAAATCCACTCATTAACTCAGTTAATCATTTTCATTTCAAACAACCCGCGCGTTACACTAAATACTATTATCACAGCCTTACAACTACATAGACGGGACCTCCGCGTTTATTTGTAAACATCAACTTAATTTACAAACATTTGAATTTTTCGTTTAGATACATAAAATTCTAGCATTATTTTGTAATCTTTGATAAACTAGAAAATACCAGACAGCAAATGCAGCCAATATTTCACGTATTTAGATGGAAATCCCATCCTTTTGTGGTTTCGACGTTGTTTACTTATACACGATTAACAGTGATTCCGTCCAGTGATGGGAAGAAATCATTTTTTGAATAACCATGAATAATTAACTAAAATTATTCGCATCATTCCCATTTTACTCCTATATTAGTTAATCGAAGTTTTGACACGACCAGCATATTTATGCTGTCATAAGATGAATGCCTGGTATTGTTAAAACTTTAATTTACTAATAGGAATAATATGAGAATAATGCGAATAATTTTAGTTAATTATTCATGGTTATTCAAAAAATGATTTTGCCCATCACTGATTCCGTCTATGTTGTAGTATGTGCCGGTGCAAACAGCGTCTAGTGTAGCGTGGGATGTTTGAACTTGAAGTGATTTCCAGAGTTAACAAGTGGTTTTAGAACGAGAACGTTTTTAATAAGCGTATCGTCATTTTTACCGAATTTATTTTACGTAAGAATCAAGGTTCTATATATTGCTGTAGCAAAAGTACTTACGCAACAGACTTATTTATTCGTGAAACGACTTATTCATTCGTGAAACAATAATAACCGAGACCACTTTTTATTTTGTTACTTTGTATGTTTTTCAGTCGACTGGAGTTCAGATGGGACAGCGAGAAGGTTTAAGCGAGCGGGATATCAAGAAGATCCGTCGAATGTACGCATGTGACGAAGGAGGTGGAGGGGGAGGGGGAGGGGGAGGGGGAGGAGGCGGTGGCTCAGGAGGAGGCGGAAATACAGGAGGCGGTGGCGGGAATGGTGGCGGAAGTAAACCATCCCCGACGAAAAAACCGAAGAAGAAGAAACCGAAGAAGAAAAAACCAACGGAGGAAATTTAATACTCAAATTAAAAAATAAATCTTTCAAATGTCCACGTCCATGCTGCTCAGTTGCAGCTCATGCAATTGAGCTGTTGCAATTAACTTTTGCTATAGGCTTATTAATAGTTGATCATGGGGTGAAATCCTGTAAAAATGACGAAAAACTTACTATAAAATCACAAAATCCACTCCCAAACTCATAAAATGCTTTCAAACGCGAGACCGTACCTATAAGATCTTATGGCAATGGAGCTGTTGCAAACTTTTGCTACAGGCTTATTAATAGTTGATTAAGTGGTAATGCCCTGTAAAAATAACGATTAGCGCACTAAAAAATCACGAAATCCACTCCTAAACTCACAAAATGCTTTTAAATGCGAGACCGTAATGGCGGCTGAGGCCGTGGTTTTCTTATGGCAATTGTATGCTTCTTCTTCTTCTTCTTGTGTGGTGTTGCGAGAACACCGCGTGTAGATGGCGCTGATTGAAGATAGGGAACCCCAATAAAAACCGCGGCCCCGGCCGCCATAATGGTCTCGCGTTTAAAAGCATTTTGTGAGTTAAGGAGTGGATTTCGTGATTTTTTAGTGCGCTAATCGTTATTTTTACAGGGTACTACCCCATTATCAACTATTAATAAGCCTGTAGAAAAGTTTGCAACAGCTCCATTGTTTGCTTCTTCTTATTCTTGTGTGGTGTCGCGAGAACACCTCGTGAATATAGAGCTTATTAAAATAGGAAAAACCCAATGTAAAAAGCGGTAAACACCGCCATTACCGTCTCGCGTTTGAAAGCATCTTATGAGTTCGGGAGTGAATTTCGTGATTTTTTAGTGTGCTTATCGTTTTTTATAGGGTTTTACCCCTTAATCAACTATTATTAAGCCTGCAGCAAATGTTTGCAACAGCTCCATTTGGCAATCACGCTTTTTGTCATTTAAACTTATGCAAAAGTATCGATATCTATTGGGATGCAATTTCACCTCCTGAAAATCGATTGTTTTACACAGTATTGAATGGAAAGAATACGTTGTTGCCACATTGCAAGAGCCGCCACTGGTGCTACTGTTTTGCGTACATTCAATGGCACTCTACAAGCCATCGGTGATTTAACCGGTTATAGCAATGATTACATATATAATATATCAGTCGAGGAGTATATAACAATGGCTCCTAAAAAATACTCAAATCAGCAATCTGCTTCAACTGATTGAATCACCGGTGAGTTTTACGAGGGTCATCCAAAAAGTAAGTTTATATAGTTAATGTAGATTCAAAACTAAAAAAACTGTAAAAAACGGCAGATCAAATCGGTACAAAGTTCGGCACTCCATTAACACCAAAGTTGAGACCCTCCCAACTGCCTTATTTTAAATGATTTTGGCCGATTTAATTCGAAGAATACTTCTAGTAGTACTTAATACCCATCATATCAGAGCCGTCCCGAGGTGGTGCGGGTGATTCGACCGAACCTACGCAATATGGTCTGAGATCGTCAAAATTGGCCAAAAATCAGCGAATGAATTTATCATCAATTTATCATTTATAAACCAATTAGAATCACTGAAAACACATTCAAAAAGTAATTTTAACTCAGAAGTGTCACTGAAAAGTTTTAAATGAATCTTAAAAGATCAAAAATTATGAATTTTGATGACTTTTCTTCACTGATTTTCGGACCTTTTTTTCGATCTTAGACCATTGTGAGACGCAAAAAGTAAGGATAGAGGTCGTTTCAGAAGTGTAGGCACACCTAGACCGATAATCTTTGGAATTTGTCAACATTATTTCTGATATTACTCGATAAAAATGAATTAAAATGAAATTGAGCGTTCACTTTTCTATGAGGAACACTTTAAAAGCCAAAGAATGAAAGTCGGAGGCATTAAGTTCGGTTTTGATTTGAAGGAATTCAAGTTGAAAACTTGCCAAAGATTATGGTTTAGGTGCGCCTACACTTTTGAAACAAGCTCTACCAAGAATAGGAAAAATGAAGGAAGCGGCGCACAGTGGATCGAGTCAATGGGAAAGGCCGAACAAGACGTGGCGACTTTGAATACGTGTATTCTTGTTAATACGCAACGTAAAAGTGGTTTCATTGGTTTTAATGTAAAATTTCCAACTAGAATAATCCTTTATAGTTTGTTTTTTAACAATATAAAACATTCAAATTAGTATTTTTAGTCGCATATTCCACGTCCGACCCCTCCCATCGACTCGCTCCACTGTGCGGCGGGGAAAACAATTTGAACGGATGGCAATTTTATCAATGCGAGGAAAATCTTTCGTATTAATTATCGCATGCAATTTGTCAGAAGTAGAACGCCCTCAGCTCACGGAGGACCAAGACATAGATGCTTTTGTACAAAATAAGTTTTTGTTTGTTATACCCCACATTTAAACAAATAAAGAATATAAAAAAATATTCCTATCCGACCATGTTTTCGCCCATTCCAAGAAATAGAGCCGCTTCCCTACATAATCTACCCTCGTTGACAAGTAGTTAACTATTCCTACGTGGCTGTATTGTTTTTGCCTACCCCAAGAAATGAAGGCGTTTTGAAACAGAAGGGGGGAAAAAAGACAGGCCGTTTTTATTAATGATCAAACGCTCGGGTAGTGAAGACGCAATTAACCTTGTAGACCAGGGACCGAATAGTGTTACGGCTTGACGGTCCTCCGAAAGACGTTGGATGGTGCGCAAGTAAGTATGTTTGCGTGTAGTTTATACCCCCCGTAAGTGCTCACCGATCATCTGCGTGCGGGACCGTGAGGACGCAACACTATTTGGTCCCTGAACCTAGTTAACTAAATAACCATTTCTTTGCGGCTGTAGTGTTTTTGCCTATCCCACGAAATGAAGGCGTTTTGAAAAAGAAAAAAGTAGATTTTTCTATGAGTGAAAAAATTTCTAAAGTTTTTATATGCGCATTTGTAAAAGTACGGCTCAGTCGTCCCGGAACTTTCCTCGCCCTTGTATAAGCACTTATAAAACTTTCTTTTGTTAGTTTTTATTTTGAAAAAGAGCCTAGCTTATGTAAAAATTCCATAAGAATGGATATAGAAAAGGGAGGGGAGTTCAAATAGTCTGGTCACTCTGCTCCGAATTCGATGGTTTTTTTTTTTCAAACGTCCAGTTTCCTCTTTGCATAATATTTTTATTTGCCTGCTCTATATTCTGTGCACTCAACTTTGGATCTGGAATCCGAGCAGAGAGATTTAAAAACTAGTAATTTAATTAATTTATAAATGGCTAGAGAGACCAGCAATGAAAATCCCAGGACATCGAGAAGTAAGTATTGGTAAAATGGTAAAAAAACGGAGTATGGCTTCAAATGATGGGCCCCTTTGTGTCGGATTACATATTCTGTCCAATAAATAGCTCTTTCCATGGCTGTTCCCAAACGATCCTTTGTTCTTCGTGATATCTCTCTTGCGTTTTCTCTGAAACTTTGAACGAGATTGAAAATTAGTCTTGAACGCTCAACTTACAATTAGTAGCTTACTGCAGTTTTTCAATAGGGCTGTTGCACACTTTTGCTGTAGGCTATTTCACCTAGTCAATCCCGGTGTAAAAACCTTAGGCTAATGGAAACATGTCTTAGGTACACCAATGCGCATACACGTATTGTCCAGCCACAAGTTCTGTTACACGTTAACGGTTAAGATGCTTCTAGTAGATTTAAAAGTTCTACGCAAAATCCTAGTAATTTATTCGATTTTTTTCATGCATTGTGTGCTTGAGCGGACGATAAATGCGGCAACTTCGATGTGAATTAATACTTACGCTACTTTTGAAGATAAGCTGCTTGAATGTGCACTACGTTCTCCAGACTATCTGATAAGATTAGAAGTCTGATTCATCAAAGGTAAGATGTTTTGAAAACGTTAATACCTTCAATAGAAGCACTCTGAAAGCAGCAAGTATCCCGCTTGAAACCATCCGAACGTGCTATCGACGAATGGCCATTAACAATAAGTGCAAGTGTGCAACCGCAACAGACCAGTAGCGAAGTGTGCAATTTGGCAACGTTGTACTGTGTCCATTTAAATTCATATAAAAGGTCGAATGCGAGGGTGTTCACCGACAGGGGCGTGCCGTGGTTTCCAGAGAGGGGGGCAAGAATGCAATCTTGCATTCTTGCCACCCTCCGCGAATAAAATTATAAATTTGATGACCCCTTTTTTTGTGCTTGTTACGCACTAATATAATTCTGCGCCCTCTGAAATTAATTTTGGATAACTTTTTTTTTTTTTCTTGTTCAACCTGATTTTGCCCCCCCCCCCCTGAGAGTGTCGCTCGGGGCAAGGGTACTCCCATGCTCCCCCCACGGCACGCCCCTGTTCACCGAACACCCACTAGTTCGATATTTTTCACGAGTTTAAATGGACGAACTGCAACGTTGCCATATCGCACGCTACGCCACTGCAATATAGCCATTCTTGGACATTTATTTTTCAACTGATCGATGCACAAAAATTGACCTCATGAGATGATGTTCTAAATCTTCTGATGATGTTCTATCTTCTAATGATCTGATGATCTTTGATTGATTAATAGCTCCATTGATTACTTACGATGGTGTATTGACGATTGTATCGATACTGTCGAACAAATCATCACTTGTGAATTCTTCCAAGTCTAATCCTTTCCCTATTCCTTTCTCTTCGTAAAACCGAATGCTGTGAAAATGATCGGCGAATACCGGAATTCCGATGACTGGGACGCCTGCATGAGTTGCTTCGATTAAACTATTATGACCGCCGTGTGTCACGAACAAACAAAGATTTGGGTGAGCTGAAATCATAATCAAAACTTTAATAAAATTATTCTAAAAATATTAAATATGATAAACTATTAAACTAACAATTAAACTATTAAAACTAATTAAATAAAACTAAACGTGATCCTATTATTGCAATATTTGAGCTACCGATATCAATTAATTTAAGGCTTGCATCTGCAGGAGAATTGCAGTTCTTGCATTGTTTAATTGTGCGTAGACATTTCGAGTATGCTTTTTGAATTTACAGATTTTATAAAATGGCACTTTACAACTTCGTGAGTAAATCTTGAAGATTGCGGTTTTTTTCAATATTTGGGGGGTGGAGATGGGGGGGGTGGGGGTTAAGATTGATGGGAACACATCCTCTTAATTACTGTAGCAAGAATTAGTAAGCAAAATCCTCATTCCAATGATTTTTTTCCTCACCTAAAATATCTTGTTGCGGTGCCCATGACACCACTAAAACATTTGTTAAGCCTTTGAAAGGAGCGGGATCATCCCATCTCATTATAACCAGCTGCTTCACTCTTTTCACGGCTGCAACAATCGCATGTATCCTTTCCGAGGAAAACATCTTCGGCTTGATAAGAGATCCAAAGCTGATGTAAATCACTCCTTGTTTTGATTCATCCATGATTTTTTGAAAGTCCTGCAATAAGAGTGAAAACGTTACGGAAAGACAACACGGCAGTCACCAGAAAGGCAAAAATCATCTGAATGTTGAGGGGATTCTTCAGCGTTTAGTGCCGATTTCTGCCACCAGAGCGCTATCCTTCGATTAATGTTAAACCACAGGCCGAAAGTAATTTTTATTTAAGAAAACGGAAGGTCAGTTACTAGATAATCATCTGAAGTACGTCTCTGCAAAATGTCTCGACAGAAACTTCAAAAATAGGGCTGAAAGTACCAAAATATGGAATATCGTATTTTGATACAAGAATCTATTTGCGATATTTCATTTGTTGGTTCTATCAGGCCTATTTTTGAAGTTACTGTCGAGACATCTTGCAGAGACGTACTTCAGATGATTATCTAGTAACTGACACTCCGTTTTCTTAAATATAAATTACTTACGGCCTGTAATTTGACATTAATCGAACGCTAGCGCTCTGGTGGCAGAAATCGGCTCCAAACGCTGCAAAGAATCACGTTAAATATCGATTGTCGAGCATGAACGTCTGAATGAAATTTCAAATTCTCTATTGATAGTGACTTTGATTAAAATCATCCGTAAATTCTATATTCATGAGTACAGATCAGTGACGATCGATTAAAAGCTTCATGTATTATATCGACGAATTGAAGATTGTCGCGAGATTTTCACGAGCTGAGTTTCGCCTTGAAACTTGAAAAAATTGTTTGAACCCCTCCAATGGGTCTGTTGCACACTTCGGCTACAGCGTTTTAAAGTATCAATTCCTATGTAAAAAGCCGAGAAAATAACAATGGCAGCATCAGAAAACACTAAAATTTAGTATTAAACTCACAAATTGCGAAAAACACTAGACACTATTCACCCCTGTATCTTTCCACCACGTGCACGATATTTCGCGAAATTAGCGCGGCACATTCAAATAACCACGGCCGAATGTCATGACAGCTGACATTATGAACACATAAACAGTAAAAACTGATGGCGTTTGTTCGAATTCTTACGTTTTAATATCCTCGATTCCTCACAAAAGGTTGTGAAAGGTACGGAAACCGATATTTGTGTCGAAAACTTACCAAAATGAAACAATAGCACATAGGAGTTCCAAACATGATGATCGAAGTTGGAATCATTCTGGGAACTCCTGTGAGTTATTGTTTCATTTTGATAAGTTTTCGACACAAATATCGGTTTCCGTACCTTTCACAACCTTTTGTGAGGAATTGAGGATATTAAAACGTAAGAATTCGAACAGACGCCGTCAGTGTTTACTGGTTATTTGTTTATGAAGTCAGCTGTGATGACAGTCGGCCGTGATTATTTGAATGCGCCGCGCTAATTTCGCGAAATATCGTGCACGTGGTGGAAAGATACAGGGGTGAATAGTGTCTAGTGTTTTTCGCAATTTGTGAGTTTAATACTAAATTTTAGTGTTTTCTGATGCTGCCATTGTTATTTTCTCGGCTTTTTACACAGGAATAGATTCTTTAAAACGCTGTAGCCGAAGAGTGCAACAGACCCATTACCTCCCAAGAGTCTGGCTTTTGAAAATATCACAAATGAAAAATTTGGGGTCAATTTCCTGTCTGACTTTTTTGTTTCAAATCATTTGGTTCGGTAGTTTGTGCCAAGCAGTAAAAAAATTTGGAATTCGGCAACGTTGCATTTTGTCCATTTAACCCTTTTAATACCACGCCCGAGTATATTCGTTTCTGAGACTGGATCTGTCTCACCCAATGGAGCTCTTGTACGGTTTCGCTGTAGGCAAATGGAGTAGCAAATCTTATGTAAAATGCTGCGAAAATGACGATGAGACCATCAAAAAAGTCTAAAATTTACTCCTCGCAGAGAAAACTTAACTTCAAATTTCGGGTAACCACCCTTGCATGTATGCGCCAACCTTGGATACGGACTCCAAACAAAAGAACAGGACATGAATTGCCGTCTTCCTCGCTTACTACGCAACGTGGAACTTTTCTGTAGTTATCACCGTGCTCCTAGTGACAAAATGTGTATAAACAGACCTTTAATTCCTTCAAATTTACTTTTTGAAAGCAAATTCATTAATCTCATTATGAAATTTGTAGGTTATGTTCTTTTGTTTAGGGTGGCGAATCCGAGGTTGGTGCGTACATGCAAGGGTGGTCACCCGAAATTTCAAGTTAAGTTTTCTCTGCGAGGAGTGAATTTTAGACTTTTTTAATAGTCTCGTCGTTATTTTCGCAGCATTTTACATTGGAATTGATACTTCATTTGCCTACAGAAAAACCGTGCAAGAGCTCCATTGCAGTTTTGTATGCGCAAGCATTTCAAGTCAAAACTGTCAACATTCGGAAAAGGATGCTTCCCCGCGAGCGCCTTCAATTAACTGTATATGCAAAACCAGGACCTTGGAGTAGGAATAGTTAACTACCCACTTAAATTTGAGCGAGCTAACTTTGATTTGTCATCACAGATGGGTGGTAAAACGGTGCCAAGAGCAGGGAAAAGATCGGAGTATTGGTTGTGTGGCGAACACCCTCAAATTTGACCTCAAGATGGACAAAATGCAACGTTTCCAAAGTGCTTACTACACTACACTTTGATGTTTGATCTGAGATTGAAAAAAAAGAAAAAATTAAATAAATAAATAAAAAAAAAAAAAAAAAAAAAAAAAAAAAAAAAAAAAAAGGTCAAAAACCAGTGAAAAAAAGTAATAAATAATCATCTTCCCAACCTTCTAAGCTTATAGTTAAAAACTTTCCAGTGACATTTCTAGGTTTAAATTAATTGTTAAAACTGTTTTCTGTGATCAAAAGTTGGTCTTGAAAGTTGATATAAATCATAAATTGATGAGAAAACTTTTTGATTTTTGGCCACTTTTTAATGATCTCAGACCATATTGTACTATGACTCTCAAAATAAAGTATCTTCGTAGAAATTTTCATTCTTCCATTCCTCGACCAATTTTAAAATTGTTTGTAGTTTTCTGGTATTTCAGTCTTGCCACTTGAAAGTATGCCTTA
Organism: Trialeurodes vaporariorum; assembly: GCA_011764245.1. Lineage (NCBI taxonomy): Eukaryota > Metazoa > Arthropoda > Insecta > Hemiptera > Aleyrodidae > Trialeurodes > Trialeurodes vaporariorum. The sequence continues at coordinate 69,739,157 of VMOF01000388.1, forward strand.
AAAATCTAAATTTTTTGAAAAACATTGGACAGCATAATCAAGGGCCGTTTCGATGAGAGGACTTCCTTTTGAAGATCACAGTACCATTAGAACGTAAACCTTACAGTCATAATATCTTGATATACATACCGGCGGTAAGTTCTTGGCAGATTTCAGATGGAATCCGCCGATTTCAATAACATTCGGCGAGTGCGGCTGAGGATAATTTATGGAGAAATGAGAATTGATAAAAAAATTGATAAATTTTCGATCAACTCTCGAATAGGCGGCAGAGTTTCTGCACCAGGGTATGTGAAATGTTTCCGCATCAGCGCCTCCTGACGGGGTAAATGGTAGTAATACTCGCCAAGCAATTGCGTAAGTCCAAATACGGTGTTATAAAGGCGCTCGTAAAAATTCATTCGATCCGAAAGGGGTAGACGACTTTCTGGAACGTACGAAAAGGGCTGAAGCAGTCCACGATGGAGTGAGGTGTAAACTCTCGGAGCAGTTGATGATATGTCTATGATTGGCGCCCGAAATTTGTGGCTGAATGCAGCAAGGCACGGCTGGTACCAAGTCACTTCAGCGATGATGACATCATAAGTGTCGTTCGAGTGGATCAAATTATGAAATGCTTCTGTCGAAAGTGCAGCATCCATCGCATCGTTCATGTAATCCCAGAACAAAAACGGTGCCAAGATTTTGCTTCGCTTGTGTGCACTCGTTATATTGAAATCTGAAATTTTAGGAAGCTCAGTAAGTCTAAATTCGGTACCAAGACTTTCAAAAGAAAGTACCCTGATCGAAATTCTTACTTTAAATTTGTCCTTTATTTTCAATGAAACTTTTAATTTTTCATGATGTACTTTAAGAAAGACGTTCTGATAGTCTTTAAACACTTGAAAAACGCAAATGAAGATTGCCAAGATTAAAAACAGTAAAAATTTCGATCGAGGTACTTTCTTTTAAAAGTCATAGTACGTCCAGTGGTGGCTCGTCTAATATGGCAACAATGGATTCTCTCCATTTTAACCTACGTAAAATAATCGATCTTCAAGAGACTCGCTGAATCCGATAAAGCTTGAAGTCGATACTCTTAAATAGCTTCAGATGAAAAAAAAAACATGCGGTTGCCAAAGAGCACTAGTGTCAATGGGTAATTTCACCTCTTCTAACTGGAGGTTTGACCTGAGGTAAGATTTTTTCTCATAATGTAACCACGAAGTAGACTTTATACTTAAGTGACAGGAAATCTCCCCGACCCGTTTATCAAAAAGTGTTGTCACAAATCGTTCAGTGACGTAGGGTGCAACTTGGCAACATTGTAGTTTGTCCATTTAAACTCGTGAAAAATATGGAACTATTTGATGTTCGGAGAACACCTTCGCATTTGACCTTTATTATGGGTTTTAATGGACATAATACACTGTTGCCAAATTGCGCGCTACGCCACTGAAATCGTCCGGCAACAAATGGCGCTAAAAAAAGAAAGACAAAATTTCTATCGCAATGTAAATTACTGTACGTTTCAAAAATTGTTAAAATTCTTCATCAAAATGTAAAAACATTGATCCAAATATCAAGTGCAGTATCTCACTAACATGACTCGTCTCTTGAAAGAGTTGTTCGAGGAGTTGTAATAGCCACCGAACGATCCGCCACTGACTAGTCCGCCTCTGACTAGTCCCCCACTGGACGATCCGCCACTGGCTAGTCCGCCGCTGGACGGTCCGCCACGGACGACACTGGAACTATTGGCAGAGTCCTGTCACTTATAGATTCTATTTGTTATGCCTATACATGTAGATGCGTGTTTATAATTATATTAATGCACCCAACCCACTAGGACGTAATGTTACATAATGAAGGTCTCGTTTACTCCAGCATCCAGCCTAACTGCGTGTTGCATACAGTGGCTCGTGTTGGCTCAAGTAATTTGGCGCCAATGATTTTCCTCCATTTGAACGCACGCATGCACGAAAATCGCTTCAATAGTGAATTAGTGAAGCGCAGCTCCACTAGAAATCGATTTTTGGCCCTACATTCATATGGAGGATAGACACTATGGCCATACATTTCACGAACAACGAATAGAACCACCAATGGTTGCTTACCAAAAGAGTTTGCCCCCAAATATTTACAAAATATAAGCCGCAAGACTCTCTTGCTCGGAAATAATTGTCGCGCGCGAGGTGGACGCGTTTCGAACAAGCCTCGGGCATCAACAATGACAAGTCCCTGGTGATACCCGGCCGTGCCTGCGCGAGACGTTAACATACTATTGCTAATTAGTATTACTGTGGCAGATCTTTTTTTACATTTTGATATTTGTACGTATGACTTGGTTGCATCTTTCGGTTTTCTATTTTTTTTTTTTTTTTTTTTTTTAATTTACATCTTATTGGTGTGAGCCTTAACTGAAGTTAACGTATAATGTAGTATTTAACGCATTTAACGTATTTGTTAATGGGTAATATTTGGTAAATGAATAGAAGAATTCAGGGTTTGCCGTTTAGTTTCAAAATAAGTCCGGACTGCAGCGCTGATGATCTTTACGTGGCAATTCGCCAGTTTGGGGTAATTTTTTTGAGATGAAGAAACAACAAATTGGTACAAAATGCTTTAATAGAGGGTTTTAGTAATGGCGGGAACCGGTGACGAGCGTTCCAAAAAAAGACAATTTGTCTCTCTCGCTCTCACGTAGCCCCCATGTACTTAATTCCATCTCACTCTAATTTCAAAAATCGCACATATAGAGACATCTTTCGTGAAATTTTTTGGCTGAAATGAATTTCTCGAGGCGTTTTAACGCGATTTTGATAATAATATGTGGTAAAACAAGGCCCTGTATACGAATTTTGAAACTAGAAAGAGATGGGTATACATGGGATGGGGGTTACGGGAGAGTGAAACAGATAGTTTGGAACGCTACGCGAGTTTTATCACATCCGATTGCGACCGATGAGTGGTTATTGTTGGCTAACCGCTGACTTTGCACTAGAACCGTCTATAAGTGAATGTTCACTCTTTCCAAAAGCTAAATTTTCCACACAAAAATCATGTCCGAAAACAAAATTAAAAAAAAAAAAAACAAAAAAATAGGGGTTTCATTTTTGGGTATGACCTTGCAATGGGCGCCCGCAGCGGGGGGCAAGAGGGGGCACTCCCCCCCTGGAATTCAAAAATTCAACATTTCACGGTAAAAAATGAAAGGATAAAAGAAAATGCAATGTTAATCAAAGGATTAATAGTTAACAAACTTCATTATTTGTTTATTTTGTAATTTTAACTCATTTTTTGCAAGGAATGTTAGAATTAAACATTTTCCTTGATATCATTTTCGTCTGCTGTCTCTTTATCCATTACATCAAACACGTCAAAATTATCACTATTATTTGATACACCTACCATGGCTCAATAAGTGTACACCATTTGGATGAAAAAAAAAGTTTTCCCTTTTCCCCTGGGGAGGGGGGGGGGCGGTCTACTAGACCTTCCATTGAGGTTCAACAATTTTGCCCCCCCCCCTTGGAAATTTTTCTGCGGGCGCCCATGGACCTTGCGAGGATTTATGGAAACAGTCCGCGTCTCTCTTTATTGCTTAACCCTTTCACGGGAATAAGTGGTACACTTGTGTACCATATTTTGTAACATAGGCTTCAACGGAATTTAAATAGACATTTTGCTGAAAAATAAGTGACCCACCAAAATTCTTAGAACAGAGTCCTCTTTTGCACAGTCTAAAAAGATCTCAAAAAAAAAGGTAAATCTCTAAATTTGTCCATGAAAGGGTTAAGTAGGTATCCCCCCTGCCCTATGATATTTTCCTTCAGCAGTCTTTACTGTGCTATACCATTCATATAATCAAACATAATATAAATACAAATTAATGGATCGGTAGGTACTTACCAGATTCGTGTATTTCATCGTGGATTAAGATTTCTCGATAGTTCGGTTTCTCTCGACGAAAAGGAGACACTACAGTCACACGATGCTCCCGACGAGCCAGCTCCTCTGCCAACGGAACGACAGTTAAAAAATGACTCTTAAACGGAGTGGGTATCACGAAGAGAATTTTGTGACAGTCAAAAGCACTGAATAGGGAAAAAATAAACCAGGCTGCCCCAAGAGTGAAGCTAGCAGAGCGCATTCTGCAAATTTTGATGTATAAAAAAGGAAGATTTTTTGTATTTTTATTTTTTATTTTTTTAATTTTTTTTTTATTTATTTATTTTTATTTATTTTTATTTATTTGTTTTTATTTTCGCATTGATCTTTGCGAAAATGAACCTGGATTCTAAAAATTCATTCCGTAATAATTTACTGTTGAGATCCGCAAACTTTTTTTTTACTGAATATTACAAAAATGCACATTCGTGCTTACATGACTCAAATCAAAATGGCGAACGAATGAAGGCTTTTACACTTGAAATTTACAAAAACTCATGACTTCTCCAAAGTAAGTATCGAATTTCTGAATTTCTCGGGTTTTCTTTCAAACCCGCTCAAACGTGAAGCTTGTTCACGTAAGATTCGTAAAAATCAGTTGAAATAAAACCCGGAGCCTTGAAACACTAAATTTTGAGCAGACTAACGAAAAACGGTAACTTTTTTTAAAAGCAAGGAATGATTCTAATCTCTGGTCGTGTGCCGACCTTCAGTCTCTCTTTTGGCGCGGCTTATAGCTATATCGGTATCCGTATCAGCACAGTCATAGCTAGAGCTATGTGATTTTTCTCTCTCGTAGCCCATTTGAACGCATGTGTTAGAAAAGGATGAATGTTGGGGCTATCGTGACTTCAGCCCCTGTTTCTGTCCTTTTCTAACGCATACGTTCAAATGGGCTGAGAGAGAGAAAGACAAAATCCTGGATACGCGGCCATGCGTATCAGGGTCCGTAGATAAAAGCGACGCGAAAGAAAAATACAATGGGAAAGATGAACGGAGCTAAAGGGTTCGAAGTTCAACATTTCAACCATCTGCTTCGTATATTTTCATTTTTAATCAACAACAAATCCAACCTCATTCATTTAAGGTATGAATTCATAAAGGTAGCACCTATGAATTAGGCGTCATACAAGTGTTCTGTGAGGCATATACTCTTCTTTGGAGCTGAAAGCACAGAATAATACAATCAGAAGGGAAACTCCCATAAGAGCCAATGGAAACAAGATTTGGAATTTACTGGCACAAACTGGCAACTGTGCCTACTCACTTCTCAAGATGGCGGACATGCTTTTTCAGGCTATACTACAACCAATCACAACTCGGCCAGTTGCCGAAGATCTGCCGAAGATTGCCGAAGATACTCACTTTCGAACATGGCGGCCCGAAGTAAAGAATGTTTCAAAATGAATTAGAGTTTCCCCTCTGATTGTATTATTCTGTGCTGAAAGGTTAGTTAAGTCTAAATGTATTATATAAGAAGACATGGGCCTGGGAAGATTATACATTGAAAGCGGGGAAAAGTCGAAAAATCCACTCACCAACTCAATAAATGCGTTTAACAAAATTCAAATGTGACGGTCGAATGAGCGGGTTATGGAGATGGTCAATCTCCATAACGTCCATAAATCCATAACGCTGTTTCAAAAGTTTACAACGCAGACCCATTCAGAAGGGCAGTGATTTCATATTAATTTAAAATCCTTTTGATAGATCAAGATTCAAGAACCTTTCATTAAGTATAATATAAACATTATAATCAGCCTATCTTGCGCTTCGCTACGCCATGTCACAGGGTCCTACATGTTGTAGATTTGTACTTCATAATACACATTAGTGGCGTAGCGTGCGCTTTGACAACATTGTACTGTGTCCATTTAAACTCATGCGAATGGTCGAATGCAAAGGTGTTCACCGAACACCCAATAGTTCGATCTTAAATGGACGAATTGCAACGTTGCCAAATTGCACGCTACGCCACTGATACACACATCCAACCTTTCAGTCGGATTTATAATTTCACATCATAATTTCCGATGAGCTTTGAACTTTTGACTGTATCTTATGTACCACATTTGGTTGATGATTGAATTGAATATAAATACAAACAAATAATCAGTTTTATAAGTGAATCTTAATTAGTTTTCTTCTTGCTAGTTTGAGAGTGCGTTTGACTAGATCTACAAATTGAGCAACATAGAAAAGGTATCGAAATTCGAATTAACTTATAAACAATAAAAAGAGCTAGGAACATAAATGCGATGACATCAAGAAGTATATACTGATGATAGGGTAAATTGACGGAGGATGGCTTTAAATGATGCGCTCCTTTGTGGCGTAGGACGTACTCTGTCCAGTATACGGCACGATTTATGGCTGTCTCGGGACGGTCTCTCGCCCTTCGAGATAATTCTTTCGCATTAGCTGTGAACCTGAAAAGAAAAATTATTGGAGATTAGAACTGAACGGGCGCAAGCATTTTGCTGGAATCGGTCCAAAAAAGGTTCCTTTTGCGCGAAAAAAAAGAGAGCCTTTTGCGCGAGGGTCTGTTGCACAATACCCCGAGAATTTATACCCTTTTGAGACCAACACGAAGGAATTTGAAGTAAAAGTTACCCGCGTTTGACAGTCGTGGCAAGGTTGTAGAAGTAATTGAACGAATATGTTTGAAACTTTTTATTTTGAAACTTCAATAAAGCCGCATTGCTTTATTTGCTTTTACTGTCAACGTGAGGTGGGAATCAGTGGCGTATCGTGCAATTTGGCAACGTTCTAATGTGTCCATTTAAATCCATTAAAAAGATCGAACTATTGGGTGTTCGGGGAACACCTCCGCATTCGACCTTTCATATGGGTTTAAATGGACACATTACAACATTGCCAAATTGACACGCTATGCGACTGGTGGGAATGGCGTGAGGTCTATATCTAGTCATAAAGTCGAATATTCTGGGGCGTTGTGCTGAAAGGGTTGATAGCAATGCATTGTGTCCATTTCAAACTCATGTGAAAGGTCGAACGTGGAGGTGATCACCGAACAACCAATAGTTCGATCTTTCTCATGGGTTTAAATTGACAAACTGTAAGGTTGCCAAAGTGCACGCTAAGCCACTGGTAGATATTAGTAAAGATTATTTTGGTGGCAAGCAAATGAACCGTTAAGAAAAAGTACTTTGCTCAAAATTGTTGATATTTATAGTTTCTCGTAAATTTTTTGATGGAGGTTATGTTTGATTGAAATATCCACTGCAAGCCACTCATGTATTACTTTTTTGTCAAGCCAAATCGTTAAAGTTGATATTTATAGATGGGGCGCTTACCTTTGATCAAGTGGGTGATCATAGACTTGCCCTTGACGCTTTCGATCGATACATTTAAACAGAAATCTCGATTTATAGCTCATAAATGCACTTCTACATCTCATCAAGATAACGAACTCGGATTTTTATAATAATTATTACAAGCATCTAGAATGTCAAAATATGGATTATATTTTTATACTTATGTTTAACTCTCGCAACCTCCTCCCCCCCCCTTCTTGGGGGAACCGGTTGTCAACAATTATCCGATTCTAAAAAATACTTACGATGGTGTATTGATAATCGTATTGATGGTATTGTACAGATCATCGCTGGTGAACGTATCAATTTCTAGTCCTTTGCCAATTCCTGATGATTCGTAGAACCGAATGTTTCGAGGTTGGTCGGCGAAAACAGGCATTCCGATAATGGGGACGCCGGCATGGGTTACCTCGATTAAACTGTTGTAGCCGCCATGCGTCACGAACAAGCGGAGATTCGGATGAACTGAAATCATGTTCATGAATAATAATTGACTAATTACAGTGGCAGTGCGTGCAATCTGGCAACGTTGCATTTTGTCCATTTGAAATCATGAAGAAGGTCCAAATTTTGGGGAAGCACACTGCACAATGCACTCCCTTAAATATATATTTTGTATGGGTTTAAATGGATGGAACGCAACGTTGCTAGATTGTACGCGGCGCCATTGGTTAACTTGAACGCGCTTACACGCAATCAGATAAGTCACAAAATTGCAACTCTACATAAGAAGGCGATAAAAGTAAGAAATGTCTGCCAAAATTGTCCCTTACGTACCTTCTGTAGAGTTCATAATTATTGAACTCGTGAGTCAATTTTTGAACTCTTAAATCGACGATATTTCCGATTTTCTTCCGATAATTAATCCTTTACACTACCCTAGCAAAAGTTGACAACAAATCAATTGGCGATTTTTTTCCTTTCGCTAATTACCGATCTTTAATGTGATTGTCAGTGGCGTCGCGCGAAGTCTGACAACGGTGCATTTTGGCCATTAAAACGCATGAAATAGGTCAAACTGCTGGAGGTTCGTAGTGTACTCTCTTGAATCGATATTTTGCATGAGTTTAAATGGATAAAATGCAGCGTTGCCAGATTGTTAGCAACGCCACTGGTGGTTATAATAACATGCAGTAATTTAAGTAATTAAAAACATCGCTTCGCAAAACAGAGTTTCGAATAATGAGTGCCAACCCCAGACACTTACTTTTAAGGGTAAGTACACCCAAAACCACGTATATGTCACTGAACCTACCCAAAATCTCTTGTTGTGGTGCCCAATCTACCACGTAGACATTGTTCAGGCCTTGGAACGGGACTGGATCAGACCATTTCATTATGACTCGCTGCTTTAATCTTTTGATAGTTGAAACAATTGCCTGGATTCGTTCTACGGCAAGCATGTGCGATCTAATGACGGAACCAAAACTAATGTAAACCACTCCGTCTTTTGCTTCGTCCATGAATTTTTGAAGCTCCTGTAAAATTTTAATGTTTCAAAATATTTTAAACATGCCAAATTTTCCTTTTATTCATTACACAGGAAGGTGATTACGGAGGATCGGATCGTTTTGGGTATCGTCATCGTTATTATCGTTTACATACAACCTTACGGGTAGCTCGACTGATCGAATCGTTTCGAGCCCCTCGTAACGATCGAAACGGACGAAAGGAAGCTATGAGTCGGCGGCTGTCGTAATCTCAATCGTTTGAAGTAGGGAAAGGTGAGGAGGGGGTCATCTGCGATATCGAGTTGCGCAGAAGCACGCCCATTTGATTTAATGCAAACGATATCGATAACGATAACCAAAACGATCCGATCCTAGGTGTAATCGCCTCCCAGAGCCATACACAAATTTGTCTTTGAAAAGGGGGAAAAAACTCACGAGGCAAAGCAGAATTTTTCCCTCATAATTTCCCGTCATACGCTCGCACCCCCCCCCTTTTTTTCATAATGAGCTTTGTGAGAATATGTACCCTGTAAAAGTGTTCCATGGATTTCCACGACCAAAATTCCGTGGGCATTATTTCCGTGGGCAAATATTATTTGTCCATGAAATTACATTGAAAATACTATGGAATTCCATGAAACGGCCCACGGAACTCCATGAAATGTTATGGAAAAATGATATTTTGCCCACGGAATTCCATGAAATTTTATGGAAAAATAATATTTGCCCACGGAAATAATATGCCCACGGAATTTTGGTCATGGAAATTCATGGAACACTTTTACCAGGGATACTTATATTGGATATCCAAATTGCTTGAAATATTGAACAAAATATAGAAACGCTGTGATCAATTTTGGAGATTGAACTACTATACTTAATTAAAGTATATAAAAAAAATTGTTCGAAGAAAAACAATACCAAGTAGTGTTTCATACGCTCGAAGTAGCAAGGTAACTAATACAATACCTATAATCAAATGTTCACTTGCCGAAGCAATACTTTAGGCAAATTTTCGCGATGTCTCAAAAAACGGTTTTAGTGCGGCTTCACTAAAGTCAATGCGGTTATAGCCATAACAATGCACTCAGCTGTTGCAAACCGCTTGTAACTATGTATTTGCAGATATGAGTCTTTGAAATCTCAATACATGTTTTTCTTCTTCTATACTTCAGCTTCTTTTTACGACTCTGTCCTGAAGTAGCTAAACGACAGAGAGCTGCTGTTTGGCGTAGGTATAATTAATCGCATTTTTTAATTCACTGATGATTCCACCGGTTGAGAAAAGATTACTCAGTTCAATTCAATGTATGACTGAAATACTCAAATACACGAAAATACTCTGATCTGGAATCTTTTCTCGATTGGTGGAAACTCCCTTACTTACTTATTAAAATATCCGTAAGTTTTTTAAAGTCATCGACGACTCCAACGGGTGAGAAAAGATTATACAGGTGTGAGTTTTTTCATATGCATTTACAGTCATGAACTGAATGGGTCTGTTGCAAACTTTTGCTACAACGATAAAGAGTGTTTAATAATACGTAAAATCACCTGAAAAGTCCATTGGTGGCATCAGAAAGTCGTAAAATGCAATAATAAACTCACAAGAGGCGTTTAATGAAATCCAAGATGGCGGTAAAATATTGAGCAATTTGTATGCATGCACCACGAACATCCAAGTATAGCCAACCTCACAATATTGATCACACCCGATCACAACGTAAATAAACCCATAACCTCTGAAGCTGTGAGGTTGTCAACGTTGGCAATCCTTCGAAGTTAAAGTTGCATGCATACAGATTGCTCGATATTTTACCGCCATCTTGGATTTCATTAAACGTCTCTAGTGAGTTTATTATTGCATTTCATGACTTTCTGATGCCACCAATGGACTTTTCGGGCGATTTTACGTACGATGAAACACTCTTTATCATTGTAGCAAAAGTTTCCAACAGACCCATTGAACTGAGTAATATTTTCTCAACCGGTGAAATCATCAGATGAGTTGAAAAATGCGCTTCATTATACGCAAAACAGCAGCTCTGTTAAGCGATAAAATAAGAATACAGTTTCAATAAGAGGCAAAAGAGTTCAGAGACTTATATTACATACCGCAGGTAGTTTCTTCGCAGGTTTCAGGTGAAAACCGCCAATTTCGATAATATTCGGAGCGAAAGGCTGCGGATAATTTACTGAAAAATGAGCATTAACAAGAACCGCAGATGTATTCCGTATCATCTCCCGAAGTGACGGCATGGTGTCAGCTCCCAAATAAGTAAAGTGTTTCCGCATCAGAGCTTGTTGGCTTGGAAACTGATAAATGGACGAGCCAATCAATTGAGTGAGACCATAGGCAGAGTTTTTGACACGCTCAAAAAAGCTCATTTTATTGTCGAGAGCCAAAAGTATGTCCGGGATATAAGAAAAGGTGTGAGGGTTACCGTTGTTCGACAAAGTAACAGGGTTCGGTGCTGTCGATGAGATATCAATGATAGGCGCGTTGAATTTATGCCCGAAAGCGGCAAGAGACTCCTGAGCGAAGCTGTACTCAGCTATGACGAGGTCAAAGGTATCCTTTGATTGGACCAACTCTTTGAATTCTTCCGTCGACATCGCCCTGTCCAAAATGTTACCTAACGCTCTCCAAAAGAAGAACGGTGTCACGAACTGGAGAAGTCCTTTTGCCCGGAAAGCGGTTATATTGACATCTGAAACATCGAAACATCTAGTTTAAGTTCGATATTTTGTGTTTTGCCAGTGCAGTGGCGGCTCTTGCAATTTTACAGCAATGGTTTTCCTCCATTTGACTCAATGTAAAACAATCGAATGCTGGTGAAACGCTGTTACAGTATCGAGTCGATTGTTTTACATTAAATGGAATGGTGTTTTGATCAAATGGAAAGAAAACATTGTTGCCAAATGGGGCTATTGCACACTTTTGCTATAAGCGATTTAATAGTCGATTATGGCGTAAAAACCTTAAAAAATAACGATGGTGGCACTAAAAACTTCCAAAATCCACTCCTAAACTCAATAATCGCAGTTATTTGCACGAGCGTAATGGTGGCCGAAGGCACTAACAATGCCTATCTTAATGGCCTATCTTAATTTCGTCACTCTTTCTATGCTGACAAGGATGATTCACAGAGTAATTAGTCATCAGAGTGATGATCCACATCCGATGAATGGTACCGCAACACCAAGTGACACCGGTGTCAAATGAAAGTAGTCTCTTATTGGTCACTTCTTGATGGAGTTTCAGAATTGTTAGATGGGAATCTCCCATTGTTAGTGCCTTCGGCCACCATTACGCTCGCGCAAATAACTGCGTTTATTGAGTTTAGGAGTGGATTTTGGAAGTTTTTAGTGCCACCATCGTTATTTTTTAAGGTTTTTACGCCATAATCGACTATTAAATCGCTTATAGCAAAAGTGTGCAATAGCCCCATTGCACGAGCCACCACTGGTTTTTACATGTATAGAGGAGGTCACTGTGTACCCAATGAACTATAACTTTAGAGTGGCAGTGGGCTGGTCCATCTTGTGCCACACAGGGTAGAAGGAATCCCGGGAAATAGCGGAATTTGGACGGCAGATTCCAAGGTTTGAGGTTAAATTTTGTAGGTCGTTCGGAATTTGGCGGGAATTCGGACGGCAGATTCCAGCAGATTCCAAGGTTTGAAGTTAAATTTTGAAGGCCGTTTCCGGCGATGCCCGAGTTTGTTTACGAAACGACCGGAAACAACCTACAAAACTTAACCTCAAAATCGATTTTTACGGCAAAATGGCGGCGCCCTAGGTGACAACAATGAACCAGCGGAACGTTCCTTGATGTGCCACTCTAAAGTTATAGCTCATTGTGTGTACCTACCGTAAAAATTGTTCTATATTTTAGGAAAAAACAGAAGGTTTCTCTGGAGATTTGGAAATAATACCATGCAGTGGCGTACGCGGGGGGGGGGGGGCTAAGGGGGCTGAAACCCCTCCAGGCCTCCGATTTTTGGGGGTGGAGGGGAAGGGGAGAATAATTTTCAGCCAAACGCTTATCAGTATGAGCCCCTCCCAATAAAAATCCTGCGTACACCACTGTTGCCATGGATATATGCAACTGTAAGATTAAAATGTAGCAAAGCAGAACTATTATATAACTTTTCCGAGTTTCGCAATATTTCTATAATCATTGTTGAATACAGGGGGATGGCGAAGGGGGCGATCTCCCCTTAGGCAAAAAATGGTGAAAGAGGGGGAAGAAGGGAGAAAGAAGGAGGAAAGAAGGAGAGAAAAAGAAAAGAGGGGTGGTTAAATTGAGGGGGGGGGGTGAAAATCCAAAGTTCGCTCCCACCTTCACGGAAAAAAAAAGATTAGTAAAAATAACCATACAGATACCTGATTTTGGCACCTGCTAGATGTTATGGTAAACTTGACCAGAAGTATGGTACATTTACCGATGCTTCGAGTAAATTCGACATGCAATCAGGTAACATCACCTAGTACCTAGTCAAAACATAGTGTACTTCTGGTTAACATTACCATAACATCTAGCAGGTGCCAAAATCAGGTATCCGTATGGTTATTTTCACCGTAGTTTTTTTTCCGTGTTTCACGAACGCTAATCCGTCCAATGTCCATGTCTATATACAGCATGTTTCAGGAGTCCTGACCACTCCCTCCCTCCCGGTATCTTGACAACGGTTCGGACTTTTTGAACTCTGTAGAAACCTACTACAGGGTTTTTTGGAGGTAACATTCATTTCACGTGAGGGAGGGGATTTCGATTGGCCCCCAACTCAAAAGTTTCAAATTATGACCCCACCCCCACATTGTGATACATCGTTCGAAAGGGCATACAAAAGTGATTTTTTTTTTTTTTTTTTTTTTTTTTGCAAACGTCTCGGTGACAGTGTTTTCATAGTGTAAACATAGGGGTCAGTGGCGTAGCCAATGGGGGAGTCCAGGGGGTCTGGATCCCCCTTGACACCAAAATTTGCCCTAAAACAAAGTCATTTTTGAGTTTTCTGAAAAATTTGACCAAATTAGTATCTTTGGACCCCCCTTGACAATTTTCGGACCCCGGACCCCCCCCCCCCCCTAGAAAAATTCCTGGCTTCGCCACTGATAAGGGTCACCTTTACCGGTGAATCGCTACCAAACTGACCTATTTACTTATAGATCATGGATTCTACAAAAAGGGTTACAGGAAAAGGTCAATAAGTATGATTAAAAAAATTGATAAGGATACTTACTTGCGAAATAATTGTCGAATATTTTTACATCTATCGTAATTTCCCGATACTTTGCCTTTTCCCGTGGGTAAGGCGAGAACACGGTCACTTGGTGCCCTCTTTCGGCCAAAGCATCCGCCAAGGCGATATTTGTCGTGAAGTGACTTTTCGTGGGCATAGGGAAAACGAAGAGAATCTTGGCACATTCTGATACTCCGAACAGAAATGCAGCTGCCGAGATAAATCCGAGGAAAATTCGAGCTTTGGCCATCATGCAGCTTTCGAGCAGTTGAAATTATGCGAAAGTACAAAGTTTATGTCTTCGGATAGATGTTTTATTCGCTGCTGCGTTGCTCACGTACCTTCCAGTTCCTGGATGCGGATTAAACCAAAAAATGTACCAATTACAAATCAGATATCAACCCATATGAATTTTAAAGTTTGATTTTTAAATTATTTCCTCAAAAAACACCCTGTATAGCTATCTCAAAGCTTAAAAATGAAATAATGTCAAAAATCGACATTCTTGGGACCAGCAATATGAGCGGCAGTAAAACAGTAAAACACCCCATAATAGTTTTGGCAGTGAAATTGGTCTAATGGGGCTCTTCCGACTCTTGCAAACTTTAGCTGCGTGCAAATGAATATAGAATCTGGTGTAAAAACCATCGAAAATCACACTAAAAAAGTCTACAGTTCAGTACTAAACTCACAAAACTGCTATAACAGCAAGATCGTAATGGCGGTTCAACTCAGGTATCGTGGGAGATTCCTGTCAAAGTCACTATCTCTACGGATGTGTCTCAAATTAGGTATGAATCTTCCATGATACCTGCGGCTCTCCGCCACTAAGCCCAATTATGTAATTCAATTCAGTAATAAACCTACATAACTACTTTAAAGGCAAGATCTTAATGGCGGTTTGACGCGGGTATCATTGGAGATTCCTATATCTAAGTAATATGTCACTTCCTCTTTGGAAACACAAAGGTATGTCTCAATTTAGATAAGAATCTCCCATGACACCAGCGTCTCTCCGCCATTAAGCTCGATTCTAAGAGTGAATTTTATGATTTTTTAGTTTTTTACTCATCGTCATTTTTACAGGTGTTTATGCAAGAATCAACTCTTCAATCCCCTGTGGCAAAAGTTTGATAGAAGCCCCATTATCGATTGAAAAACGATGCTGTGTGCATAAATGGGGAAGAGACCATGGGTGGCTTTCGGGAGTCAAAATTGTGAGGAAAAAGGCTTAAAAGTGATTGTATACTTTTTTAATGTGAGGGGGGGGGGGCATTAATTTCAGCCAATAAATGGCCTAAAACTTATACATATACGGATTGAGTGCGCACGCTTAAACTCGATTTTCGTAGCAGAGGTATGGTATAGAAGTTATGTTGATTTTTGGATTTTCGTTAAACAAGACAAAAACTCCGAGGCATTTCCTCAGATTATTGGATGACTTTTAAGTTTTAACCCTTTAAGAACCTCGCCTGAGTATACTCGTCTCTGTGCCTAGATCTGCCTGGCACAGTTTCAGTTTTTTAATGACAGTAATATCGATTTATCGACTCCAAAATTTTAATATTTGAAAAATAATATTTCTCCGAGCGCCTTCAATCAATTGTGTATGCAAAATCAACACCGTGATGTAGGAATAGTTAACTACCCACTTAATTTGAGCGAGTGAACACTTATTTCTCTTCCTGACCAGGTAGTAAAAGAGTTAAGCCCCCCTTTCCAAAGTATCTTACGGAATTGACGTAATTAACAACCATAGAAGCATGCAATGGGGCTCTTGCAAACTTTTGCTGTGAGCAAAAGAATAATCCATTCTGATGTAAAAACCAGCAAAAATCACGAAAATCACACTGAGAAAGTTTAAAATTCAGTAATAAACCTTCATAACTACATAAATGGCAAGATCGTAATGGCGGTTCGACGCAGGTATCATGAGAGATTCCTATTTAATATGCCACTTTCTCTTTGGAAACACAGAGTTATGTCTCGATTTAGACAGGAATCTCCCATGATACCTGCCTGCGTCGAACCGCCATTAAGCTCGATTCTGAGAGTGAATTTCGTGATTTTTTAGTGTACTCATCGCCATTTTTACAGGTTTTTATGCAAGAATCAACTCTTCAATCTCGTGTAGCAAAAGTTCGGAAGAGCCCCATTCGGCATCGTTACATTGTGTGTTATTTTGTAAATCCGCGTAAAAGATAAAATGCGAGGGAGTTCTTCCGAAGTTCCGAGCATCTAAAACTTCTATCTTCTTGATTGGCTTCAATGGACACGAGTAGCTTAGATTCTGAAGTGGAGGACGGAGTTGCCGTTGTCGGCCTTCAGTCTTTAAAGTAAGCCCTCGTTGTGCCTCCTCCTACCCTGGTTTTTGTGGACTTGTTGTTTATGGACCTCATGGACCTGTATATATCATTTTTGCCCAGAGATTACTAAGCCTAGTAATCTCTGTTTTTGCCACGGTAGTTTCAGAGTAAACGGAGTAGCCTTGTCAGCCCTTGTCTTCATTATGAAGCACAGAAGGACCTTCATCGTTAAATCCTCGGTCTGAGCTCTAGAGAAAATATTATTTGATTTACGCTATAAAAGCTTTGCAGTTGCAAAAAATAGACGTTTAGAGCTAACAACCAGTGTTGCTAGATCGAGGGTAAAAAGCCGTATCGTCCACTTTAAATCAATGTAAAGCGTACGGCTTTATTTTCACCCCGATCTGGCAACACTGCTAGCAACGCACCTCAGCTGAGACAAATCTCGCTTAGAGCGTTCTATACAATCTCTCCCACTCTCCCTTGACCCTCGTCTATAAATCGTATGAATGAATCGTGGATCTGTAGCTTTAATCCATCATAGATAATTTCATTCGTACCTATACAAAACTGCCTTGTTTGCTACTTAGCAACATTGCATTTTGTCCACATGAACCTATGAAAAGGGTTGAAGCCAGGTTCAAAACTATGTATAATTGATAGCCGGCTTGTATATAATTAACTTCTTTGATATTTGCGTAAGAGAAAAATCTGCATAGTAGTAAAATGTTAATGTACACGCAACTGCCAATTTGAGCTGCTCTGGAGCTATTAGTGGCCTCCTTTTAATCTCCCAGATCCCGTCCATGTAAAACAGTATTTTGAAATCATTGTGAATTGTGATAACAGATTGCAAACAAAATATATGGTTATATAAGTAATCAGTCGTTACAATCAGAGATTATTTATACTCTGGGTATAGCACTAATATAATATAGATAAAATCTTGTTGAGCGCCTTCATTGCTAAAAGACATACACAGCCCACGGTTTGTTTACATTTCGGAAGAGCGAAAATCGCGTGGGCCAGTTGACTGGCTTACGCCGCTTACCGGCCCGTGACCCGTGAGTTTCTCGCTCGCCGAGACGTAAACAAACCGTGGGCAAGTGAATGACTTTTAACAATGAAGACGCTCGACGAAATACACGGAAAAAAAGACTAGTAAAACCCAGTGGCGTAGTAAGGGGGGGCGGAGGGGGCGGCCCGCCCCGGGTGACACCATCGGAGGGGTGACACCCTGAGTAAAAAGGGAAGAAAAGAGAGAAGAAAGAGAAGAAAAGAGAGAAGAAAGGGAAGAAAAAGGAAAAGAGAAGAGAAAAGAGAAGAAAAAATTGGGGAAGAAAGAAGGAAAAAGGGGGAAAACGAGGGGAAAAACCCCCAAAAGAAGATAAAAGAGAAAAAAACTGGAAGTAAGGAGGGACAAGTGGGAGGAAAAGAGGCTGAGAAGAGAGCCTGCGCAAAATAGAGTTAGAAAAAAGTATCACCTTGGCTAAATAATGGTGTCACCCTGAAGTAAGAGGGTGCCACTTTGGACGAAAAGTTTCACGTGCCACTTTGAATGGAGATTGGCACCCTAAAATAAGAGGGTGCCATTCTGAACGGAAAGTGACACCCTAAAGTAGGAGGGTGCCACTCTGAACGAAGGGTGTCGCCCTGAAACATAGTAGAGTGCCAGTTTGAACTAAGAATGGCACCCTACAGCAGGGTGATTCAGGAAAAAAGAGATCTGGAGGGGGTGTCCAAAAGAGCTTAAAAGCAATTCCAGAGTAATTCAGAGAGGCTGAATTTGTCAAAATTTTCTAAATAAAGCTTTCCACGGAAAAAAAATGTAAACACAGAGTTCCTAAGGTACCTACCTAAAAGTATAGCTCCAGAGATGCTTCAATTTAAAACAAAAATTCAAAAAAACAAGGGATCTGGATGATTAAAATGAGGCCAGTAACAGCTCCTGAGTAGCTCAAAGTTTCAACATTTTCCAGAGAAGGCATTACATAAATGGGGTTCGGTAGACTCAAAGTAACTTGAAAAAACAGCCCCAGAGAGGCTGGAATCGTCAACACTTAATGGGCATGGCATTTCATAAGATGGAGGCTCTGGAACTGGGAGAGAGAAAAAACCTAAAAATTAACTTTAGAGAAACCTTAATTTTCAAAATTTTCTGGGGGAGAACCCCCAGACCCCCCTCAATCGATTGGGGTTATTTCGTCCCTTACACCGCTCTCGCATTTCAAAATGGCTGCCCTTAGAGCGTTCCTGCATTTTCGCCCCTGGCAAGATGTAGTCGGGATTTACGACCTTGAAAGTATACGTACTACATAAGAAGCAACTTTAAAATTTGAACCATCTGCATGTGCAAATTACATACAGGGTGTTAAGAAAAAAAGTTTCCATTGCGGTTTTTTCGAAAACGGCTGCGAATTTTGAAAAACGGCCAAACACGTGTCCAATAATATCGAGGGGGATCCATTTTGGGGGGGTTATTTTTTTCGGCGCCCCCCTGGGAGGGGCGGGGGAGGGAGTAACCCCCTTTTTTTCTTATGGGAGCCCTATTTTTTTATTTCAGTATCTGAAAGAGCATTAAAAAAGAACCTTTTTGGCGCAAACCGAAGGTCGATATCGTTTTTCGTTTTCGATATATCGAAGGTCAAAGTTCGATATGGACCTATTTTCAAAAAATCATTACTCCACTTTGAGATACCAAAATTTAAAAAACTAGGACTCTAAAATACTTCAAAAAGCAACCCCTTTTTAGAAAAAAATACGAATTTGACACAAATTCAGCCAAAAATAGGGTTTAGCGCCCCCGAAAATTGTCAACGTTTTTGACCCCCAGGGGGGCCCATCAGACAAATTCCTTGAGACGACCCCTATCAAGTGGTACATCGATCAAAAGGGCATATCGAACTGAGCATTTTGGCGCAAACCGGAGGTCGATATCGTTTTTCATATTCGAGTTATCGAATTTTGTAAATCTAACTTTGACATTCGATATCTCGAATGTAAAAACGATATCGACCTCCGGTTTGCGCCAAAATGCTCAGTTTGATATGCCCTTTTGATCGATGTACCACTTGATAGGGGTCGTCTCAAGGAATTTGTCTGATGGGCCCCCCTGGGGGTCAAAAACGTTGACAATTTTCGGGGGCGCTAAACCCTATTTTTGGCTGAATTTGTGTCAAATTCGTATTTTTTTCTAAAAAGGGTTGCTTTTTGAAGTATTTTAGAGTCCTATTTTTTTAAAATTTTTGGTATCTCAAAGTGGAGTAATGATTTTTTGAAAATAGGTCCATATCGAACTTTGACCTTCGATATATCGAAAACGAAAAACGATATCGACCTTCGGTTTGCCCCAAAAAGGTTCTTTTTTAATGCTCTTTCAGATACTGAAATAAAAAAATAGGGCTCCCATAAGAAAAAAGGGGGTTACTCCCTCCCCCGCCCCTCCCAGGGGGCGCCGAAAAAAATAACCCCCCCAAAATGGATCCCCCTCGATATTATTGGACACGTGTTTGGCCGTTTTTCAAAATTCGCAGCCGTTTTCGAAAAAACCGCAATGGAAACTTTTTTTCTTAACACCCTGTATACAGCTTTCAGTAAACTTGTTTGTAAGCAAGTGCCAAGGTACAAGTCCGAGAATTTATGTTAGTTAATCTGACCGAATTTCAGCGCGGAGATGGCAAAAATATGGGCTCTCGGGATCGTAATTTTTCAAAATTTTCCCGGGGGAGGGCCCCCGGACCCCTTCCCTATTCTGGGGGTGTCCCCCCCCAGACCCCCCATAGGGGGTGACACTAAAGTGTTCCGCCCCGGGTGCCACTGAGCCTTACTACGCCACTGGTAAAACCTATCATCTTGGAGTCAGCTATCAAGTAGATGGTAAATGCAACGTACATTTTGGTAAATTAAGTTAGTTTGCTGTTATACATTTTACCATCATTTAGTAAAATTTATCATACTTGATAACTAACTCCAAAATCAGCTATGCAGATTGTAATTTCTACCAGTTATTTTTCCGAGTAACATTGGCGAGTTAGCTAATGCCATATCTGGAGTATAGGTAATCTTTGCAATGAATCATGGTTGTGATTTGAAGGAAAAAATAGAAATAGAAGTACCATTCATCAAAAAGCCAGAGGCAACTTAAAATTTTCCCGTTTTTTCGGGGGTTTCCCCCGCCTCCTTTGGAAGCCCAAAATCAACAACCAATCAGAACTTGCTGGGTAGATTACTTTACTCCCTATAGATACACTTTTTCTTCGTTGTTCAGTAATCTCTGGATTTTACTTCATACAGAAATGATTAAAGTAAAAAAAGGATTCATGCCGACTTACTCAAAAGCGTTGTTAGTCATTTCTCTCAGGAAATAGGGCGTTATTCCATTGCTCCAACAGAAATTTTACGAAACAGAACCCGTAACAGTTTTCAATCCTTTGTTGTAAACGAAACACGTAGAAAACAGACACAATATTAGATTATAAAAAAAAAATGGGCTCTATCGAACACGGCTTTATCCTACACTGAAAAAAATAAATAGTTTAAAAAGTACAGAACAAAATGATTTGCTAAATTAACCTATAATTTTGTTAAATTAACAACTCAAATGCTAAATCAGCAATTCATTTTGTCAGCTTAACAACTAATTTGCCCAACCAGCAAATCAAATAGCAAAAATAACAATTTTTATGCTGGAATAACAAATTAGTAAGTAAAATCAGCAATTTATTTTGCTGATTTAACAAGCTGAATTGTTAGATCAACTAATTGGGTTAAGTTCTGTATGTTTTTTAACTATTTAAAATTGCTAAATTGACAATGCCTGCTTTGTTAAAAGAACACCATTACGTGGTTGATTTAACAACTATTTTTGTAAACTCAGCAAATGAATCGTTAACTTAACAAAAAGCCCTGGTTGATTTAGCAACTTCCAATTTTTGTTAAATCAGCAAATTTTGAATTGTTGCTTTAACAATTGATTTTTTTTTTTAGCGTACATACATCACAACACTTTCTCCTCTTTCTTTTACCACTTATAATGGAACGAGGCGATTAAATTCAAAAGGACATATTCACTAACTAAGGAACAATAGACGAAACACTTCTGATGCGACACGCTTGATCCGCGCCGCAAAACTATCTTGACTCTCGCATGATGGCAGAGTTGTTGATTTGTACACGCGCAGATGATAAATAAAAGTTGCCTTGATGACTAGCTCCTAGTGCACATACTACTACTAATCAATCAGCCTAAGTGGCGTCTATTTTTATTATGTTGGGAGCAATCTCAGAGTGTATCTCCTTCACCTCCCCTCCCCGGCATGACCGCGGGGGGGGGGGGGGAGTAGAACAGGGAAGAAGGTGTTCAAGGGCAGCATACGTAGAATCAGTGTGAATTGACTGCAGATGTAACTTACCTATCGCACACGTAAAAAGTACGCAAAGCTCGCATAAAGGCAGACTCCATTCAAACGGGTCAACGAAATCTTTTGGTCTATTACCATGCTGCCAGTGGGGCCTGACTAACGAGCTATAGGTAGCGATAGAGGATTCGTGGGGCGTGATCAGTGTTGCCAGATCTAGGGTAAAAAGCCGTATCTTCCCCCATTTAAATCAATGTAAAGCGTACGGCTTTTTCACTCCAAGCTGACAACACTGGGCGTGATATTGAAACTTCACGGAGGCAGCCATGATCGAGATCTCTTATGGACGTTTTTCACGCAAACTTGGTTTGTTTGCCTCACTTTTTTAACCTTTATTTTATTTATTTATTTATTTATTTATTTATTTATTTATTTATTTATTTTTGCTTATTTAATGGCTAATACTCAAATTGAAGAGCCTACAGCCAACTATAGACAGAAATGTAGTGAATCAAGGGGACTGATAGTTACATCCAATTCCTTCCGAGGCGACAAGATTCGAGTCCATCAAATCTTGTCGCCTCAGTCGGGATTCGAACCCGGGACCTCTGGGTTCGTTGACCAGACCACGGAGGCCGACTTATCCTTTAAATTTAAAAAGAAAATTGTGACTCCCCAACAAAAAATCGTCCTGCATTCGGCTTGAGCTCGTTTTACGCACAATTTAAAAAAAAAAACTTTTTTTTTTTTTTTTTTTTTTTTTTTTTTTTTTTTAATTACACTTTAAGTAAATTTTGAGTGGCCTAAAAATCACAAAAATGACAATAACTAAGTCAAAAATTATTGAAATTGAATTTGGTTTAGATGAGTCGAACAATTTGCATCTTTTTGCGAAAACCGCGTTTCAATCGGATGATTTACGCGAAAGTTGTGAATTTTTGAAAGGTGGGGCTTTGCCGCTTTGCCCTCCCCCCTAATTATTTTTAGAAATATTATATTTGAAAAAAGGCTACTTATATCAAGTAGAGTCCCTGTATATCAAAGAGTCTCGACGCGTGAAGAAGAAATCGAAGGAGGCGTCCACTCTGATTGGTTCGGTTCACCGAGAAGGCGTGAGGCGCTCCTCGTAGGGGTGTTTTAACGGTTCTCTTATGGAGAATAACACAGAACGCCTCCT
The DNA here is from genome assembly GCA_011764245.1 of Trialeurodes vaporariorum. Lineage (NCBI taxonomy): Eukaryota > Metazoa > Arthropoda > Insecta > Hemiptera > Aleyrodidae > Trialeurodes > Trialeurodes vaporariorum. The sequence continues at coordinate 69,761,962 of VMOF01000388.1, forward strand.
TGAGCTCCGTGAAAGCCTAAAATCTAGCAGCCAATCAGAATCTATACCCCGTATGGCGAGACTCTTTGATATACAGGGACTCTAATATCAAGTATTATCAAAATACAAAGTTTCAGGAAAATCAGGGGGGTGGCAACCCCTCCCCCCCCATTATGAATCAAGCTCTTTAAAAATGATTCCAGACGGTCCCAAACAAAGATCTGAACTTTTGGGACCGTCGGGAAAAATACTGGGACCGTCTGGAATTTCGTTCGAATTTCCCGCTTTTTTAGCCAGACAACATAACCTAGAAACGTAAGTATTGGGATATTGGACGAGCGTAGTACGCTGATGAATGAGCAAGCCTCGTTTTCTTCATAAAAACATTAAAGTGGAAATGAATTGCTGGGACTGTCTGGAGCGGTATGCTTGACCAAAAATTACACTTATCGGTCTGGATCACCAAAGGGGACAAAATAAAAACGTTCACTGCTCAGCAACGGAATTTTATTTTTCCCTGCAACCTTTGTACCTAGAACTTGAAGGTATACAACAACTTGCACTGGGTACAGATTGAATGAAACAATTTGTTTTAAGTGCCTTTTATTATGTGGAACTTCGAAACTCGTGCTGGGAACACGGACCGTCTGGAAAATTCCTCCCATTGAAAATTCACCACGAGAAAAAGTTCACTCAGAAATCAAGTTTAATGCCCGACCTAGATCCGGAGAGGTCAATCGATTAAAAAAAAAAAAAAAAAAAAAAAAAAAAAAAGAGTTGGGGTACTCAATGAAAATTTAACGTTGAAAATTGCTGGGGAGATGAAATCTAAAAGTTATTGAGCTTTACTCGCAGGGGTCTGCAAAGTGCAAATTGAGAGTACTAAACCAACAAGAAAACGAGAGGCAGAACATTGTCACTGTTAACATTTTCCTTTGAGGGGCGATAAAACCGTATCGTAAATTACAGTTGCAAACTAATAACGAGAGGTGGATGCTTTTTCGAGGAACTGCGAAATCATAATCTTACAAGTTGGGCCCCCCTTCCCTCCCTCCCTTCTCGAAAAAACTAGACTTGATCCTGAGGAGGAATATTAATGTTAATTTATCGTATTCGTGTAATCGTGATCTTACCTAAATATTGTTAGTCGGAAATCGGAATCCATCCAATGGTAGCGTTCTAGAATTCATCCCTTTATTGTCTCGATGCAGAAAAGATTATGAATAGCAGCACTTTTCAATGTACATAGATATACAGTATCACAGGATAATGTAATCTTTTTTGCACGGATGCAGTAAATGGTTGAATTCTAGAACGCTACCAATGCTAGCCTTACGAGTGAGTCGCCCGCCCGCCCGGGGTGACTCGCTCCGGCACCAACGCCAACGGCTCAATCAGCCGAATCAGCGTCATGCGATAACTGTTCCTACGTCCCGGATATGGAATTGCATCCATCCAAATTGAAGGCGCTCGGTCATTAATAAGACCGCGTTCCAAGAGCTCGATCGTCCCGTCGTCTGATTGTCAGTTGTTGTGGGAAGGAAGAATCAGCGAATGAAGCTGCTGCAAACTTTTGTCACAGGCTTGTTAATGGTTGATTACGGGATAAAACCCTATAAAATTGACGATAAGCGCTCTATAAACTCACGAAATCCACTCCCAAACTCATAAAATAATGCTTCCACGCGAGACGGTAATGGCGGTGATTAGGTAGGTACCGCCTAAATCTTAAGGCAATGGGTCTGTTGCAAACTTTTGCTACAACGATAAAAAGTTATTATTCCAATGTAAAATCGCTCGAAAAGTCCATTGGTGGCATTACTAAGTCATGAAATACAATAATAAACTCACAAGAGGCGTTTATTGAAATCCAAGATGGCGGCAAAATATCGAGGAATCTGAATGTATGCACCGTGATCATCCAAGGATTGCCAACGTTTACAACCTCATTGGAGGTAGAGGTTATGTGTTAGTTTACGTTGTGATTGGTTGTGATCGATGTTGTGAAGTTGGCTATCCTTGAATGTTCGTGGAGCATGCATACGGATTGCTCGATATTTTGCCGCCATCTTGGATTTCATTAAACGCTTCTTATGAGTTTATTATCTCATTTCGTGGCTTTCTGATGCCACCATTGGACTTTTCAGGCGATTTTACATTAGATTATACACTCTCAATCGTTGTAGCAAAAGTTTGCAACAGACCCATTGCATGTTGTTTCTTCTTTGTCTTATATAGTGTCGCGAGAACACCTCGTGAGGATGGAGCTTGATGAGATAGGGAAACCCAATTTAAAAGGCAGAAAACGCCGCCATTGCGGTGATGCGTTAGAAAGCGTTTTATGAGTTTGGAGCAGATTTCGTGACTTTTTAGCGCGCTTAACGTTATTTTTACAGGATTCTACCTCTATATCAACTATTAGTAAGCCTGTAGCGAAAGTTAGCAACAGCTTCATTGTCAAATTCAGACCTGGTGTCATTGAAGGTAATAACCCTTGCGAAAGAATGAATCGGGGGGGGGGGGGGGGAGCAGATTCACTTTAAAGCTGTCTTTAACATGTTCACACAAACTTTCAAGGAGTTTGGCGAACCGTGCAGTCGGTGCGAACCACTCTTCGAGCGAGTTATCGTCCACTTACGCAAGGCTTGTGGCCCTTAAAGGCCGATTTTTGCCGACAGTTTTTTTTGGTCAAATCGTGCTCGAAATCAATTTTTTTAACGAATGAGCCTGAAAGTCCCCATAAGGCCAAAGATTTTTTTAATTCTCGCCCACAGTCATCCACAGTTTTCCACAAGACTCCCTGTAAAATTCTCCGAATTGCCAACGGATAAAAAAAAGACGGCTTGAGTATCCATTCCTGAAAAAAATGAGCTAGCGAAAATGGATCGAAACCCATCAGTGAGTGGTACTCTAGTTTTTTAGCGACAAGACCAAACTCTTTGCCGAATAACTGCTTATTTATGGGTTCTAATGCATTTTCAGTTGCCCGACTCTACTGGCTACAGGGACTCGGCAAGCTGGCGCCACGGTTAAAATAAAATTTTGGATACCTCTTAACAAAAATAAAAAAATAAAATATTAAAACCTGTAATAAAATTAACGGTTTAAAAACTGAATTAAAGTGTTCTAGCACAAACAGAAAGTTATTTAAATGATTTCAGGTCAGTGGTGTAGCGTGCAATTTGGCAATGTTGTGCTGTGTCCATTTAAAAACCCATGTCAAAGGTCAAATGGGAAGGTGTTCACGGAACACCCAATAATTCAATCTTTTTTAAATAGACAAAATTCAGCGTTGCCAAATTGCACGCAACGCCACTGTTTCAGGTTGAATTAATGCATTGGACGCTCTTTTTGGGAGCTGCTTCGGCTAAGAGCTACAGTAGCTATAATTCAAACTGAAATCTTTGGAATCAATTTCTGATTGCGTGAAAATACCTGGAATCAGTTTTCGACTGATAAAATACAGGTCTCAAAGGATTTATCATCATTTTCTGCCATGACAGACGCAAAATTGAATTTCGATCGTGGCGCCAGCTTCAAGTTCTTACTGGTCAGGACCCAAAACTCAAGATGTGACTACTGTAACAGCTCATTCAACAGTTGTATAGGACAATAAATTAAAGAAATTAATCATTTTCTTTTCATTTTTTAAAATTAATTATTTAATCAATTTCTGCAAATTACAATTCATTTACTTGCCTAATCGCATCAAAAACGGTGGGAACACAGCCCCAGTTAAAAATCATGATATTTCAAATAGAATAATAGTATAGTAACTAAACAACTACGACAATGAAAGAAGAAATCCAAACTTCATGAATCAATTAAAGTTAAGCACACTATGTGTGCTTATTAGCACATGCAGTCATTTACCACCCAAAAGGCTGGGATGAAAATCATTATTTTATTTTATCTAATATCAATGAGATTGAGTGAATGCTGACAGATCTGATTCAAGCAAAAAATTGCCAAGGGGTTTTGATAACGGCCATATCAACTGATGAGTGGTAATACATCGTCAATTTTGTCCCTGAACTTCGGCAAAATCACTGATGGCTAAGGAGTTACTGCATGGAAGCCAAACAGAAAATAGATAAATCTTTATTCCGCCAACAGCAGACAGGAACTGATCTCTTTGTTTCCGCAAATCAACTGCATTCAAGAATTTCATTCCAAACAGCACAAGCGCTTTCAGTTATTTTTGCAACTTTCAAACAATATTAGCAACAGTGCATCTAAAAGTCTTTTCATTGAAAAAAAGGGGGGGGGGACAAAACAGTGTGAAGGTTACATGATTTGTGGGGCTCTTGCAGTTATCAAGACTTAAAAAAGAGAACGACTGTTGCCCAAATCACAGGAGTCTTGTGGCCATGCAAGAACTGACTCACGTCAACATTTTATCAAAACTCAAGATGAAAAAATAAACTCAACCTACAAACTAACACTTTTGTAACAGAAATCCTTCATCTTGGTGTTCTTAAATCCTGCTAGTCCTTTAATAAGACGGCGCAATTTTGATATACAAACAGAAATTATTGACAGATCTAGCAATCTGGCCACAGTGTATTCTTCCCATTTTATTGCATGAGAAATAATCGATTAGTCACAGGGTTATAGCCCCTTAAAGAACCGATTGTTCATCATACAGTCAAAAGGAAGAACGGAAAGCGCAGTTGCATGATTACCGACCAATAAACTATTATTAGATCCACCTAGAACAACAATCAGATTGTTGAATGGGGCTCAGGCAAACTTTTGCTGCGAGGTATTGAAGAGTTGATTCTTGCACAAAAACCTGTAAAAATGACGATGATTTCATTAAAAAATCACAGAACTTACTCACAGAATCAGGCAAAATGGTGGCAGGACGCACGTGTCATGGGAGATTGAATCTAAGTTGAGACATATCTCTGTGTTTCCGTAGAGAAAGTGACAAATTAGACAGGAATCTCCCATAACACCTGCGTTGAACCGCCATTACAGTCTTGCCGTAAAAGCAGTTATGTGAGTTTAATTCTAAATTTTAGACTTTCTTAGTGTGATTTTAGCTGGTTTTTACAATAGATTGGGCTGTTCATTTGCTCACAGCAAAAGTTTGCAAGAGCCCCATTTAAGTTTCCTTTCTGATCGCTTCTGCACTTTTAGTTGCAAAACTCCTTTATACCTTTTCACGACTCTTTTCTCTTCCTCCTTTGAAACCGGAAAAAATAATTCCATTGCAAATGGTTATTTATAGTCTGTTTGCAGAAGTAATGAAGACCGTGAACAAATTTGGATAAACAAGTACAATAGTTCACAAAGAAATACACAAACCTAATTTTTCAGGTGAGACAAAATGACCCATTACTTAAATGGTTTAAAATTAGTATACAAGTCAATAGAGCCCCATCTCTTGAAGCTCAATTGCAGAGAAATAGAATGTAAACACAGATATCATGGCAGCAGTCAATACAGAAAAAAATCATTGTCTTAATTTAAACAGTAAAAAATATAAAAATCATTCACCAGGTAAGTTTTGCAGATGGATGGTTCAAAGTGACGGATAAATTAGGAAAAACTGATTACAAAGAAATTGCGAGAGCAAATTACAGGTGAGAAGTTTTTGCCGAGGAATTATATTTCACATGAGATAGACTTTAACATTCATTTAAAGCGGAAGATCAACTGCAACAGCGATAAATCGTCTGCGGAGAAGGAAATTCTGTAATTGATGAAGGAAGAGGAATTCATTAATTGACGTGCATTGGCATAAAGGGGACAAAAAGCACTTAAACAACTTTACAGGAGGTGGTTGAAACCCATTCATGGAAGAAACAGCCATAATAAACTAACTGAGTGATTTACAGTCCCTTTCATGCAACATTATGTCGAAATATTAAAAACCCCTTCTAACAAAATTGCTGAAATACAGAGATTTACATTATTGGTTGAAAATCTGTTTATCTTGTCTTTTCAATTTTCTTAAAATAAAACTCGAAACTTTATAGAGGGATCTTACTTCTCTGAATAGCCTGGTAGCATTGCACGAAAGAAGTAAAGAAAATTATAGGGAATTTAAAATAACTTCATAAAATCAGTGGACATTGCAGCCAGTTATTTATCTGTTTCTCAGCAAAATTCAAGATGTTTTGTTTTGTTCAGCTCATTGTAAAATGGAACAAAACTGGTAAAAGCTTCTACAGATTTAGAAAATAAATTGACATTTTCATTATAGAAGGGAATTGCTTGATGGAGCTTGTTTCATAAAAGTTGGCCGATGACAGATGGGTTCGTTTACTGCGCAAAGAAGAGTATGCGTTTTTACACAAGCGCAAGGACGCAAACACGTCTATGCGGAGCGAGCCACATGATCTGTCATTGGACGTCTTTCGTGAAACAAGCTCTAGTGTTGATTCTAATGAGTTTCAAAAGAAAAAAGGTGAGGTCAGTCAGGCTTCCACGTTTGAAATAGACTTTAAAAACAAGAAGATCTGATGGGGTTTCTCCATCTTTTCTTCTGTGTCACTTTTGGTTTTAAAAATAATTTCTCATTCACAAAATACAATAAGTCCCTTGATTGACACAAAGTTTTAAAAAGAATGTGTGGTTCTTTTCTGCCATCAACTAGCTCAAAATACAAAACACTCGTGTGAAACACTGGATTTCAATAGAAAAAGTTTACATGTATAACAACAAAACTCATCATAAATCTAACATGCAGGCAAGTCGATATTTGTAACTTTTGAGGACAGCGCAAACAAAATTGACAGACTCCTTGGCTTTTGTGACTTACGCTTATACATTTTTCATGATTATTAGAAAACTATTGAGAGTTTGGCATTTTTGACACCACAGATCAAAGGTGAGTCATTTTTAACGTAGGAATCAATTAAAAAGTCAATTGGTCAAACTTCCGACTTACGCCTATGCATCAGAGAGACAATGAACTAAGGAGGTTCCACTACATTTAACCCTTTCAGTGCAGTATTACTAAAAAGTAGTTTCACAAATCTCAGACCTTCACTATTAAATTGAATGAGTTATTCTCATATAATTTCATGCGCATGCCAATTTTTTTGAAATTTTATGATAATCCTAATCCATGTTAACAAACGTCTTCTATAAGGGACTATAAAGTGAAAGGGTTAAGCGAAGTAAAAATGGTTACACAGTTAACTTTCTTGCTTGATTTAAATAGAGATAAGGGCAGGAAGGACTTTGGGATTAATTAGTAAAATTGGAATTTCTCAACATTTGACTAACTTTAAAAATTACACAGCTACCTTAAAACATTTTTTAAGATACTTCTTCTGCAGTTGATATCTTTCACGAAAGCTAGTAGAAAGGTGCTCCAATCCACAAATAACCACTAAACATTTCGCCACAAGATAATTTTACACTTCAAATTGCTTCTGCTGCTGGCTGACTTCAGGCCAAACATCTTAATCAATTTTGACTTTGATCTAACATTAGATAAATAATCATTTAACTACAACTACAAAGAAACAATTTAATAAAACTAAAAAGTAATTTATCAACTAAATGTTAAGACAGACACAGTTTCTAAAGTAACTTACTTTTTATTCCACAAAAATGACTACATTATTTTTAACCCATCCTTTTCTTGGCGCCAGGAAAAAATTGCTTAGACTGGCGATGAATCCAATTTTTTGGACAATTCCTTCTTATTTGTTGAGAGACGGAGTGAAGCTAAATTTCACTAGCGGTCAATCAGAGCCTGCAAGTCTTTGCTGGGAATCATTTATACAAGGTGTCTGATAATGTGGCAGTTGCAAGGGTCTGAAATGTTGTGTTTTTCATAAAGAAAATGAAAACACATTTTTGATGAACTGAGAACAAAGATGCCTTTCGTTTCTAATTAAGCCCCATTGTTCCGGAAATGAGATTTTGGCCCAAAATACATTGTTTTAAATGGGAACTCCGCATAGTGACATCACTACGCACACAATTTTTTACAACTTCACACCTGTGTACCTCCAAAACCGGGACACTTAGGGAAAAACCAAAGGCACCATTGTTCTCAGCTCATCAAGTACTATCATTTTCTTCATGAAAAACACACAATTTCAGACCCTTGCAGCAACTGCCCCATTCTTAATGTGCACATTTTCAGATGAAACTAAATATTTTTCTTTCACTTCTTAAAATTTGTTTAGCATTTAGCATTTTTGCTTGAGGATGCTCAGTTAAAACTTTGTATCGACTAGCACACCCCAAAATAATTAACAATCTGATAGAGAGCCTTTGAGTTACAGTGATAAACTAATGTGACTGTGTGATTAAATGTCAGACTTACAAAAGCTCAACAATAAAGCAAATTCTTCCTAAAATGTTTCTAAAGAAAGTACCCTGGTCGAAATTTTTACCATTTTAAATCTCAGCAACTTTTAAAAAAAATCGTGATTTACAATGGTTTAAGAACTAAACAGAGCGACTCTTTAAAGTGCATCATAAAAAATCAAGAATTCCATTGAAAACAACAGAACAATTTAACAATGAGAATTTCGATCAGGGTACTTTTTTTTGAAAATCATAGTACTCGAAAGGGTTTTGGGTCATTGGAGTAAAAAATAAACCAAAGTTGAGTTGGCAAATTCTATTTCACTAAAAACATAGGCTCTCCTATTGTGAAGCTTCAGTCAATCTCTCAACAGACAGTCTGGGAGGCACAAATTTTTAACTTCCAAGGAAAAAGAACACAAAAAGTTTAAAACTTAAGATACTACGAATTTCAGAGGGACAAAATCTATTGGTTTGACTTAGTTTGACCACAAAGGACTCAGAACAGTTCAGAGGAAGTAGAAAGAACCTGCTGAACACTTTGGTGTTTCTTCCAAAAGAGAAAAAAAAATAAGTGCAGCAATTATCAGTTCCGATTAGAAAAATCTCTTTCCACCGATCAAATACACCTACGCTGTTACACACAATACAAAAAAAAAAAAAAAAAGAACAAAAGAGTACATTTTACAGAAATGCTTTTTCCCTTAATTCAGTTCAAATAATCCAATTTATGACAAATGTTGGGATTAGTTAAGTCCTGCTTTTTGAGACTGACTAAATAATTTTTTAATGAGGAAGAGATCACAAATAAAACTAATCGGAGATCGTAAAGTCTAATTCACCCCTCTAAATAGTACAATAATGATTATAAAATAAAATATAATTAAATAATTAAAAACAGAACAAATGGATGCAAACAATTCCACCAAGTCTTACAAGCAATGGGCCAGTTTATAAGTTATGTTCTTACAGTTTTTTTTATTACAATACAGACGGAAACTATCTCACTGTAATTTCAACGAGACTTTGTTAAGCCTGGGCTTATGGAGAAAAAGTAACTATAAAATTTAAGGTACTTCTTCAGCGTTTGGTGTTGATTTCTGCCTCGTATCACGTATTTCAAATCAAGTAGCTTTTTCTCAACCTTTTCCTTTTTCTTCCCATAACAGAGATTTTCCAAAGCACATAAAGCACATGGTAGTCCTTACTAGGAGTTAATCAGTATTGGAATAACATTAAAATCTCAACAACTGACCCATTGCATTTTTTTTTAATGAACTTGCTTTTTACATTAAGTTTTTCAAGAAAGGAAAGGAAAAAAAGCTAGTATTTAGACAACAAATTTTAACATAATTATACAAAAATACAATAATTGTTGACAAATTATATCAACTTCTTTAAGATTTGCTATAAATAAGACAAGCTGAAAAATTTGACGAATTCTCATAAATATTCGTTACAGGCTGATACTTCAAATGCTTGCTGAACAAAAATTTTATGACCTGATAGAGCAGCATGGGTGAGCGGTTGATTAGCAACGAGTCGAAACTCTGCGCTAATCAACTCCTCACTGATGTTCTTTCATGCAGTTTGGAAGCAGGCACCGCTACTTGACAGAACCCGATACTCAAAATGGTCCTGCTCTTGAAACTTACTAGTTACTGATAGAAAGGAAGCACTTCATTATTTTCCTTTCTCTGGATAAAAAATTTGGAGCCTTTGAAAAATAAAAAGAATTCAATCTTTGGGAGTCAAAATTTGAAAAGATGATGAGCTGGGAAGATACAAAAAAAAAAGATGTCGGTTGGAAAGTTAATATCTCAGATAAACACAGAGACTCAATTGAGGAGTTCTTTGGAAAAACCGTGTAGAAAACAGAAGGCTTGTTCTGTGAAATTAATACTTTAAAGCGTTATTGTGCGTGATTCTGATGGGTTAAAAGGATTGTTGTTTCTTACCTGACAATTGAAGCTTAGACCACTCATCACGTAAAAAGATTAACCCGCTCAACTCATCAGAAATATACACAAGAACACTTTCAAATGTAAATTTTTGAGAACGTCAGTATTACTTTCATATTACTTTGATTAATTATAGGGCAATGAAGGGCCCAAGTACTCATCAAAGTTAATTTTTATTCATTTAATTATTTATTTATTTATTTATTTATTTATTTATTTATCCATACAACACGGTCGCGGCGATTGTGGTCCAGAGCGACTTCAGCGGACTACAATCACGGTAATTACACAGATGGTCCCAAATTGTGGTCCCCAAAAAGGATCATTTTAACCTAACAAGCATTTTTTCTGTTTTATTCGTGATTTTTCCAAAGAGCTCCTCAATTACTATTTCCCCGTCCTTGACATTACTATCCCTGGCACTTATTCAAACTACAATGTATAAAGAGTAGAAGGCACGCAGGTAATTTACGTGGACATGATGCTCAAGAAAAGTTTTGTTTCTATCTAAGAGTCAGAAGCAGTAAAAAACTAGAAAAGTTTAAAGAAAATGAAAAATTTCGAAATACTTGACCATGGAAATTAGATGCCGAGTATGATCTTGGGCTTCTTTACGGTCTTCGTAACGGTAAAAATAGAGAGAAGAAAAATATTGTCTGCTCTACAAATCAGTCAAAAGATTTCAAAAATATGTTTTTTACTTCTAGTTGTCTCAAACTTCAACTGATGCGGGCACTTGAAATTATTTTTTAAGAGTGAATGAAATATCATTGCAGAAATAGAGGCAACCACCAGAACTGCCGTTTTGCGTATAATTAATGGCATTTTTCAATCACCGACCATTCCACCAGTTGAGGAAAGATTACACATCTCAGTTCAGTGACTGACTGTAATGCACGAAAATGCTCGCCTCTGAAATATTTTCTCAACCGGTGGAGTTGTCGATGACTTTGAAAATCTTGCGGATATTTCAATAATTTAATGGGGATTGCAGCGATTGAGAAAAGATTACAAATTGAGTATTTTCGTGCAGTAAAGTCATAGACTGAACTGAACTGTGTAATCTTTTCTCAACCAGTGGCATCATCAATGAATTGGAAAATGCCATTAATTATAGCTAAACGGCAGCTCTGGCAACCACCTACAGTCAGTGGCAGTCTGTGGGCTCAAAATTAAGGGGGGGCTTGGGAAAAAGGTGATAAACCTTTTTTTTCGTTCCTTACTTTATTTGAGCCCTTCTTTGTGTAAAAAAGGGGGCCTTAAAAACCTTGTTTTTTCCTTTTTTAAGCCCTTTTCCAAAAAAGTGGGGGGCACTTGAGCCTCCAAAGCCCCCCACAGACCGCCACTGCCTACACAGTGCTACAAAAAACCATAATTAACCCTTACCACTCGATTTCTTTTCATTGCTCACTTCCTATGACTCAGTGTTGCCAGATAGAGGCAAAATCAATGTAAAATCTAATGAATTTACTGCTGAATCAGGCAACCAGACCTCAGCATGTAATGAGATTAGAAAAAATAAATTAACTAAGAATAAACCCTAAACTAGAGCACTCTACCAACACAAATGTTGATCAATCTTAATCTGATAGTTGAACATACTGCCAGCAGAGTTCAACAGTACGTTAAACAATTGATAAGTGTTACTCAACACCCGATCTGCCTGCAGCTTGGGAAAAAGAATCGGAATTTGTGGAGCGGAACTCGACACTTGAGTACATCTCATTAATCGATCTTGTCGAAAACTTGAGCGGTAAGGGTTAATATACCATGAGGTATATTTTGACTATAGCTTTTGGTAGCCCCTGCCAATAAGATCTGGCAATGAACCAAACTGCTGAGGAGAAATAACACAAAATAAACACAGACTAAACATAATAATACTGAGGCCCGAGGCAGAAACTTGAACAATCACTGGACACACTATGTATACATTTTATGTATGATAAATAAAGGTAAAAATAGGAAAAGAGCTCAACAAAAGGGCACTGTTAAAAATTATGTTTACGGTACACTGGATAGTAGAAATAAAACTGAGTCAGTAAATTTTTCATCAAAGTATGATAGAGAATGATATCTTTCAAAAGTTCTACATTTTTACATATAAGTAATACCTTTATCGGCTTTATCTAGTATGTAAATGATGAAAATCATATTGAAAAAAACACTCCAGGTAAAGGTAGAGTAAAACACTCTACCCAACACAAAATTACCAATTTACGATGTTCGCTCGTTATAGTCTGTGCGCTCTAACTCGAGACCTGGCAATTCAGGTAGATTTCACCTCGCCAGTCAGCTGAGGTGACAGGGCTGCTGTCCGACTCTCGGGCTACGACAACCTATTGAAATGTTGTCATTCTCCATTTTTCGAAATTCATCTGTCGCCCGCTCAGGTCTTGAGTTATAGCGCACAGACTATAATATCAATATCATACGAACAAATCAACGAAACAAGCAAGTCATGAACATAGAGTGTGTGTTGTTTAAGGCTTCAATTTTGGACTACTTGAATATGTATTTACATGAATTAAAGTAATTTGTATTGTTATTCTGTACACCAAGTGACTTGTACCATAGCCATAAATTGAGGCTAATATGTATTAAATTTGAAAATAAAAAAGAATAAATAAAAATAAAAAAGTACACATTTTCATTTCCTAGAATCAGAGGTATCATTCAACATACATATTTAGAATATTCGGTCACTTGTCAGTGTTAGATGCTGGACTCATTGCATTAATTTCTGATACTGGGAGCTAAATCAATAATTGTGGATATAGACAGAAAATAGGTATATACATGTATATGTGTTGTTTTCCCAGCAACTCAATCGATTTGTCATACTTTACAGTATATGTACACCCTTTGTTCAAAATTGGTCTTTTAAGTACGTGAGATTTTAAAAAAAATTCACTGCAAAAACAACACATCAAACTATGCAGAAGTTTGGTCCTTTTCTAAAGCAAGCTGACAAAACTGTAATGACAATTAATAGCTTTTTTCTGATCACAAGGATAAAACTGAAAAACGGTAATCTTTTTGAATTACGTACACAGTATAATTTAGCCGATAGACCCAAAATAACTTTTGAACACGTACTTCTCAAAATGAGATTTATGCTTGCATGTCATTTCTCTAGCAAGGGCCACAGTCAATTTATAGAGATTTTTTACATTTTATGGGTTTTTGTCATTCATTCACTTTACTCATATTTTAGCATTCAGTACATACCTTGTTACAATCTTCCATGTATCACTCAATAAAGTAAGAGTACTTAATTACAACTACTTTAAAGTTACATATTACTTACTCTCTTCTTTTACACTATGAATTCAGATTATTCTCTTTTCTCACTAAGTTTGGTGAAGAAAGTAAAGTAAAAATCGAGGGAGACGCTATCTTTTCCATTTGTCAAACTGGTTAAAAATTTATTCCAGCCCTTGAAAATTAAGATTTGGACTACGGCTATCTAAAGACAAAGAGCTCTATTCATAGTTTTGATGTCCTGCTCTCAATAATTTTCTGAATCACTTTTTAACAATTAAAATTTTAAGTGGCCTACACAGCAACGGTCAAAACTGCACATAAAAAAATCTAACCTCTTGAAAAAAAAAAAAAAAAAAAAAAAAAAAATAGACGACAGTTGGATATGAAAAATTTTGAAACAAATGAAACGGAGGAAACTTTGAACTTATTTCTCTCAGTGATAAAACACTACAGGATCAAATTAGATTTGGAAGATATCAAGGACATGATATAGAAAAGATACTGTCATTCGAAGCATAATCAATGCATTGAAAAAGCCAAAAGCAGGGGGATGTAAAGGGGGGGGGGAATTTATGCACAATGGGTAAGAATGAACAAAAAACATTAGATTTCTACAACAAAAAATAGATAAGAATGAAACTAAATTAAATGAACACACTAACGAAATAAATTAATCAAGGGAGAGAGAAAAAAAAAAAAAGATTTAACTAAAACAAGAAGGAGGATGTAAGGCAAAAATTGGTAATTGAAGTAAAGAAGCATTTAAGACTTCAAAAAAAAAAAAAAATTAAATTGAAAAAAAAAAAAGATAGAAATAAATAAATAGATAAATATATAATAAACAAATAAATGAAGTAAATCAATCAATTGATAAAATTAGGGGAGGGTCAGTCAATTACAGATCAAAAAAAACAAAATTAAAAAAAAGGCTCTAAGACTTGATGGAGAAAGATAGGTGATCTGAAATAAAGTAAGGACTAATATTTATAAATTATGATTGAAATTTGGACAGTAATTTATAGCAACAGCCACGGATGATTTTTTATAGATTCTTTGCTACGGTCTCCATAGTCATAAGTTACTTCTTCTCCAACTTCAATATCTTGACTTGCTAGAAGTACAAGTCTTGGTTCTTTGTCGATGACGAAAACTTTTGGATACAGATTGCCATTCCGAGAGTGATTGATCAGACGACCCAAGCGATCGGTTTCTGTGGTGGCATCAATGCTGAAATCATAGAGGTTGTTAAATTGACTAAATTCAAAAGGACAGAGGGCAATCAGAAATAAAGTAATAAAACCTTAATTTCCTGGATTGCAGCAAACCGTTGAAAACAGCCAATAAGGTAAACACCTCAGTAGCCGGCAGAGACAAATAGAAACGGAGCACTATGCTAAAATACATTGGGAAGATTTGAGGCACACTGAATTTTTGGGGAATTAAACAATATAACAAGTAAAACAACATTCAACACCTTTTGATGTCGCACGGTGTTGAATGGTGACATTCCGAAAACAGGGGGGGGGGGATGGGCGGGAAGGGAAGAGGAGGGTGCTCATCATTCAACACCATGCGGCGTTGACTGTTGTTTTGTTGAATCCGCGAGCATTCAGAGTAACTCTGCTGCAGCCAGTTAAAGCTCCGTCTCTATTTGTCTCTGGTAGCCGGCACCCAGAGTTGGGCATGGTGAGTCAGGCAATGCCGAGTCAATCGAACAATTGACCTGTACCTTCCCTGTGTTTTCTTTTCCTCCGTCAGGTAGCAAACCCAGTTTTCAGTGTTGCCGGAGTCATTTTATTATTTCTCATTAGTTGGTTGCCCAACTCTGCCGGCACCCCTAAAATTTGCACCAGAGCCCAGCACTTATTTTTCATAATGTGAAAAATATTAGTTTAGTGGCAATGGGTCTGTTGCAAACTTTTGCTACAGCGCTATAGAGTGTACAATCTCATGTAAAATTGCGTGAAAAGTCCAATGATGGCATCAGAAAACAATGAAATGCAACTATAAACTCACAAAATGCGTTTAATGAAATCCAAGATGGCGGCAAAATATCGAGCAATCTGTATGCATGCACCACGAACATCCAAGGATAGCCAACCTCACAATATCCATCACAACCAATCACAACGTAAATAAACACATAACCTCTACCTGCAGTGAGGTTGTCAAAGTTGGCAATCCTTGGATGATCACGGTGCATGCATTCAGATTCCTCGATATTCTGCCGCCATCTTGGATTTCGATAAACGCCTCTTGTGAGTTTAATATTGTATTTATTGACTTTATGATGCCACCAATGGACTTTTCAGGCGATTTTACATTGGAGTAAAAACTTTTTATCGCTGTAGCAAAAGTTTGCAACAGACCCATTTTGGTGTTTAGCGTATTTTTTCCGAATGTTTCACACTTGAGGTCTCAGAAAAAACCACACAAAACACCAGTATTGCCACCAAACTAATACTTTTCACATCGTAAAAGAAGGGTGCCGGGTACTGGTGCAAATTTTCGGGGTGCCAACTACTGGGGTGTTTACCATAAATCAAAGAATCCAATAAATCAAAAATCGCGTTACTGGCAAAATGGTGGTCAGTGGCGAAATTAAAAAAATAAATTTGTTAAGAATTTTCAATTACTAAAACAACAACAGACACTTAACAATAGGTATTTGCAAGGTCAACAGCGAATTGATTGTCCAGGGGATGCAAAATGTTCCAAAACATCCAAAGTTTTACGCAATCCAGGACTCCATAGGCAGAAAAAAAAAGTAATGACAGGATTTCAAGATATTCGTGTCTAATGTTGGAAACTAATGGGTCTGTTGCAAACTTTTGCTACAACGATAAAGAGTGTTTCATCAGAGGTAAAATCGCCCGAAAAGTCCATTGGTGGCATCAGAAAGTCATGAAATGTGATAATAAACTCACAAGTGACGTTTAATGAAATCCAATATGGCGGTAAAATATCAAGCAATCTGTATGCATGCACCACGAACATCCAAGGATTGCCAACGTTGACAACCTCACAGCTTCAGAGGTTATGTGTTTATTTACGTTGTGATTGGGTGTGATCTATATTGTGAGGTTGGCTATCCTTGGATGTTCGTGGTGGATGCATACAGATTGCTCGATATTTTACTGCCATCTTGGATTTCATTAAACGTCTCTTGTGAGTTTATTAACGCATTTCATGACTTTCTGATGCCACCAATAGACTTTTCACGCAATTTTACATGAGATTGTACACTCTATGCTTTTGCTGTAGCAAAAGTCAGCAACAGACCCATTGTCCAGTCCTCAGTATTCTCGTATAAATGTTGCATGTCAGTTGTCAAACATGTCATTTTGCTATTTGACTGTAAAATTGGCAACTGTGCATGGCAAAATAAAAGGAGCTAATCGAAAAAAACGGATTCATGTTCGGATTCAGCGACTCAAAATAAGCCGAAAACAGTGATTTTTTTCTGTGTAACTAAACCAACGTCGGCCTGTGTAATTCGAAATATGTTTTACTTTCAGACCAGGTATATTCCCTTAGTTGGTTCAGAAAATAAATTGATCCAAAAGTTATTCTGCTACTGCACACAATTCAAAAGTGACACAGCTAAAGAAGGATTTATCATGATGCAGGACTTAAAAGATCAAACCAACTTGGTTTGACTTTCTACATTAATTGATCCTTCAAGACAGCACAGATTCTAAACTTGAAAACTCACCAATAATGTTTGTTGGAATGAACAAAATAATACATGTAGGATCCTGTGTTCTCATCCTGAGCATAAAGTTGCTCTCTTTTCTTGGCTTCCTCGTGGGAGACCAGCTGCCCGGCATACTCAACGACAAATTCTCCTCGACTGAACTTCCGAGTTGTGACAACGCCACGACCTTTGTCTCCAAATACTTCAACCTGCACATTACGGAAAGAATAAAAAAAGGTCATTAAAAACATAAAATGAGATTAAATTGCGATACCAAAAATGCCGCTAATTCCATTGCAATCTTTGAGACCAAATTAAAAAATTAAGGTTGCAGTACACGTGTCTAGTCTGCCTTTATTTTTCAATTTGTTATGTACATAGAGCCCAAACAGAGGGCTACAGGATACAGGTAAAGGGTACAGGCAATACTGTCTCTACTTACGCCAGGCTGCACCGTTGGAGATTGGGAGATTAGTGTTCGTCTTGGTATAAAATTTGCACGCACTCTTATGGGAGTGAAGTGGAGAACCACCATTCATTTACAGTAAAATCCCCTTAACTCGACCTCGGATAACTCGAAAATCGCGTTAATTTGAATTTTTTTGCGGTCCCGTGAAATTTCCATACGAATCGGCTAACTCGAAAATTGCATTAACACGAATTTTTTCGGAGGACCCTGACGATTTGAGTTAAGGGGATTCTACTGTAGTTTAATATATCACTCTACTAAATCAGTCTATTCTATCCAAATAAAAACAATTAATATTCAAATAAATAACTTGATAGAAACTCACTTCTAATCCATCTTGTCTGTTGTTGCGAACAGCGTCTTCAATGAATCTTTGTTTCTCTTCAAGCACTTCACGTTTGGTCTTCCTTACACTGCGTCGGACAGGGAAGAATTCTGTCACTTTCAGCTGAGTTATTTTGCATGGTGAATCAGAATTAATCTTAATATCCTGCTTGACATTCAATTTCACTTGCTTTGGTTTCTGAGGGCATGGAGTATTTTCCGAGCAAGGAACTGTAGCATTCTGCTGTTTCAATCTATACCTGCAATTGAAATTAGAAAACAATAGTTAGATTAAGACACTAACACTAGATAAACATGACTCTATAGAGTCAGGCCAGCAAGGGGGCAGTTGCAAGGGTCTAAAATGTTGTGTTTTTTATGAAGTAAATGAAATTACTTGATGAGCTAAGAACAAAGATGCCTTTGGTTTCTAATTAAGTCCCATTGTTCCGGAGTAGAGATTTTGAACCAATTTACATTGTTTTAAATGGGAATCCCGCTTAGTGAAGTCACTACACAGACGATTTTTAAAAACTTTACACGTGTGTATCTCCAAAACCGGGACACTTGGTAAAAAAACAAAGGCACCATTGTTCTCAGATTATCAAATACTATAATTTTCTTCTTAAAACACAAAATTTCAGACCCTTGCAACTACCCCATTTAATCAAAGAGTCTGCAGGAGAAAGACGATATTGAGTTTGTAGATTCATTACAGGAAAAAATTGAGGTTGCTAGTGAAATGGGTCTGCTTCGAACTTTTGCTGTAGTAGTAAGCATAGAATCCAGGGTATCCATCAAAGTTCAATTTTTAAATTCCTTGACATTTCTTCAATTTTTTCGCACAGTTCAAGACTATTTCCCAGATTTTTGAGAAACAGGAGAATCGCAAACCAGGCAAAAATTGCAATAGAAAATTACTTTAAGCGTGGCTAGTATTACAAACTTTTTTTGAAGGAACGCTTCCAAATAGTAATTAGTAATTAGCATTGTTAGATTAACGAATTACACAATGATTAACCTATTGACATCATTCGGCAGGTCAGACTCGGCCAGATTTTGAATACTGATCTGCCTGTAGCTCAGCGATGGAACGACCGTGATGCAACGATGCTCAAAAGCTTGCAGCGTTCTCCAATCAACTTCCATAGTTTTGCTGCTAGGAGCGCTACTTGCGTAAAATGAGCGCATAAGCGCTGATGCCAAGCAACTTTTGTAAAATGAATTAAGATGCAAAGGGGCAAACTGTTTTAGCATTTATTCATGCAACATGCAGTCTACAAGAACTATACTAAAAAAGGAAAGTTACCGGACTGACTTAAGTCTAGCGTCGGCACCAGAAAGTGACTTTTAATTTTTTTTTCTGTTTACGTATTTCGGATAAAATTTGAGTCATTCTAATAGACTGAAGCAAGATTTTTGCTTCATTTTTCATTAGAATCAATGCATACATTCAAGGTAGCAACAATTTGGAACAGACAGTAAACATTAACCCTTTCACACGGACAGTCTTAAAATTTTGGCCACTCAGCAAAAAAGAGTGGAAAGCGAAGATTGTAGATGAATTTTTTTTTTTTTTTTTTTTTTTGCAATCTACTGCAACAGCAATTCGGAGCTTGAATTCCAAAGGATTTTAAACCAAAATAAAACCAACGAACAAACTAAAAGAGTCTTCAAAGGCTTTGGTAACGTTCTAGAATTCACCTGTTTACTGCATCCGTGCAGAAAAGATTACATTATCCTGTGATGTGGTATATCTATGTATATTGAAGAGTACTTCTAATCCTAATCATAATCTTTTCTTCATCGAGACAATGATAGGATGAATTCTAGAACGCTACTTTGGACTACTCTTACACAGCATGATTTGATCAAGCCTTCAACAGGTTAAGAGGAGCAATATTAGCATAACGTACCTTCGCCTTGTTCTAATTTCTGACGGTAAACTTTGAAGAGATGCTAGAGGCTGCGGCGGTGTTAACTGGATTTTGTGTGGTGTTCGGCAAGGTGAATTTGAAGACCTGTTCAGGTTGACACTGTGGCGTATTCTCTCGCTAGGATTGGGCATGATCGGCAGCCCTGCGAACAAATTTCAGACATTTCATCAAACACCAATATCTAGTTGAAGAAAGTAAATAACGGTCCTCTCCCTGAAGATTCAAATCTGCTAAGCCTTTCACGTTTTTGGACGACCAGAGGAGGGTCCTTCTACAATTTTCCTCAAAACCTATTACCGCACATCCCTCATACAATGGATGTTGTTGTCACAGAAAAAACAAATATGAAGAAGATCCAGCATCAAAATGAGGCACAAACATGAACCTCGAATACAAAAATGTCTGATGATTAAGCAGTTTAATAGAGCAGGACTATTTTGAGTATCGGGTTTTGACAAGTAGCGCTGCATGCGATCAAACCGCATCAAAGTAATTGGTAAGCAGTTGATTAGCAACGAATTGAAACTTCGCGCTAACCAATCGCTCACCGATGCGTTTTGGTAGCACATACCGCTACTTGTCAGAACCAGATACCAATACTTAAAATGGTCCAGTCCTAATCGTTCAAAATTTCCTGAAACTGTTTGGACACTCAACTGAGCATATTTTGCGTGCCTCATGACACATCAGAAAACAAAGTTTAGAAATTAAAAGGGCTAGAGTGTGAAGTCAATGCTCCCGGTACGAAAAAAAATTGACAGGAGAAAAGCATGGAAAGCAGAGAACGCTCTATTCCTCTTACAAGAATATTAATGAACAAATTTAAAAGAAAAATAGCATTCAATTTAAACTCAGAATGTCACAGCAAATGACACAATTATTCCTGCCCGAAATTCTGCTGGCCGCAAAATTATCGTTCAATGTGATATGGAAAATTAGTAAGTCCGATACGGTAAGAAAAGAATAATGTAACCCAAACTCAGAACTAAAAACGCAAGTTACCAATTGCAGTGTGCAGTCATGACAGGCCAAACTATCTGAGTGATGCTGAATGTGTAATAATTTGAATCCGAGTCTAGTAAGTCCTAACCATGACCTAAACCAGGCTCATCTTCAGGTAAACTTCAAATGTTTCCCTTGGTGAACATTCTGGTTGAGCTTAAGAAGTCATTGTCATCGCAAGAATTTCCATAACTCATTACATATTCATAAAGGAGAAGGTAAGCGATGCAAAGATCACTGACTTCACATCGATTAGACTATTACCTACAGCTACTTAACCATAAAGAATAGGACAAATCGGCCAGTAAACAATGTTGTCTTCCAGTAAATTAAAAACAGTACATGAGTTGATCACAATCAAACGAGCCATCCTCTTCCAAATCAACATTATTAGGGCAAAATGCAGACAGGAGCACGAATGGGTTCATCAACCTGTGGGTGCTTTGCCTAAGAACAAAACAACTCATTCAAATTGGGTGATATGAGTAAGTTTTAGAGACAAAAGATAATCAGAAAGCTTCGTATCGTTTGAATTACAATCGACCAAAGCGTACAAATTTGAAAAGTTTCGAAGGGATTGAAATACTGGCTGGGAACGTAACTCAATTTTAAATTCACTTACCGTGTACCATTTTGAAACAAACACGAAGCAACTGCACCTAAATGTGATGATTGTGATGCCAATCGCCAATTATAATTCACCAAAGATACAACACAATACAATACAACACACACACATAGAACATTAACCGTTTCGGGTTCCACAGTTGCACATCAAAAAGCTGCATGCAGGCGTATTATTATTATTATCAAGAGGTGCATTAATACAATGGTGTAAGCTTAAGGCCGATGCACCAATAACAATCCAGCAAAGGGAATACTTTTGCTGACGTCATCCGATAACAGAGTAGTAGCGCGAAATCTGAATGGACTTGCTCTAGCTCTACTCTTTTTCACTCTTCACTCTCATACATGCGTGCTACGAATAACGCCCAATTAAAATTGTGGTATATCTGACGTCGAATGAAAACTTCAGCCAATTACATACATGGATCCACCATTCCTTGCTTCTTGCATTATAATGAAATGAAATGACGACGCGAGGGCGATATGGTCGCTGTCGTTTAATTAGGTCTCTAGTCTGCACGTGTTTTTTTTTTTTTTTTTTTAGAAAACCAGCTTCTTTTTTTTCTTTTTTTTTTCTTCTTTAAAAAATCTAGAAGAATTGCATATGGATCGACTTCCTCGGTTTCAGTTCGGCTATTAAAGACATATTTATCCAAGTTAATTTAAGACTATTCATTGTATAGTTTTATCTTCAATGTGCAATTACCTATGTAGGCTGCATCAACTAGATACTATGCCAAAATCCAAAATGATTTTTGATTTTATTTCAAGTATTTTGACATTAATTTGACTCAATATTCTGCTGAAAATTCAAGCGCGCGGCTCTCCTTCGAAATTTCAATTTCACGTGTAGGTATTGTGTGCGCCTGGTTTTCAGTAAAGTTCCGGCTTGTTGCATAACTTCTTATTTGAAGGCGTTTTTAATAGAAGGACAGAAACCTCACAGGCATGGCATATGCCGCGCCGGCTCGTGCGCGAGCACATCATGCTAACAATAAGCTAAAGATCTCATTTCAGAAGTAGAGGCTAACTCGATTTTCACTTTTCATCCCTTCAATTGAAAAGAAAACTTCCCTGACGCACTGGGAATTTTTTGTTTAAAATCGTTCTTCAATGAAACGCCAAGGCTCGGAATCATTTTCGTTTAGTTCCATCTTGCGGTCCTGATGCTGATTTTGCTCTTTTGGGCGAGACGAGAAAGAGATAGCAGGAATCGATCTTTCCCATTGGTTTTTAACGGCGTCACGTGACAGGTTTGAAGTCATTTGAGGCGTTCATTTCTGAAAAATTACCCTCTAGAAATCGAATGGCAAAAAATATGTCGCGTGCAGTATAGCGTTGCCAGGAATTTTTGAGGGGGGTGGTGGTGGGGAAAATTGTCAAAGGGGGGGGGGGAGTTCCAAAGAGAATGAAATAGGGCAGATTTTGGTGTCGAGAGGGAGGGTGTCTAGACTCCGTTGACACCCCCACCCCCTCGTCTACTCTACTGACACACACTAATAAGAACTGCTAAAAAGTGAAGGGGAGAGGCCGAGAGGGTATTCTAAATAATCTGCAAAGGCGGTTCGTGCATTGTGGCAACAATGTATTCTCTCCATTTAAACCTATGTAAAACAATCGATCCTCAGGAGGTGCAATTGCATCCTCAAGAAATCGATACTTTTGTATAGGTTTAAATAGCAATAAGCACGGTTGCCAAATTGCTCGAGCCGCCACTGATAATCTTTGAATCAAGTTCGAATTTCTCATGCCAAAGGATCGGATCATCAGGCTCCCCTAAACTTTTGACTTTAACTAGTCGCGTCAGAATCTGTTGGAGTCGTTTGCTCATTGCCGAACCTGTCAACCAAAGCCGAACTGACGATATAAGTCAACGACATAGAGGATTTAAACCAGTTATGAGCGGTAGCAGCTAAATCAAAAAAAAAATTGAGTGCCAGTAAGTTATGGCGCGATCGTTGTGAATTAAAACTAACTGTTCCCGCATGCTCAAAGCGTTTTAGCAGTTTGAAACTAGATATTCAATGACTTACTGCTGATGAGTAATCAGTGGTGAGGCGTGCAAATCCGGCATCTTCGCATTTTATGCGAATAAAAATGTATGCAGAAAGATCAATTACGAGGGTTTTCACCACATACCCTACCTTCAGTCAGATCTTTTTCATGGGTTTCTAGTTTCTACGGAGCCCCCGGGTCGTTAACAGTGGCAGCTAGACCCAGTGCCTCACTTTTGATCAGAAAAGGGAATGAATATAGGAAACTAAAACATCCATAAAATCACATCGAACATACTCTCTAGAATGGGGCAGTTGCAAGGGTCTGAAATGTTGTGTATGGAAAGTGCCTACTCGATGAGCTGAGAGCACAGAATAATACAATCAGAAGGGAAACTCCCATAAGAGCCAATGGAAACAAGATTTGGAATTTACTGGCACAAACTGGCAACTGTGCCTACTCACTTCTCAAGATGGCGGACATGCTTTTTCAGGCTATACAACCAATCACAACTCGGCCAGTTGCCGAAGATCTGCCGAAGATTGCCGAAGATACTCACTTTCGAACATGGCGGCCCGAAGTAAAGAATGTTTCAAAATGAATTAGAGTTTCCCTTCTGATTGTATTATTCTGTGCTGAGAGCATCAAAGATGCCTTTGGTTTCTAATTGAGTCTCGCTGTTCAGAAGATGAGAGTTCTGCCCAAAATAAATTGTTTTAAATGGGAATTCCGCGTAGTGACGTCACTACGCACACGATTTTATACAACTTTACACGTGTTCAGGGGCGTGCTGTGGTTTCCGGGGGGGGGGGGGGCAAGAATACACTTGCCGCCCTCCGTGAATTGGCGCTCCTCAAAATTATAAATTTGATTACTTTTTGGGGGGGGGGGCTTGTTACATACTTATTTTGCCGCTCTCTGTGATTCATTTTGAAATTTGATAACTTTTTTGTTTTGTTTTGTTTTGTTTTTATGTTTTTTGTTTTTTGTTTTTGTTTTTTGTTTGGTTGTTCACCCTGATTTTGCAGCCCTCGGAGAGTGCCGCCCGGGGCAAAGGTACCCCCCCCCCCCCTGCTCCCCTCACGGCATGCCCCTTCATGTGTGTATCTCCAAAACCGGGACACTTGTGAAAAAACCAAAGACACCACTGCTCTCAGCTCATGAAGTAGGTTTACTTTAATTTTCTTAATAAAAAACACAACATTTCAGACCCTTGCAACTGTCCCATTGCACGCAATTTGAGCCTCAATGTTTCAAAATTCATCGTAAAAGGACTCCTAAATCCCCCCTCCAAGAGACGTGCGATAGTTTTCGGGACAAATATCTGAATGAGACGGCATTGTGGGTTGATAGTTAACTATTCGTACGCACCTGTACCGTTTTAGTCTATCTTTAAAAATGAAGGCGCACTATAAAAGTAAGACACGGATTCAATCGGGCAAACTGCGAGAGTTTTCGGGACAAGTATCTGAATGAGACGGCATTGTGGGTTGATAGTTAACTATTCGTACGCACCTGTACCGTTTTAGTCCATCTTTAAAAATGAAGGCGCACTATAAAAGTAAGACACGGATTCAATCGGTCAAACTGCGAGAGTTTTCGGGACAAGTATCTGAATGAGACGGCATTGTGGGTTGATAGTTAACTATTTGTACGCACCGGTACCGTTTTAGTTTATCCTTAAAAATGAAGGCAAAAAAGTAAGACTAATCGGTAGACTTGAACGGAAGTTTTGGAACGTCGCGTCGTTGAAACGACTCGCGTTATTTGAGGGTTGGAAAATAATCAACTATTCGTTCGCGCCTGTACCGTTCTAGTCCACCTTAAAAAATTAAAGCGCACCCATTAGAGGAAGACACGATTTTCCAAGATAACTGTTTTGAAACTATAATATTTACATCTCCTTTGATCTTACAACTACAGTCCCTGTATATCAAAGAGTCTCGATACGTGAAGAAGAAGTCGAAGGAGGCGTCCGCTCTGATTGGTTCGGTTCACCGAGGAGGCGTGTGCGTCTCCTCGTAGGAATGTTCCAACGGTTTTCTTATGGAGAATAACACAGAACGCCTCCTTGGGCTCCATGACAGCCAAAAATCTAGCAGCCAGCGCCGGATTTACACATTTGCCGCCCATGGGCCATTTGACTATTTGCCGCCCCCATCCAAGCCCACGCCCGAAAGAAGGTCGGGGTCGCCCCCAGCTACAGGGGTGCAAAATTTTCCAAAACGCCGGGGGTTTCACGCGATTCGGGACTTTTTCCTCACAAGATTTTCGAAAAATTTCCTCACAAAAATTTGGGAAGTGATAACTTTTTTTTGTTTTCTTATTTTAACATGTAAACACTGTGGGTACGCAAATTTACCCATATGTTTGAAAATTTGAGACATTTTCTGTAAAAAAAAACTTGTAGGTAGCCATAAAAAAAAAAAAAAAAACTGACAAATTTCCTCACTTTCACGCGATCCACGTATTGCTCGATCGAGCAATTTTGCAACCCTGCCCAGCTGGGGAGGGTCTAGAGATCCACCACCGGAAATTTTTGTGATTTTTACCTCTTAAAGGTGCAAAATGTCGTGATTTTTAGAGAAATTTCCCTATATTATTTTCACGCGATCCACGGATTGCTCAATCGGGAAATTTTGCAACCCTGCCCAGCTAAGAGGGGGTCTGAGGGTTGATTCTGCTCATTTTACGAGACAAGACGAGATGACTCCGAGCAATACATCTGAACACATCGTAGCTCGGGGGTTTGAGGTTATGTGATTAGGTTGCCAACTTTTATACAGTCTCTTATGGGGGAAAGAGGAATTTTTGCTGTTTTTTCTAGTTTTTACTCATTTTTCGGCTGTGAAAACCATGTATACTTGATCAGGGCACTTCCTTGGATGTTCTAGAGCGTTTCTGTGAAAAACCACTTTTTCCGCAAAATTACACACCAAAATATGTAACACCAAAGGGGGGGCTCTTGCTTACTTTGGGTCGATGTGAAAGGGTGACCCTTTGGTGTTTCGCGTAATTTTGTGAAAAAAGTGTTTTTTCGCGGAAACGCTCTGGAACATCCAGGGAAGTGCCCTGACCAAGTAAATCTGGTTATTACAGCCGAAAAATTAGTAAAAACTAGAAAAAACCGCAAAAATTCCTCTTTCCCCCATAAGAGCCTGTGTAAAAGTTGGCAACCTAATCACATAACCTCAAACCCCCGAGCTACGATATGTTTAGATGGTATTGCTCCTGTCTCGCCCTATCTCTTTGCATGAGATAGAGTTGTTTACCTCGTCTATCTCGTGTCCTCTCGTACGAGATAGACAGGGAGAATCAGCCAACTGGAAATTTTCGTGATTTTATCCTTCTTAAGGTGCAAAATTACGTGATTTTTAGAGAGATTTCCCAATAGTTTTACCCGAAATGACTTGGATTTTAGTGGTGATAACAATGCAGTTGTTTTCGGCAAGAAAATCAGCAACAAGCCTGAATTCAGATGAAACGCAAGGCTACGAAATGATGCGCCGGCCGCTGGCACCGTCACCGAGCCGCCCGCCCCGCGCCCTCAAGTGGCCACTGCAATTTAAAATTCCGAGTCTTTGCATATTCTTTACTCGTCTACCATCGTGTCAGCTGTTCCACTTTCGAAGCTGCGCACTTGCGACAGCGCCCATTAAAAAAAAAAAAAAAAAAAAAAATTGCCGTGAAAAATTTGCCGCCCCCAGAAATCTGCCGCCCTGGCCGCCCTGGGCCACGGCCCATGTTGCCCGTGCCTAAATCCGGCGCTGCTAGCAGCCAATCAGAATCTAGCCCCATTTGGCGAGACTCTTTGATATACAGGGACTCTACTTACAACTATCGATATCAATGGGACGCGCCGCCCGATGTCATTTTGCATCTTGGCTCTTGGCTAAATGAAGGGGGCTCTGCCATTACGTTAATCAATCGGACTGTATGACCGTTTTCATATTTCGAGGAAAAATTCCGTCTGAAGGCAAACTGGTAAACATCAACACTTGGCGACTTGAGCGAAAAAAAAAGAAAAAAAGCTCTGGAGCTTTATCCTCAAGAGGAAAATTGATTTTGCCCAGATGTGCACATCAAGGTTCATTCATAGGCCCATGCGATGACGTCATTGCATGCGATCTATCGTTTTGTGACCAAACAAATCCACCCCCCCCCCCCCGCTCAGCTTTACAGGCTGAGCAAGGGGTGATGGTTTGTTCGGTTACAAAACGATGGATCGAAGCGACGCGACGTATCGCACACTAAATGAGTCTATAGCAGATCAGCCCTATGAGTCCAATCAGCCCGACAGTGCTGTAATCTCTGAGCTTCGTTCTATACAAGCGTTACGTGAAATCAAAAGCAGCACATTGTCACCCGATTTGATTCAAATCCCAATTTTATATACCTACATGGGTCTTAATCCTTACAAAATCGAGAGGCGCTCGTTAAAGATTACAGCGATACCAGACTGACTTGTTTTATCAACGAACTTTGGCGTGAAAGAGACTGCAGTTCCGCGAATTTTTGATGCCCGGTCAATAACGAAAAGCTTTAATTACACGTCGAGCGCGATCCATCGAAACATTACACACAATAAAGGCTTTTTTCGCGTTCACAGTCGTTCACACGTAGGACCAAAAAATGTATGGTCCCGACAGTGTGCGCAAGTAGAATTGCGCGCGGTCTCGACCAATTAAAGCACGTCACATGGCCGTGCGTAAGTTGCGTTCGGGAACTGGGAAGGGACCATAACATTTTGTTTGGTCCCGGGGACCAAAGATCCCGAGCGTAAGTTGCGCAAGGTCATATAACGTGCGTAGGCTAGCTCTCTGATTGGTCGAGACCGCACGCAATTTAACTTGCGCGCACAGCCAGGACTATCCTTTTTTGGTCCCTGGAATATAACAGAGTAATAATGCGGAAGGAGTAGTAGGACACTGACAATGACAGCAACTATACATATAGTTCGCATGCGCGCTAACGCTCGCTTTGCGGCTCAAATTTTACCGAAAAAATGTTGACGAAAATTTGTGCTCAAAAAGAATCTTTTTGACAGATTGTGCCCGTAAGGCGAAAATGAAACGATGCTTTTCTTTCACTCACAACCGTTCCCACAACTGTTCCTTCACAGGACTCCATGTAAATTTTATATGAACTGTGAACGCGCATAGGACGGCTGATGATAATAAAACGTGTGAATTTGCATCAGTATATATGCCGATGCCGTTTGCTGATGCCGCGTCAGCCTCGTTTTGGTGTAGAGGCGCCGACCGACCGCGACGCGACGACTTTCGCTAAAATCAGACAAGAGGAACTTGGTTTGAGAATAGTCGGACTGTATTTACATTAGAATCGCTGATAACCTTCCATTTAGCTCGCTTACCTTGTAGCAGCGCGCCGATCAACAATACTTCACCATGAAAAAAAAAAAAGAACTATACTTACGTTAAAACATACTCATGCTTATGCCTTGTGCCTTGCGCCTGCCTGCCCCCCGAACGAATAATACCGCAGTCCGCACAGCACGGAAGTACCAACTTCACCTAGCGAGAGATGATAAAGTTGGTTGGGCTGACGCTGGAGTATGCGTGTCGCGTCCGTGTCGAGACTGCCGAGCCCGCGCGCCGCGTTCTAGTAGTCGCGCAATCTGAGACTTGTGAGTGTCTGTGAGTGTGAGGTTGGTTGTGAGCGTTGACACTTCGTGACTTCATCGTCTCATCGTCATCGAGTTTTTGAATCCGTCAAATCGCGAGCAGTGCTAGTGTGTACAAATTCAAAATTTAATTCACTCCGATTGTAAATATGTTGATTAAAGAATAGTAAGTGTTTTCTGTTTCCATTCCGTAGTTGAAGAAAATGCATCCCCTAAATTGACTTTGAGTTCGAATCCTCTTGAAAATATCGCCAATCCATGATTCCATTGAGCCTACTCCTCATTGCCAATACTAATGTTTCCATGAATATCAAGGCCTTTTCATACTATTACTTCCAGTTTGGGATCTTTTAATTTTTAGTCGGTGCGGATTCCTTGGGTTTTCAGAAAGTTATCGATTTGTTTCTGAGTGCCGTGAGATGTTGAGGCCTTGTTGTGCAGCCCCTGTGCCAGTGGAAGTTTTTTCTTTTTTTTTTCCAATTCTCTAATCAGTTCACCCTTGCCCATGAACCGAGTTATAATTCCATCCAAACTTTTGGCCTTGAAATCATTAATTTAAGGAATGAGGAGTGGCATAGTGGAAGAGTCCTGCCAGTTCTAAATCACCTACTTTTTCTGTGCTCTGCTGGGTTATGTTGTTTATATTGCAACTCAAGGGATCTCTTATCAGCACTATGTGTTAGGTTATGTTCTCTCCTGATATGAGTTCCAATTCTGAACTCTGAATCAAATCTACTCCTCAAATTATGGTCTCTCCACAAAAACCTTTTGGTTATTACTTTGTGTTTTCTTGATTTGTTATCAGGAGCGCCTCTTCATTAGTGACCTATTTGTAAGGTCGTCTTCCGAGCGAGTTTGAGCACGAAACTTTAGTCTTCAACGCAACTATTTCCTGCCAAGTGTGTTGATGTTTGCTCGATGAAATACTTTCCAGCTTGTCAGTACCATGTGCGTTTGTTCATTGGATCTGTTTGAAATGTTTGACAACGATTATGTTGATCAACTTGATTAGATTATGAGATACAGTTATTCACCGCTCAGGCAACTTATAGCGATCTAGTCCTAAACGTATACACTCCTCTGTGATTTTGATTGTGAATTATTTACCAGAAAATCTATTCTTTCTTTTGTTACAGTCGGGTCACATTACCGCTAACCGTTGAAGAGGTAAGCAGTCTTTATCACTAAATTTATATGCTTATCATTCACAATCCGTAGAGCATTAAACTTCATCATAGTCCTTTAGAAAGTACAAATTTAAATTGCACTGATAACTGTCTAACAAGGGGAAGGCAAAGGTGGGCCCGCTCCAAATGGAACGGGACTTGCGCGAAAACATAGTCCTTGGGGTCCTAATGAAGGGACTTACAGCACTTTTTGTGAATGGGCCCCTGAATTTGCAAAATTTTTATTTTAAAATGAGCCCCAGGGACGGTGGATCGTTATGTAGCCGAGAATCAGACACTTGCTCTCAACCGAAGTCGTGGCGCAACGACAGCGTAGTGGACTCCGGTTAGCATGGTCCCGAGTTCGAATCCTGCTGGCGGCTCTAATTTTTTCACGACAGTTGTGCTCATAGTTCTTTGCCATGTTTTTATATTGTTTTTATTTTAGTTATTTTTTGCTTCTTATTGTTTTGTTTTGTTTTTTTTGTTTTTTTTTTTTTAAGACCGTTTGAATCGAATTATTCCACCTCTTTTCATCCTGCATGCATCAGGTAGGTATTACTACACTGTGCTTGTATATAAAAGTTAAGAAAATATTGAAAAAGTAAAACAACAGCACTTGAAAAAACAGACGGAAAAAGAAATTCGTTGATCAATTTCCATTCGTCTTTTTGATTTTCTACTATTTTCTTAACTTTTGCATACAAGCACAGTGAAGTAACTGCGTATACAGCACGAAAAGATGTGGAATAATTCGATTCAAACGGCCTTAAGAAACAAAACAAAACAATAAAAAGCAAAACATAACTAAAATAAAAACAAGCAACAAGAAAGAAATATAAAAACATGGCAAAGAAAATATGAGCACAACTGTCGTGAAAAAATTAGCGCCGCCAGCAAGATTCGAACTCGGGACCATGCAAACCGGAGTCCACTACGCTGTCGTTGCGCCACGACTTCTGTTGAGAGCAAGTGTCTGATTCTCGGCTACATAACGATCCGCCATCCCTGGGGCTCATTTTAAAATCAAAATTTTGCAAATTCAGGGGCCCATTCACAAAAAGTGCTGTAAGTCCCTTCATTAGGACCCCAAGGACTATGTTTTCGCGCAAGTCCCGTTCCATTTGGAGCGGGCCCACCTTTGCCTTCCCCTTGTAAGCACATTTTATTCAGCAGC
The DNA here is from genome assembly GCA_011764245.1 of Trialeurodes vaporariorum. Taxonomy (NCBI): domain Eukaryota; kingdom Metazoa; phylum Arthropoda; class Insecta; order Hemiptera; family Aleyrodidae; genus Trialeurodes; species Trialeurodes vaporariorum. Next base: position 69,793,487 of record VMOF01000388.1, read on the forward strand.
CAGGTTCGGTCACTTTTTTACCGTACAATCAAATGAATGTCCGCCTTCTTTGGTTTCAAATTTTGCAACCAGGTTACGGTTTTCGAAACCTACCTAGCGAGGTAGAGGTCGTTTCACGAAAGTTGGCCGATGACAGATGGGTTTGTTTACTGCGCAGAGACGAGTTTGCGTTTTTGCGCATGTGCAAGAACGCTAACACGTCTTTGCGCAGCGAGCCACATGATCTGTCATCGACCTTCTTTCGTGAAATGAGCTCTAGGTTACGAACTCGAGACCAGGTCACAAAAATGTGGGACAGGAATAATTTTAATATGTGTAATAATACATACATTATCAACATGGTATGAAATTATGTTAAATAACATTAAAATTGCATAGAAAACATAACTGACAAATGTTATTCAAATTTTCAAGCATATTTTACAGTCACCACCTGACTAAACCGTGACCGAACCTGGTTAATTACTAAATAAGATTTGCTTTTTAGGTTCCAGGTAATTCAGATTGGTCGATGATATATTTAAAATTTTAATGTTGAGATAGAAGGGCTTCCACCTCAAGTTCTCAAACTTCATGTGCGAAGCAACGTAAGGTGACTCCAGGTGAAACTTTTCCAGATTTCAATCTGACGGATAGCGCCTCGAGTTGTCTTTTGGGAACGTTGAGTTTTCACCATTTTAAACTGGAACCAAAGAGAAAACTCCATATCTAAGAACATTGGCACCTGTGAATTTTTTTTGTATTTTTTGAGCCGTAAATGAACATAAGTAAATGGTTGAGGAACAAAGCAGTAATATTACTTAGTAATTCATTTCACTGTGAGCTTAGGGAGTGTGAGTGATACCATGTTTATTTGCCTCACTCGCACATACTAAGCTTATGGCACCTTTCTAATATGACAGCTTTTATTCTCAACAAATTTTGTGCATTTAGGGCTCAAAAATTCCACCCTAAAATTACGGAGGGACTGACGTTTTCAGATTTTGTGTTTTTCCTTTGTTTTCAATTTAAAATGCTTGAAAAGACGACTTTTCTTAATGTTGACCTCTTGAAAATTTTTGCCTGGAATCACTCTAGTGCCCCAATTTCATCTGAGTATTTCCTCTGTAACAGAATCTTAGACTTCTAGCTCTAATCGACACCACTTTCGCGACAATGTGCTGATGCAGAACATTGATTGTTTGGGCTCTGATTTAAATCAAATAGCCTGCATAGACAGGTGTTCTCATAAAAGGATTTATCGCTTAATCTTAAACTGATGTTTCTACTGGAAAAAATTGCCTATCTCAAGCTTGATAAGTTGTCCCAATTGTTTAGCCACATCTTGAACTTATCATGGAGAAAAATACTGCCGAAATTAACAAAGTACGTGAAAATACACCAATCTTTGTCTGGCTCTTCATGTTTCTCGGTAAATTGCCCAAACTGGATGTGTGACAGTAATAAGTAGAGGACTTCTCTTGATGATGAGTTTCAAACCGGTTCTTTCATTCCAGTGTGAATTTCTCCGATTCTTACTTGTAATATTTGTTCTACCAGAAAAGAGTGGAATTGACAATGTAAAGGCTTTCATGGAAACATCAGCTTCAAATCCTCCAAAGCTCAACCTTCTAGGTCATGAGAGGTGACAATGTAAAGGTTTTCATGGAAACATCAGCTTCAAACCCTCCAAAGCCCAACCTTCTAGGTCATGAGAGGTGACAATGTAAAGGCTTTCATGGAAACATCAGCTTCAAATCCTCCAAAGCTCACCTTCTAGGTCATGAGAGGTAAAAGCTGATGCCATTCAAGCTGTAAACTTTGTTTAGTCCGATCTTTCTTGGGACATCCTCTACTTTAATGCGACATGTCTGTGTACCATTCTCACGAATTTGGAACGAGCTTTGAACTCAAGTGTGCTCTAAACCATTCCCCTTCCCTGTCCCCTACTTTTCCTCCCCCTCCTTTCCCCACACGCTCCACCAAGAAAGGGAATAGATCAGTGCGTAGTTGATATTCTTCTTATTAGTTCCTTAATTTTTGATTTTTCTCATTCCTACTATTTTTTCATTCTTAAAAATGTATAAAGAGGCTGAGCCTTCCTCGCCCATTCTGAGAAGCTGTCACTTGTATAAAGTAGAGGTTTGTTGGTTTAGTAGACTGTTGTTGCTAGAGCCATAGAAACTAGACTTATCTGATTTGTCTTAACATCGGAATGTGGTCAATGAAGTGAGACAAATTGCATATCTTGAGAAAATGAAGGTTCTACTTTCTCTCTATCCTTTGATCGTAGAATATCTCTAAAAAATTTCACAAATATTCTTAGCTTTATGGTGAATCTCTAGTGTTAAATGCTGATTTCTGCGGTCAGAGTGCTACTGTTTGATGTGCTGATTTCTGCGGTTATAGTGCTACTGTTTGATGTGCTGATTTCTGCGGTCAGAGTGCTACTGTTCGATAAATGTCAAATTATAGCTAAAATTAAATCATCTTAAAGGAAACAGAGTGTCAGTCTCTAGATGATCACATCAATAATGTTTCTGCTAAATATCCGGTCCACATTTTCGAAAATAAAACTGAAAGCATGAAGAAACGTAATATCACATCTCAGTACTATAATCAATCAATTTGCGACATTCAGGTTTTTGGTACTTTCAGTCTCATCCATAAAGTTATGGGTGAGATATTTTGAAGAGACGTATTTGCGCTGATTATCTAGTAACTGACATTGCGTTCTTTTGAAGTTAATTGACTTCAGACCTGTAACTTGACATTAATCAAATGACAGTGCTCTGATGGTGGGAATTAGCACCAAACGCTGAGAATTCACCTTACTAAAATCATCAACAAAATGTTGCAATTTTTATTCGTTTATTTTTCTTAATCATAATTTTTTGAACTTCAGAATATTTTACAGAATTATGAACAACTCTGTTAGGGGCAATTTTAATTTACAATTAGATTACTGTATCAAATTTGTTTTATCGTTTTGTACGCTATCAAATTCAAAGTTACTTAATCTTTCCTTCTGACAAATTTTGGTGGTGGATTTTCCTATGCACCTGGATATTTTTGTCCTTCAACCACTATTTAACATCAATACTTCCTGTTGTGGACTTTTAATTTCATTAAGTCTTCCCTGCTGAATATGTACTTATATATTTTTTTTGTAACGTAATCTATCATGCTAAGCATCTCATGCTTTGTCAAAGCAAGTAGCCCAGCGGTCGATTTTTGCTAATTCTGGTTTTGGAACCCCCTAAATCTTCAATTTTTTAAGAGTTTATTTTTAATCAAACTTTTTATAATCTATTGATGGTCATCTTGCTTAAATTAATGATCCTGTCATGTTTCGTGGCCTTTGTAATCCTCCGTTTTAAAGCCATTTAGCATTCTAATTTTATCCTTCCTCTGCCTTCTCCCATAAACTCTTGATCAAGAAATAATTGAATGCATGAATGAAGATGGTATCAGAAAGCCTCATTAGCATCATTAATGCTAATTTTTTGTTGTCGTGAAAGTTGAAAGCTTACCGTTACTTACTTACTTACTTACTTACTTACTTAATTTACCCTTACCACATAACTTCTTCTCCTCGATTCTGTCTCTTTCCTTATTTTTGCCGACCTATTCATGAGTCTAAGGAAATTGAAATTGAAACACTCGCAGTTTGTCTATTTTCTTATTTACTTGTCATGTAAACATAAATAAAGAAGCCGTGTAAATCATGTACTGTACTGAGAGAATTCTTTCTTTAATCCAAGGTGTATTTCGTTTGTGTTAAGGAAACTGCACATTGAAATACTGACCAAGGGGAAATCCCTTTAACCGAAGGAAAATGTCTGCTGCTACAAGTAAAAGATGCCTTGTTGTGACAGTGATTCTCCATCATGCAACAGAACTTTACTTCGCGCAAGGAAAACTGTCACAAGTAAACGTGTTTCCTTGTTTTTAAAGAAGTGATTTCTCTCAGTGTACTTGCGCTGGCAATGAGGAAAATAGCAGGTTACCGTATCAATATTTTTGTTAAATAAGTACCTCCTTCATCCAGAATTCCTACGAATGCATCCGGAATTCCTGCAAGTGTAAATCAGAGTTCCCACGGTAATACCGGTTGGAAAATTATTTAACAGGATTATCAGTAACCATACATTTTTCTTGTCAGTGTACATTAAGTCAAAGATTTAGAAACATCTTTGACGTTGATGAACTCGTCGAACTGGGCCCAAATAATGTTATTTGCGGATCCCGGCACGATCAACGTAAAATTTGCGAACCGTAGCCTTTGATTGGTCAAAGGTGTCATTAATTGCTCACTTGCACACGGTTTTTAATGAAAGTCAAAGACTGTCCTCCTTCACCAAACATTATTTAGGCCTGAGATAATATCAAATTCTGTTTCAAGTCCAAGTGAAAGGAACCCGATGATCTAGATTAGACTCACCCATAGCCGTTGCCAGGATATTGCCTTTCTCTCTCTTAGCCCATTTAAATGCATTTGTTAGAAAAGGATGGATAATGGATATAGTGGCTGTCATGTGACTTTAGCCCCTGGTTCTGTCCTTTTCTAACACATGCGTTTAAATGGGCTAAGAGAGAGAAAGACAATATCCTGGATGGACTCACCTGTCTATACTTATCAGGACAAAAAGTTCTTGTTTAAACGGTTTCATGCGGAGATAAGCTTAATGAGAGAGGGGAAGACTCCCCTTTATCTTTTAACCGGCCGCCGCACTATGGTTTGAGATAGAAAAAAAAAGTAATAAAAAATCATTGTTTTTCAAGCTTTTAACCATAATTCAAGTCTTCCTAGTGACGTTTCTAGGTTTAATTTATTTGTTCATAGTGTTTTCCGTGTAATTAAAATTGGTCTTGAAAATTTATAATTAATGAATTGATGAGAAATTTTCTTCCCGATTTTTGGCCACTTTTTGGCTATCTCAGACCATAGTGTGTCGGCGCGGCGCCGCACCGCACTATGGTCTGAGGTCGAATAAAAGTGGCCAAAAATCAGTAAAAAACAGTCATCATAAATCATCGTTTTCGACCTTTTAAGCTTTTAAGACTTTCCGGTGACATATTTACTGTTAAATATTCGTTAAGATATGTGTTCTCTCACACAAAGTGATCTCTGAGATCAAAATTGGTCTTAAAAGTTTATAAATGATAAGTTGATGAGAAATTCACTTTCAGATTTTTGGTCACTTTTTGACTATCTGATGAGGCCATAGTGCCCCGGCGCGGCGCTACTCCGCACTGTGGTATCGAAACATGGTTTTTTCTAGACACGTGAACAGTTTTTGTTCTGACCACGATATTGTACAATCTTACTCATTTTATAAAGTAAAACTAATAAATAAACTTACACTGTTTGTTAGTACTTGTATTTATGTAATGTTTTTATACCTTTGATTTTTGTTTATGAAACGATGCCCAAAAAATGAAATTCCATAAACCGCCAAATCGGTTCCACCGTGCGCCGGTTGTTTACGATCGTTTCGTAATCCGACTCATGGTTAGTTGATGATCGGAATCAATACACACCGCTATGGTTGCCGAATGCCGCCATCCTAATATTCTAGCGTTTCGATCGGAATCCGAGGATCACCATGATGAATACATAATGAAATGAAGCCGAAAGGTGGAGAGGCTATCGCGTTAATTGCATCAGATTGCACGACCCTTGTCGAGTCTGAAAGAATCGCTCACTTATGTTTATAGCGACGTCAACTAGACAGAAACGTACTTACAGGAAGTCCGGGTTTGAGATCCACCAGGAGAGCCAGTGGCGTCATTTGAGGGGGGGGGGGGGGGGGGGGGGGGGGGCAGGGTGGGCAGTTGCCCCCCCCCCAAAAAAAAAAGTCATCAGATTTTTGCCCCCCAAAGTCAGCTCTAAACTTTTACTGATGAGCAAAAAAAAGTCATCAGATTCCCCCCCCCCCCCCCCCCCCCCAAGCCAGACTCGAAATGACGCCCCTGAGTAGAGCTCGTTTCAGATGTGTAGGCCCACCCCCACCTAAACCATAATCTTTGACGAATTTTCAATTGGTCGTTCCTTCAAATCAAAACAAAACTTGCCTCTGATTCAAATCTTTTGATTTCAAAGTGTTCCTCAATGAAAAAGCAACGCTTCAATCAATTTTTATTAACTTTCATTGAGTAATAAGGGAAACAACGTTGAAAAATGCCGAAGATTATCGGTCTGGGTGCGCCTACACTTTTGAAACTACCTCTAGAGTTCGTTTCAGATGTGGAGCGCACTTACAGATGATCCCTTTCGAGTATGTACTTACAATTAGCCTGACCATAAAAATACTAGAAGACAATGAAGTAACTTCACCGAAACAGTGACAGAAAATGAACCCACATACCTATACTCTCATACATATTCTGAAATTAAACAAAATCTCCTCTACGAAAACACGCCAAGTTTTTTGAAATTGATCCATTCTGAAGGATCATGCTGAAACAAATCGTCATTGAGGAAGTCGCTCTCAACTTTCATTTTGTTTCATTTGTTCGACTTGTTCATTTTTTCATTTGTTCGACTCGTTCATTTTTTACTTAGTTTTTGTTTGTTTTTTGTTTGTTTTAAAGTCACGAGAAGAAAAACAAGGAAACTGGACCAATATACTGGTTTATTAACAACTAGTAGTTATACAGTAGTAGTAGATATCGGGTTCCTGGAACACAGCTATACTCTGTTCACGATAAGAAGGCGGGTGAAACTTCAGGTAGTAATGCACTATTTAGCAACAGTGCGGCTATACCGGCTACTCCAACCCTTCGCAGTGGCCGTTGTTCTTCCGACTTCTCTCTTGGCACGGAGGATTTCCAAGAACCGACAGACTCAAAAATTTACACACGTCCAGTAAAAATTGCGAACAGTCAAAAATACGAAAAAACGGACGAAATTTTCGCCCTGAAGGGCCAAAACTCGGCAAAAATAGTCGAGTTTGAATATTGATGACTCTCATAAAGTCGATATTAGACGAAATAGCCTGAATTTAATTCGGACTGAAAAATACGAATTTCTGAGAGTCATTCATATTGAAACTCGACTATTTTCGCCTAGTTTTGGCCCTGTTGGCCAAAAATTTCGTCCGTTTTTTCGTATTTTTGACCGTTCGCAATTTTTACTGGACGTTTGTAAATTTTAGTGTCTGTCGGATCTTGGAAATCCTCCGTGCCGAGAGAGAGTTCGGGAGAACAACGGCCACTGCGAAGGGTTGGAGTAGAAAGCATAGCCGCACTGTTGCTAAATAGTGCATTACTACCTGAATTCTCACCCGCCTTCTTATCGTGAACAGAGTCTAAGCTCATATAGCCAGGGATTTGTCTTTCTCTCTCTTTTATTGCTCTTTTGATCATGTGTCAGAAAAGGACAAATGTAGGGGCTGAAGTCACTCGACAGCCCCTATCGCTCCATCCTTTTCTAACACATGCAGTCAGTTGGGTAAAGAGAGAGAAAGACAAATTCCTGGCTACGGCTATATATGACTAAGCGCGGGGGTAGTGCTGAAGAGTTGAAAAGTTGTGGGGAGGGCGGGATTCGAAGCACGGACCTCGACTCTCATCAATTTTTCAAATCAGAAAAATCGTTTTCCTCCCTCTCCCCCTCCACTCGGAGACTAGAAATCGTCCTTGTGAAAATGAAACAACATATAATGATAACTCTAAAAATAAACCTGCCACTTAATTTCTAAGGGTATGATTTTCACAATTAAACGAGCCCTCATACATAATTAATCGGGTAGCCTTATTAGTTCTACCGCGCGCGCCGCGCAGCCTATTTTTTTTTTTTTTTTTTTTTTTTTTTTTTTGCACTTCGCCAAAACGAGACGCTTCGTGGTATCTGCCATCTAAACCCGAAAAGGGGTTCTTGAACTTTTTGAGCCCACTCTCCCAACGTAAGAATTCATTTCAAAGAACGTACAAGTTTCTTTTGCGTTTCCATTGAAAAGGAGGAGAGCCTCTTGAACGATCTTCATTCAAGAGAATTCTTCTGAGATTGCTGTGTTTCTTGCTGAGTAAGCGCTTTGAAACCGAACCGTCTACATTTTACAATTATACAAATACCATTCATACAAGTCTTATGACCTCCTTGTGCTAACTTATCTTCATGACAGGTTATCCCCCCCCCCCCCCCCCCCGGGGCACTATTTTTTGGGGGAGGTTATATTTTTTACTTTTTTTGTGTAAAGACTTTGGAAGTATACAATATGAGTCTTCTCTGTCTTACTATAAGAGAACTCTTGTGCATTCGCTCATATACACACGGCGAAAGGAAAAGAAAAGAAAGTCAAACAACAACAAAAAACCTCATTTTTTAACGAAAATACAGGGTGGTACTGGTGTGAGCGGTTTAGGATCAATTTTCTTACTCTTCAAATGTTCTTGAGACAACAACATGGTTTTAATGAAAGTACGTACATTACCAGCGTAGAACTGTGGAAAAATGTCTGCCAGATTTCATTGAAATCTGAAACCATTCGTATATAAACTGCGTGACCTCTTCTGCCTAGTGGTGAACCCTGAACGTTTCTTGAGCGGGAGGGGGGGGGGGTACGCATATGTTTCTTCTTTTGAAGCGTCGCAGACTCGCCGGAGGAAATTATGGGCTATTTTCTGTTGAAAAAAAATCAAAATTTTTGGTTTTGCGGGGGGGGGGCACGAGTTCGGATCCGCCATTTTCATCTACCCTCAAATTATAAGTAAAATTATGAAATTGTCGACGCATACAACGTACAGGTTTCATTGATTTATTTGAAATTTTCCATTCGTTTCCAAAATAATCCCCTTACATTATTGAGTTCAGCCCAACGATTTTTGGTATGATTTACTTTGAGTGTGTAATTGAAGTGACGTTCCGATTTTTCAAAATGACTTTTGAACATATCCAAAATTAAACTTTATATGTACATCGATCGATGTGACGATCGGGTCTGGAATCACATTAAGAAGAACGAAAATCGGATAAATAATATCACTCACAGCACACACACTTCTAAACCTGTACACTCGTGGCACGTAATTTCAAGGTAACACAAAAGTGATAGTTATAAAGTGGAACGTTATAAACGATGAGACGCGAAAAACCGAGACAGAGAAATTAATCTGAAACTAATATCAATTGGTTAGAATGAGTCTAATTCATGTAATAACTCCATTCCATGTATTTATCTTTCAAAATTCGTATTATCTACTTACACTTGTTAGATTACCTGCATCTGAAAATGTAGGTTTAATAAAAGCAACGAAAGAAGCGGATTAATTCCTTAAAATACATACACTTTATCTGTACCATTTCTTTTGACTGTTTAAAAACTCTCGAGTTAAAGGAGGGGGGGGGCGGATCGAACCGCCCGGGTGGTTGAATAAAAAGGCAGGGAGAGGAGTATTTAATATTGGGACTTACCCGCGCGCGAAAACTGAAATGGTCCGTTATAGGGTGCGGGCGTCCCTTATTTATCAAGTTCGACGTTACAAGGTGATTCCAGGCGAAACTCGCCCAGATTTCAATTGGATGGATAGCGCCACTAGTCGCTCTTGGAAAAAGTCTTGTTTTTGGCATTTTAAATTGTAAACAAAGGAAAAAGACAGAATCCAAGAATGTCACCTGCCTTATTTTTTATGGCTTTTTTGATCCCAAAACGAGCGAAATTGGTTGAGAATTAACGCAGTTGTGAAATTCATTTCGCCATAAGCTTATGGTGAGTGTGAGCGATATTTATGGTATGTCTTGAGGCTTATGGAAATTTTTGTTTTTTTTAATTTCCAGCTTTATTTATGAGTAAAATATTTCAGCTTGAAATTTTCTAACAATAAGTTGTAATTTTTGCGTAAATTCGTCAACTTCAGCTAAAGACTGTTGACTTTTTGAGCAGCGATATAGTGGCGTTATCCATCGGATTGAAATCTGGAAAAGTTTCGCACAGACTCATCTTAAGCGGCTTATGCATCTATGAGAGAACAGTCTCATGACGTCACAGGTCTCATCAAGCAATGACGTGTTAGCCCCATGAATATGATACCGCCCATTGGATTTAAGTCATTTCTTTGACTGCTGTGCGTTTTTTTTGGAACGGAACGGCACGAGACTTTCCGTCACTCTTTACGTCTCTTGACGTCACAACTCACACGTCATCTAAAGGTGACATTAAGTTGGGAATGATTACTTTTCCACCAATTTTCTGTTTCTGTTTTTTGTTTTTTTGTTTTTTTGTGAATAGTTTTAAACTCTTTCGGACCCATAGATTTCGCAAATTTTCCTGTGAATTGAGGGGGGAAAAGTTGCAAATTTCTAAAATTCGAGTAGTCACAATTCACGCTGCGTAGTAACTCTCTTGTAAGTGAAGTCATTTTCTGTTTTGCCGTATCTGTATCTGATTGACCAGAAATAACTGCATTTTTACCTTATTTTTTGTAATTTTAAAACAGCAGGAAAAAGGAAGAAAAAGATTTATTAATTCTGAAGAAACGGTGCTAAAAACGATCAAAGATATGGCCAAAAGGAAAGAAAATGTTTCTACAACAGAGCCACCAACTCGAGAATCGCAATATGAATTAATCATGCGAATCTTGAAAATGTGGATTTTTTTTTTTTTTTATCCAAATTAAATTATAATTTATAAAATGCAAGGTCCTTGCGGCAGGTCTTAAAATCATTTGACAGGTGGATGGTTGAACAATAACCATTTGCTAACAAAACTTTATTACTTCTCTTGACGCAATAGTACAGCATAAAATTTTGTTAATAAGGAACATATCCTACGGTGCGGTGCGACCTGGGACTGTGACCAATAAACGAAACTGGCGATATTGCAGTTTAATTTCATTCGACATTTTGGAACCTGTAAAAACTATAACGACGTAGGTACCTATGATATGGCATCATATCGCACCATCGTTTCTTTCTGAACCTACGCGCAAAAGTATCGATTATTGTACTTGCTGAGAGATCGATTCTTTTTCATGTGATTTTATGACCAGAGTGAAGTTACGAGCAACCCATTGAAACTGGAAGTAACTCAAAAATACTGAAGCACCGTGTATATGTATAGGAAGGATAGATTGTAAGCATCCTCGCGATAGTACTTCAGACTTTTCGGCTCCCGGTTTTTAGGAGCGCCCCCCCCCCTCTCGCTCTTTTTCACCAAAGCCGACTAATGAGCCACTTGACGGCAGCGATTGAGAGAGTTATGAATTTGCTATACCGTGCGAAAATGTAAGAGTGACTCAGCGGAATTTCCCCCAAAAAAAAAAAAAAAAAAAAAAAAAAAAAAAATTATGGCTCAATTGCATTTCTGGGAGCATTATAGATGATAGATCCTCGAAAAAAAAAAAAACAGTACGGCTCGTCGAAAATTCTGTAGTACTGGCTGAAGACGTGTGGAGCTGCACTGGCGACTTTGGCGTGGTTCTGTGGAAACAATTTGCTTTATATTGAAAACGCTTACCTACGCACGCGGTGTTTAAACGTAGTTGGAATACTATTTTCCATCAGTGTTACTTTCCAATGATTTTGAAAGATTTCCCAGGCGAATTTCAGGAATAGTAGGACTGGAACTTTTAGAAACTATTTTTAGAACGTTCCTTTAAAGACTCTTAGTCGATGTTATTCTTTCAATTAATTGGAAAAGCTGCGTCGAAGAGTGACGGGTGCAAAGCAGCAAGGCCAAGGCGCACCTCGTAAAGTATCATGGAAGTACGGCATAAGAGATTTCCAGGAAATAAAAAGATCCAATGACCAGTTTAAACCCCCTTTTTTCAAGCCGTTCTTCTAGTTAATTTGGAAATTTGTAGAAATGCTTCCTTCATTTTGATACCACTAATTTCATCGTTGAAAATTGCAAAATGGCGTGAAGCTAGACGAAAGACAAATGAGAGAGAAAAAAATCTAGCTTTCTAAATTCTAATGTAAGAATGGTTTTAAACGACTACTGTGCCCTGCTGGGCTTCGTACTGATTGTAGAGAAAAAAAAAAAAAAAAAAAAAAAAAAAAAAAAAACAACAACTTTGGATAAACGAACCTTGGAATCTCATTTACTTCACAAATCTTTGACGCGAACCTTTAATTTCTTATTTTTCTATTTTTGTGTGTGTTAAATTGATATCTAATAAGGCACCTCAAGGAACTGCAGTGGGAAAGTTTTCTCCTAATACAATTTTGCATCAGACTCAGATCAAAGTATTCGATGAAAAAGTGCCCTAGCGAGGGTTTTTCATTTTTTTGATGGGGAGGGGTTAATTCCCCACAGCAGATGCCAAAAAGATGACAAGTATTTTGCTCCATATTTTGCTGATTATAACACACGTGTATGTACTATCGACGAATCAAAGATTGTCGCGAGATTTCCACGAGCTAACACGGAAAAAAGATTAGTGAAAATAACCATACGGGTACCTGATTTTGGCACCTGCTAGATGTTATGGTAAACTTGACCAGCAGTATGGTACATTTACCGATACTTTGAGTAAATTCGACATGCAATCAGGTAACATCACCTAGTACCTAGTCAAAACATAGTATACTTCTGTTTAACATTACCATAACATCTAGCAGGTGCCAAAATCAGGTATCCGTATGGTTATTTTCACCGTAGTTTTTTTTTCCGTGAATGTTTCGTCTTAAAGTTTGACAAATACCCCGCAAGGGACTGTCAAGGACTTCTGAAAATATAAAAATGAAAAAATTGGGGTCAATTACCTATCTGCCTTTCTTGTTTCAAATCATTTGGTTCAGTAGTTTTTTATGTCCTTTCCGGGTGATCTGGTACACCCTGTATACAACGTATCCATTAAGGGACTCTAGGCGACCACTGCCGCAGTTATGCGTGTGAGCGTAACTGATCAGCAACTCTCCCGGCTAAAGGAGTAAGAAGAGTGGCCGAACTTGAAGGCGCAACTTAGCTCGTGAAAATCTCGTGACAATCTTTAATTCGTCGATAGTACTTACACAGTCTTTGGAAGTCCGCTGAAAGCCGGCAGGAAATTTAAAGGGGCAACGGAAGTCAAGTTCGCTAACTCCCCCCCCCCCCCCTCCATACTGCCTGGTTTGACCTTAGAGACGTTGATTGGAGACAGGTACTAAAATTGAAGTATGGCAACGCCGCAGTGTAGTTCGCATAGTTGTTGCTTTATTTTGATCATTATGAAATTAGTTAAGAGGGAAACATTT